>CM028350.1:9040888-9273388 GCA_016618105.1 Dendrobium huoshanense | reverse complement strand
CTCCTGACCGAACCCGCCTAAAAAAGAAAAAGAGTGGAAGTCCGGTCGCGTCGGAGACATCTTTATCTTAGGAGGAGGCTTCGTCGTCCGGCTCCTCCTAAATTCTTTTAGGATCGGCCGGCTCATCGTCGGAATCCGAAAAGAAAACAGAGACCGAATTTCAATGACATATAGAAAGAAGAAGACTGAGTAGCTTGCTTACTCTCAGTCTAGCGTGCGTTGGCGGCAAGGAAGCATTGGAAAGACTAGACCATACACACATCAGTATGAAAGATTGATTTCTCTAGCGCCTTTGTCAGGAATATGGAGAGGTGGAAAGTTCAAGATTGAAGCCCTGCTCTATGGTCATCTGTCCATGCTATTTCTTTTTCATGAGCTTGAAGTGAATAAAAAAGAAAACGAGCTGACGATACGAAAGACCAAATTTTCGTTCATCAACAGATTCAGAAGGAAGGTGAAGGCTCTGGAAGAGAGAGGGTTTGAGACCAGTTTATAGATATTGGACCCCTCCCCTATTAGTAAGCTTAGCCGACCAGGGGACAAAAGACCATGGATCATGGACCTTTGTACGAACTTTCTTTAGTTAGGAAAGAGAGACATGCCAGCCCACCTTAGACGACTAATGCCTTCTCCGACGCGAGCTCCTACTCTCTTAGCGGTCGAAAGAAATCGGCATTGCGACTGTTTGAATCAAATTAGAATAGAATAAGAAAAACCGCATAAGCAATAGAATGCTCGATAGGAAGATAGCTTCATTCTAACGACATCACTATCTTTTCTTTTGCTTTCAAAAAAGAAAGAAGTGGAAAGAAAAGGTATGAGAGGCGACCAACAGAAGTTCTATGAAAAAACGAAACTTCATATCATATCTATAGAATAGAAAAGAATTCACTGACTGGCATGACTTCATGTGCAGAGTTTCTTTTACTTGGTGTAGATGGGTGAAAGGAGACAGGGGACCAAGGTCTACAAGTTCCGTGAAAGGAAGGCGCTAGAATAGGGAATATAAAGGAACAGACAGAGGCCCCTACTAGATAGAATCTCAGTTCCTATGATGTGAAGGTCACAAAGATAGATAACTGAATCGGGCAATAGCTTCACTTCAGTGAGATAAAAAAAGGAGCGTAGCGTACCCGGGGAATCCTGACTCTGGGGTTGGACGATAGATATGGATTTTGAACAGCCAGGTCAGACTCTTCGCCGGTCCGGTTGAAGCAAAGGGCATTTTAGGGAACTAGTGGAATCAAAAAAATGCATATAAGGATTCGCTCTCCTGCTTCAGCCCATCTATTGAGTATTGAGAGAAAAAGCGCCTTCGAAGATCGAAGAGTGGTCGATAAGCCATCTCTTTCCTATTCTTGGATTTCTTTTTAGAGTCTCCATCGAGGTGCGTACGAATCCATCTCTTTTTCCTGTCTGCTGACTGGGAGAGCTCACTCGCCTGGTTTCTTTTGAACTGTACTTCTAATTGGCTATGCCGAAAGCGAGATCGTTTAGTTCGACCGGTATGGGCATAGCTCCCTCTTTTTTTTCCTACTATCCTATGAAGAGGTAGTAGTCAACTGGATCCTGCCCCCTTGAACTTCGTCTTTACTTAAAGAGTGGAGTTTAGACATGTTTGTCGACTCTCGGTGCCGAAGAGACGAACAGGAAACCGATCGGTATACGTGGAACCATCATTGATGCAATGAGGACCACTACTTTTCTTGCAGTTCCGGGTCTAGAGCAAGGTGGGAGTTGCTTAATCCTTTCCTTTCTTGTTGCCATCTCGAACCGAACGAGAAAGAGTCGAAAGGTGTGAAGCTTCAAATACAAAGAAAACGGATAGAACAAACCAAAGAACAGAGACCTTACTTTGTCGGTTCAACCTATCTAGCAAAAGGATCGGGTACTTCTTCATTCGGACCCTTTCACCGTCACTCAGACTTCGCTTTAGACTTTGAGTCTTATAGAATTTCTAATTGGATTCCTTCTTTTGTTTTTGTGCCTGCTTCTTCGATTACTCCTGAAACAATGGTCAATATCAGTGACCACCGCCCTTATTAGATTAGACAAGGGTGAAAGTGTCGATCGGGCATATGGCCCTCAAGACCTTCTCTTATCAGGTCGATTGCTTCTATCTCACACTAGAACAGACTTTGACTTTCATGTTTGAAGCAAAAAGCTTTCTTGCTGGAAGAAGTATCTATGAACTACAAACTGAAAGGTTAGTATACGCTCGACTGAACACCAAAACAATCAAGAAAAAGGTGTGTACAATTCTGTTCCAAATGTGTGTACAATTCTGTTTCTTGTTTCTTCGAAAAGAAAGAGAGATTTTAAATGATTCTCTCCTGAAAAGCTGTGCTGCTTTCAATCAAGTTCGAGAAGTACTTACACCAAGCGGGGACCGGCTTCGCTAGACCATTTTGGTCCGTCCGGGCTAGGCTCTATTGGGCGCTGGCTTATCGTAAACAAACAACAAACTTGAAAAATAGCATACAATTGTTAGATACGGAAATAGAGAAAAAGCATTTTTCACAAAACTTTCATGCCACCCATGGGAAAAAGTCATAAACCGTCTTTCCCTTAGTGAAGTCACATTTCAATCTGGAAATTGTCAATCAACATGGGGTCAAAGTCATAAACCGTCTTTCCCTTAGTGAAGTCATATTTCAATCTAAAACTTTTCATCCACCCATGGTCTTTTTGTATAAAACGCATTTCTCTACTTCAATTCAAGTAGTGTATAATTTCCCGGATTGGAGATCTTTCTTTTCTTATTCTGAAAAGAGAGAGTCTTTCTCTTCACTTAGAAACTTCAAACGAAAAACGAAAGGGCTAACAACAAAGAGCTTGCTTGAAAGCTCTTAGAAGTTCAAAGCCAATGAGACAGACTATTGTTCCGTACCAAGAAAGACTTTCACCACGGCCATTTTACCTGAACCGTTCCTGCTTGCCGAACGAAAAGAAAGAATGTGTCACTTTCTATACCGCCTTCCCGTTCCCAGAGCTATTCGACGAACTGAGGATGACCAGTCTGACTGTTTACGCCATAGAGAGGCTTGCACCCTCTCTCGACGCCAGACTCATTCCTTTCTTGCGGTCAGGAGTGAAACAGAAACAGTCTCAAGTCAATTGCCCTTACTTACACGCTACGGAACTGCGAAGACAGAAGAAAAAAGAGAACCTTGATCTCCTTCAACTTCAGTAACTTGCCAATTTTGAACACTTTTTGGAAAGCACTTGAATTGGCTCATAAGAATAAGAAGGATTGAGATGATTGAAGAAATGAAACTTCAAATGGGCCAAGCAAGAAGAAAGGCGCTAGGTGCATCGATAAGGGCAGGTAGGCAAGCTGGGGTGAATTTCTCTATTTTACGTTTCGCTTAGTATGTATGGATAGATATGATACCTCTGAAAGGCAGGAAAATGACGGGGGCTAAGCACATAGAATTGCTCGAGGAAGGAAACTCGGAAGGTGGGAATGGAGCTCTGAAGCAAGCCCCTGGCCTGGCTCCATACTCTATTTCCTGCCCTTTCCTTTCCAAGATCAAGATAAGATAAAGAAAAGCAAATGCAATCAATCGTCAGACCGCCGGAAGTCACTCTTTAGCTTTTTTTTTTCCAGGCATAGAATCAAGACTGAAAAAATCAAAGCAAAGTAAGAACACAATAATAGGAAAGAAAGACTATGGATGTAGTCTACATCGACATTAGTCATAGGAAGAAGACCATCCAAGAGCCTAGCAGTCGGAGCAGTCTTTAGTCTTTATTGCGACAGGGAGAGCTTCCAACAAGGAAAGGTGTAAAGCGGGCAAAGGAGCCGATATCACCGAGCGCGAAAAGAGAGAGAAGTCAGTTGTATGCCTAGGGAATGATTAGCTATCTCCTTAGTTGAATCAGGCACATACTGAAGCTTTTCTTCGTCGAGAAAAAGTTGCTTATCTGTGAGATTGGGTAAGTGTTAGTAGCCTTCTCGGGATAGAGCATGAAGGCTTTTTTCATTCATAAGTATGCTTTGTCGGGATGGTAATTGAGAAAGCTAGTCAGCTAGTCGACTGCTGCAGGTCTAAGAAGAAAAGAAGTCAAGGCTTGACGTATGTAAATGTAAGGTCAGCCAATAGGCGAAGACTTGTTTACGAGTCCAGTCCAGGGTCAATGGAATATGAAAAGTAAATGGGTTCTACTTTCATATAAGCAAGATTCTAGCTATGAAGCTAGATCCCCAGACTGGCCTACCTTGCTGATAGACTTTTGATTTCATTTTCTATGAAAAAAAACACTTTTGTTAGTAATTGAGTTAGCAGCCAAAGAGGATAGGATAGGATGCTGCTTCAGAATAGAAAACAAAAGGATAGAGCGCCCCCTCGGACCCCTCCCACCTGAAGTTAAGAAAGAAAGTCCCAATCTACGGATTCTTCCTAATTCGAGAAAAGCCTATTTGTTCACGAAAGCACTTCCTCTTAGGAATGGGATTTCTTCCAAGTTGTCAAGTTCTTTGATCCGAATCCGAGTAAATGCTCTAGCGGGCCAGCCTTTAGGCTGGAAGGAACAAGTAAATGATTCACAATACTAATCCGCACGATAGAGTCATAGTCATAATCATAAGCGAAATGAAGAGATCTTTCACATAATGCCGCGTCAAGTCGAGTTGTTTTCAAACAGGAGTCAGTCTTTCTGCATACTCCTCTGGATCAGTTGTGTGGCAAGCCGACGGATTCTGCTACTTCTTTTCTTCTCTTCCGCTAACCCAGTTCTATCTGGCATGCGAGAGCTTGCTAGTGTATGGAACGGCTATCTCTCTTGGCGACCTACTTACTACTCGCCCATCTTGTCTCTTCATTCAAAATTCATAGGGAATGGATGAGACGTCATACCAGCCTCAAATCCCAAAAGAGGAACCTAGCGATGTGGAAGACTTTGAGTTACACGAAGACACTGCCCAGATGAATGTGGTCAGGTGCATGGTCACACAGGAGAAGAAAGAGGTTCCATCTTTCATACTTTTTTGAAGTGATTGAACCCGGTCTTGGTGGTCAAATCTTATCCGCTCCTAAGATCCCTTTGTCTGATAAAGGGAAAGATGTTGTCATACCTGATCTTCCTGGGGAATCTGAGAAATCCATTCCTTCCTCATATAAGCCAGACTAGAATATCATCTTGAGGAAATTACCTGCTTTGTTGAGTATCTATGATGCTCTTATGATGTCTCCCGAGACGAGACAGTCATTGATTCAAATTCTTCTTGAGCCCAAGACTTTCAAAGTTGCTCAAGAGAAACTCCAACAACCTCTTCCCGAATCAGAGGTCATTTCTATCTGAACTAAAAACTACTGATCATAATAGGCCTTTGTATGTGACGGCCACCATTTATGGCAATCTTCTGAATAGGATCCTAGTTGATCCAGGGTCCTCAGTCAATGTTGTTACCACCAGAACTCTTGATATCCTGTCCTTGAGTTCTAAAAAATTGTGTTCTGATCGTTTCATGCTACATGGCTTCAACGAGAAAGGCCAAAAGACATTGGGGTCCATTACTCTTCTTGGCACTTTCAAAACTGAAGTTCATGTCATTGACGCCAACACTTCTTTTCGAGCACTCTTGGGCCGTCCATGGATCCATGAGTATGGTATGGTGCCTTCCACCTTGCACCAATGCATTAAAGACACCCGTAATGGTGAGGAATATTCCATTCCTGGAGATCTGCATCCCTTCACCATCAATGAAATCGGTCTTTATGATGACGCCGAATTGTTTGTTTCTAAGAAGAAGCCGGTAACGACAGCTTACCATCATGTCTCCATCATATAGAGGGGGGAGAATGTCTTCTCGCGGTAGGGGGAGAGGAGCTCTTTCTATTGTGAAAGACGGAAAATTTCCCTACCTTACCAAATTCTTCTGAGTCTTCTGACGAATCATCCGATGAGTCAGTCGACAACATCTTTATCCGATGAGTAAGAATGTAAAATATGCAAATAGAAATTCTCTTAACAGACACCACCCAAATATCCTCCCTGGCTTAGTCCCTTCAGGTTTGGTCATCTTTATCCTTGAAATCAAAGTCAATATTTTTATTCAGTCAACGCCAATATGTGCAACATAAGTTTCTTTTACTACACATATTGGGGGTCCATTTGTTGATCTCATTTTTGTATGAGGCCACTATAACCTCTTCCTGGACTTCATATCCCAAGATTTCCTAAATCGTTGGTCCCCCTAGACTCTAGATCTTAGGATTCTTCAAGTCACTTGGCCCTAGGATCAATTTAGATCTTAAATCACTATAGAATCAACATTCCAAACCAAATCTGGGTAAAAGACTTAGTTCTTGAAACTCCTTCTAGGTAATTTTTCTACCACCTTAAAATCAAAGAAATTAGTATCTGATTCAGGGTCTATAAATTCCATGTTGATGTGACATTTCTCTAGTGCCAACTCTCTAAATGTGGGCTCATTTGGAGGGCTCTATCCCCAAAAACTAAGTTAATTTCAAAAGGTTACAAAACCTTTAAATATTTATAACCCATGCCACTGGGCCTATCAACCAGTGGAATTTGGCCTTAGAGCTCCCTCCAAACCCTTTGGTCCCTTCCAATCCTTTGATATAGACTTGTTATCATTAATCTTTTTTGGACTCATTCTGACCCATAATTGACTTGAGGCCAAAATGACCAAAATGCCCTTAAAGGGGATTTTTGGACTTTTGTTCTAAAATCAACTTAACTTAACCTATAAACCTTTGAAACCTTCAACCATTTTTAAACAATATTTGGGACATATTGGATCCAATTCCAAACCATGGGTCAACTTGGTTGACTAGGTCAACCTAGTCTGACCTAAAGGCCCCTTAATGGTCAAAAATAGTCATTTTGACTGAAATGACCTCCCTATGCCTTGGAATCTCTTCTAATACATTCAAAATATCATTTTAAACTTGTTTATCCTAGTCTTTGCCTTTGGGTCAACCTAGTTGACTAAGTCAAACTAGGTTGTCCTAATGACCCATTCAGATCCCAAAATGGGTCATTTGACCCAAATGACCTTTTTAAACCTTGAAATCATGTCCATTAGAATCCAAATGTCTAGACAATTTCATTTGATTCAAAACCAAGTCTTGGGTCAACCTGGTTGGCCAAGTTAACCTAGGTTGACCCATTAACCCTTAAGGGGTTTAAATGGGTCAACCTAACCCATTTGAACTCTCCAACCTATATCATCTTTTCAAATCAACTCCCAACCATTACCCAAGCATTACTTGGCATCTGGTCAACCCAACCCAACTTGAGTTGACCATGTCAACTCCCCATTCTTGATCAAACCTTTATAGCATCTACTCCCACTCACTCCAGCTTTGACTTTGACCCTTGACCTTTTACCAAGCTTTGCTAAATATCCCCTTGCAACCCCCCAAGTGCCACGTACCAACTTTGACCTTATTGACTGGTTAAACCCAGTTAACAAGGCCTTTAAACCCCTCTTTGAGGTGGTCAAACCATTCCATTGACTTCAACAAATTTGTTGACCTTATTTTACCCAGACCTAGGTCAAAGAGTTGACCTAGTCAAATTTGACCAGGCTAGACCCCAAGACCCTTCCTAATGGGTTCAGGTAGTCAAGCCAAGTCTGTTGAGCCCAGACCCAGGTCCTGGGTCAACCTTGATAACTAGGTCAACCATTGTTGACCCAAATTGACCCAAAATCTCTCTTTTAATTTCTAATCCAATTCAAGCTCCCTTACACTCAATTTTCTTCACCCATGGACTTAGTGGGTCAAACCCAATCTATTGGATCCATACTTGTGCTGTGGGTTTACCTGGTTGATCGGGTAAACCCAGGTTGAACCATTTGCGCTTAATTTAATTTCAAATCAATTCAAACCAATTTATTGCTCAAAACTATGACTCCTTTGACCTAATTGACTGGTTTGACCATGTCAAGCTTTGGCTTGGTCAAACCAAGCCCTTAATAGGCCAAGTTAACCTATTTAAACCCATTAAGAGTCATTAATTGCATTTAAAGCCTCCTTAATGATTCTAAATTCAAAACCACCGCTAAATCTATTGAATTTCCTTCCTAATTAACCCTAGATATAATCCTAGCCATCCCCTTGGAGATATGAGCCTTTAAATAGGAAAATTTGGGTCTTTTCTAGGATCTTTAGGAAATTTCTCTCGCCCCGAGCCTCCTTGACCCAAGAACTTTTATTTGAATGCTCTCTGGACCTTATCACATCCTTCCCAACTCAAACTCGATGGAAGTACCTCACAGACGATGAGATCTCCGGCGAGTCGAGGCCAAGAAGATTCAGAAGCCATTTGCGATCGATCAAGGCGTTGGGAGCTCGAGGCTTCTTCTCCAAACTTATTCATGGATAGTCTGCAAATTCAGAGAACCCAAGATCTACTCAACTCTTTATTTATCGTGTTTTGGACTCTGATTTTGATACCCCATGAATGCTCTTCACGTATACTATCTAGGTTTAA
The DNA here is from genome assembly GCA_016618105.1 of Dendrobium huoshanense. NCBI lineage: Eukaryota > Viridiplantae > Streptophyta > Magnoliopsida > Asparagales > Orchidaceae > Dendrobium > Dendrobium huoshanense. Next base: position 9,264,922 of record CM028350.1, on the reverse strand, counting down.
AATTTTGTCTTGTTTTATCATACTTTTTATGAGAACGAGATGAAAAATGCCTTTGTCCCTTGGTGTACGCCCTAGTTGTACCTCACATGATTCGGACTGTCGATCTTTTGATCAACGATTAAGACCACATTATTCCATACTTCATTCTAACTGCACAATTTGAGCCATTGCAAGATCTTGTCGTACGACGTGATCTGGACCATCCATCCAATCCGCGGATGATCCGACGGCACAGCGCGTTGCTAACTCGGATAAGTCAACCGCCGCGTCATCTGCTAATCATTGGCGAAGACTATGCTATCACGCAATAATGACCAATGATTAAAAACCACTTCTGCGGTTCTCAGAGCTAGCCTAAATACAACACATGGCCCATTAACATCGCCGTCGCCGCCGAAATCCATTTAAAAATGTTTTTCTAATTCTTTTTAAATGTATTTTAAATTCAAAAAATTAAAAAAAAATTATTAGAAATCATTTTTAAATCCAAAAATTATGTATAATATATCAAATTTTTATATTCTTGCCCTCTTTAATTTAAAATTAGTTTTAATTAAAAATAATATGTATATTTTAACATATTATAAAAATAGTGATTTTCTTTTATTATTATTATTATTACTATTATTATTATTATTATTATTATTATTATTATTATTATTATTATTATTATTATTATTATTATTATTATTATTATTATTATTATTATTATAACTTTTATTGTTATTATTATTATTATTATTATTATTATTATTATTATTATATTATTATTTTAAATAAAAATTAGAAAATTAAATTTTGTTTTTATTATTTTGTTTAAATTAATAATTGATGAATATTTTATTTAAATTATTTTAAATAATTAAATTATTAAAATTTAAGTATTTTCTAAAATTTATAAAATTACTATTTTATTTTAATAAATTATTTGAACATTAGAAATTATTTTCAATAATAACGTTATTATTTTGTTGTTATTATTATTATTCTAATTTATTCATTTAATAATTAATTTAAAAATTAAATGCCCTTTATTAAATTAAAAATTACTTTTATATTCAAAATTACTTTAAGTTTCAGAACTTTTTATTTATTATTATTTATAATATTTATTAAATAATTAAATCCATTTATTAATTAAATATTTTCTTTTATTAATTATATTTAAATTTTAAATTACTTTTAAATTAAATTGACTTTAAATAATTTTATTTTAATATTTTTTTAATTAAATTTTATGAAATAATTTTTTTTAAATATTAATTATTTTAAATTATTTTTTAAATTACACTTAATTAATTTAAATTTCAATATTTCATTTTAAATCTGATTTTGGTGCGCGATACCTCGTTCTTTTAAAAAATAATTATATTTATTTAAAAATATTTTTAAATATTAATTCTTTGTCATCTATTGCATTTCTGTATTGTTTGGTTTATTTATTATTTAGATATTATTTAAATAATTAAAATGAAATTTCTCTGATACCAATTGAAATTACTAAATGACAAGAGGGGGGGGGGGGTGAATTGTGAAAATCGTTTTCTTAATAAAAATAACCCTAAACAAGAGTTCTAATTTTTTTGTTATTTTTGAAATTCTACAACAAAATTTTAATCAATTTTTCTTCCATAAATTTCACCATGCAATAGTTATGAAAATTAAATGCAAGTAAAAAGTAAATGACGATAAGGAAAAAACACACCAAGAATTTTTATAGTGGTTCGGTCAAAATATGACCTACGTCCACTCCCCGGAGTCCTCTGCTCCGGGATTTTCACTATCAAAATAGTTCTCCTTTTGCCCCCCTCGGTAAGGTGAAGAAGCCTTTACAAACCTCCCTTTCACCAACCCGGCGTGGCGGAGTGCCAAACTCTGTTTTTTCCCTCCTGGCGATGGCAGAGAACCTTCTCGTTTTTCTCCCTCGTCGAGAAGGCATAGAACCTCGAGGTAACGGATGTAGACGAGCCTTTCCCTTGGAGATCCTCCCTCAAATCCTTCTAGGGCCACAGGAGGAGCAAGATGCAGCAAGCTTGGAGCAACCATGTGATCTCCCTCACACCTCTTCTCCCTCACAATGCTCACCTCCTCCATCCTCTCTTAACCCTCAAGAATTTCTCTAGAGCTCTCTCCCTTGGAATCCCTCTCTAACCAAGTTCACCCCCTCTGTGATTCTTACTGAAAAAGGACTTCATTGACATCTAAAACGGTCTCCAAAAATCTCTGATTTCAAAAGTAGCCGTTATTGTTCATACAGTACGATGTAACATCGTATAGTACGATATGTATAAGCAGACGTCGTCCTGGTACGAAGATGTATGAACAGTTCAAAAACAATTCGTACAGTACGATATAATATCGTACGGTACGATCCACAAAATACTATTCGTACGGGACGATGGTCTGGATGATCAGATGTCGTCTCTGTTCATCGTATGGTACGATTACTATCGTACAGTACGATGTGATAAAAACAAAGAGATCGTCCAGGATGATTTCCGGGACGATCATACTTCATCTCTGTTCATCGTATGGTTCGATCAGGTTTGTACAGTATGATGTTCAAAAATTAATTAGGCCTGGATTACATGCACTAATTACGGGTTAATTTAAGTAAGTATTAAAAATAGATCGTACAGTACGAACACGTTCGTACAATACGAATGGCGCAAAAATCACTTACTCAAATTAAACTACGGCTAGGATTTTGGATCTGAACATATCGTACAGTACGAATATATTCGTACAGTATGATCTATTCACAGAATCGTCCACATAGTTCTGATCGTACGGTACGAATTAAAATCGTACAGTACGATCTCCAGAGAAGAATTTCTATGACATTTTGCATTTAAAAACAAACTCTCCCCCTGTGTGTATGCATGGTTGCTCTTACTCTTATGCATTTTGTGGCCAGACTCAATAAAAAAAAATAAAATAAATAGAAAAATACAATGTTTGACTCATACTCCTAATCTACCCTTTCTTGAGTCTTCCTTTCGTCCTGAGTCACTTGTGATCTTCCTGAAATGTTAGTACTCAAGTACAATAGCAAATAAAATAGTATTCAATGAAAAGTTGTTCCAAAACACTCATTATTTGTGATCATCAAAATCTCAAACTCGGGGTCATGGGTTGTAACATAATATACTAGTTATTTTTAAATTAAACAAATTTTACTTTCAAATTATTTTAAAAACCTCTTTTGGTGGATGGTAGGTCTCCCATTTCTTTTTAAATTGACTTATTTTGAAACTATCTTATTTTCCAAAATTTATATTATTTATGTGAATTTTAAAGTTATTTTTAAAATTACATATATTTTTAAATTTCTAATTTTGGTAGATCCGCCCTTGAAATTTTAAGTATAGATCATTCATGTGAATAACATTCATGGGAGGGGGGGGGTGGATTAGTGAATGGTTGAGTCCCAATCATTCATTAATCGTATTATTATACATGTTTAATCTTTCTTTTATCTTATTTTGCATGCGTACGATGTACGAGCACCTACCTTAGGCTCTCCTAGTTCTAAGGACATGGTATGTTTACTATTTTTAATGTATCCCCTACATTGTTACCCCCTAAGGGTTAGCTCAAAATTCAAATTTAAACTCATATAACGTAGCGACATCCTAAGGATAATAATTTATGAGCCGTCTAGAAAACTTAGAAAAATTTTAGGAGCTAGGGTAGATAACCTATTAACATGAAAACTTTAATATTTAAACTTAGTGTAGGATTTTTTAGGAACTTTTAGACCACTTAATTAACCAACCCTAATTTACCCAATAACTAAGGCCCCCAATACCTTCTAAAAATTATACTAAATCCATCTCAACTAAGACAATTACCCATAATAGATTGAATTCTTTAGAATTTAGTCCCTAACCTTAGATAATTAGGGCCCCTTAGTTTGACCTTAATCTGACCCTTAATTAAACCTTAATCAAAAATTACCTTTTTGACCCTATTAGATTATTAAAAATTATTAAAAATTCCAATTTTTTTTCAAATATTTAAGAACATCTTTTCAGGTCATTCCTGGCCTTTGGGGGTGATTTCAAATAGTTTGAAGCTGATTTAAAGCAAAACCATAAAATCACCCTAATTAGGCAGTTTTAATAATTCCCATAATTGCCCAAAATTTTGAAAATTCATATCTTTGTATAGGAAACTCCAAATTCAGCAAAATAAAATCCTAACCACTCCCCTTAGGATCTAATGTTTACCTAAAATGCTAGATCCAAACCTTGCATATTTCATATATTGACCTTTTGGACCCCCTCAACCTAGCACCGTGGAGGACCCAGGACTTTCCAAAACTCGTTAATATAATTTAAACTTTAATTACCACTATCCAAAGCATTAAAATGAATCAACAAACTAAATTAACAAAAATTGACCCTAATTCACTAATATTTAAGCCTATTCTTAAATTCTAAAGCATACATTATTCAGATCATCAACTAGCATGCATTTCATTAGAAATCAATTAAATTAAAATTTTAATTACATTAGCTAGGAGCATTCAATGTACATAAGTACAAGGCCACTTAGGAGCTCTCAAAAGTTGTCCTTAATTTCCAAAAACTAAACCACACACCCATTTTTCATAAATGACTAGACATCATGGTTTTAAATCGATATGGTTAGCTGGCTCCCCAATCCACGCCAGGATAAGTCCAAGTTTTGCATTGCATTAGTTATGACACGGGTATTAATGTTGTGTAGAACATTAAGCCCAATTTAGATTTTGGATTCAAGGCTACTACATTCGATCTCGTAGTATGCCCAAATAGTGGGTAAGTCTCTTCTCTTCAGGGACTATAAATCCTATTTATCTATGTCACATAGATGACATCACCCCTATCTTTCTCTCATGTATGTTTCGATTGCTTGTCTTTTTCTCTAGTTTAATCCTTAGTATCTTAGTCCCTCTGGATGCTAATGTAAACCGCGTATGTTAACTAGCTAAATCGAACCTTGTCTTTCCTTTTGAGTAGGATTTCCTAGTCTCCACCCTTGTGCCAATCCCATTTTGAAAGGATAATGTATGATCCTTAATCGAGAGTGTTATCAGGCTCCAGCCTAAGATGTAATTAACCACGGTAGCTTACGCCCGTGGGAAACTGAATTCCATATCTACAAAACCCCATCTGAGCTAATGTATCGAGTGGGGAAAACCCGTTGTTTTGATCAGGTCATGTATATTACTACCCATCGGGGTGTGCTGGTGAACGTCGCTCTCCTCAATGGTTAATCGTACGCATGATCTAATCTGCCCTCCTATTGGCCCATTTGTGAGGAACATGGTAGCCTACGATAGTATCTATCATTTGGGTTAGGTGCGGTCATATACCCCTCTGTGATCTTGCAGCCAAAGAGATGTCCTTTCGGAGGTCCATAGTTTTTTGGTGACCACAGTGGGACCAATTTCTCTCTCCATCTTTGGATTATATATTCTCATTTTTTATGTGTACTCTAGGATTGGTACTCCTTAGATTAGATCCATCCCACTCTTAGTTAGGGTCTTTCCATATTTAAGATTCCTTCATCTTAGCTAGGATTTCTTCCTACTCTACTTATTTCCGGCCTTACAGGCTATTCCATCCCTTATCCATCCTTATTCATTCCTTCTTTTATAATTTTAATTCTAAATGACTTTTCAAATTTCTTTTTATGGCAGAAGTGGCATATCTTCCTTTATACCTTCTATTACCTTTAGCTTTGGCTCAGACGCACAGGTGACACTTCCCGAGTCCCTGCTTACTAGTCCCCCGCTAAAGGAATCACTTTAGGTTCCTTCACTGACTCGACATTCATCACCCTGGCACCTGCTCATCCTGTTTATATTTTTGCGTAGCTACTATGCTCTGTGGTTAGGTGATAGTGCCAATACCACTCCCTGTTCCCCTTACTCATTCTATGGTTAGGCGGCTAGTGCTTACCACACCTATTGCACAGGTTGCTCTAGCCCCTCAGCACCGACAGCCTGCTGTTGTTACCCCCATTGTTCCAGCGGAGGTTCCTTGAGTTCGAGTTCCCCCTCCCACTTCTACTAGGAAGAGGGATGCCCAGATAGAGGCTCCGTCACCTTCTTCTCATCAAATTTTTGTGTTTGCTTGGCTCTTTCACCCTGAGATCACCTGGCAGACCCCGACCCTTCTTGTTGTTTCTATTCCCTCTACAACCAAGGTAGTGGGTTCAGATGTTCCTTCCTCTTCTACCTCAGGCCTTAGGAAAATGGCCAATAGGAATAGAAATATGAGACTCTATTTAGCTGCATCTAAGGTAGATATGTAGAAGATGGTAGAGGCAGTGGCTCACCAAGGGTCCATTCAGAGAAGGGTGGCTCCCAAGCAGCGCAGACCATGACCAGTTGTAATTACACCTACCCCAGATGTAGTAGTTGCACCTGAGATATAGGCGATCTAGGAAGGACACTTCTTTCACTGACACATAGTGGGGATGAGGAGGACGATGCCCGAATTATGGTATCCCATCATGTCATAACTACTCTAACCTGGGCTAGGGTCCTCAAGGATGCTGGTGTTCAAGCCCTCTCTCAAAGGATTCGCAGCATCAGCCGCCTTGCACTTGGTAGAGAGCATGTTAGTCGAGAGAGGTTACTACGACAGATTTCTCAGGATACTCTTCAATTTTAGATACATACTACTAGATAAAGGTATAGGTGGCAAAGAGGATAGCCACCTCAATAGTTAGTTGATACAGCTATGGTTGTTAGACCGTCAAAAGTAACTCCTGCTGTTGGATGACGCCCATGTCATCACTGATAGAGAAAGTAGTAGGAGCCTGCTCAGTCCTAATTTAGTTCAGTTGTGCTAGCCCCATAGCTGTCAATTACCTGTATGGAGTCCCGCCGTGGTAGTTGGGTTTGGACACGTCGATAGACGGACACCCATATTGACAGTACAGTCAATATAGACAGTGCAGCCAGTTGAGACAGTACAGTTGACAGAGGCAGTTTAGCAAGCAGATATAGTAGATCAGATGGATGTCGTAGTTTCTTTCGGGTCTAAGACGGTCCTGATGACTTATGATGGAGATGCAGTAGTTACTCCGGATGGATCACTTGTCCGAGTTGAGATAGCTTTAGCTCTCAACTCTCATAAGATCACTTCTCCTATGAGTCCCTATATAGAGGCACTCCGCCAGGCCTTCTCAAAGGATGACATGCTAGGAGATGAGTATGATGAGGACATACTAGTACATTGGATCTGTATGATTACACGTCAAGGTCACTAAAACAAGAAGAGAGAGCCTGAGGACTAGGATGAGTAGAGAGACCCTAAGGCAAGAGGATCTCTGAGATCAGTAGGTACGGATGCCATAATATTGCACTTGCAGACATAGATGGTCGAGATGGCCAAGGCCATGGTAGTGATGACTACCCAGTTGACAGCTTTGGGGGATACATCCCAGATGATAGGCATAGATACCCCTACCACGTTCAGATATGATCCAGTAGCACCGCCAGCAGCACTAGACCTTATGAGAGTGGATAGTGTTTAAAGGGCAGTTCCTACAGCAGCTACAGCAGTCCATAGTCAGCCAGCACAGTTGTTAGCCTGTCAGATTTAGGATTTGATTACACATAAGGCAGAGCAGGCGATTTCCTCCAAGAAAACTAGAGAGGTCATTAGTAGAGGGCATCCTTACCCTGTTGAGTATGAAGAGGATCCCTATCCCCCTAGTTTCATTCCCCATAGATTTAGAATATTTGACGGGCTTGGGAACCCAAGGCAGCATGTGGCTCAGTACCAAGCCATATGTTGCAACATAGGAGGGAACGATGCCCTAATATAGAAGTTGTTTATCAGTAGTTTGGTTTGGATGGCTTTTACTTGGTACGCCGATCTCTCCAATGACTTAATCCGGACCTTTGCTAAGTTAGAGTAGCTATTTATACAAAGGTTTGTCAGTGTAGAGCACCGGGTCATGGTAGAAGAGTTATTGGTTACTAAATAGTGTCCTTGAGAGCCACTACCAGATTACATAATCAGATAGAGGAATCATAGCTTACGGTGTGAGCCATAGCTATAGGAGCAGCATGTAGTAGAGATCTTGCTAAAGAACATAGATGGTCTGATAGCACCCTACATCAAGGGATTTAGTATATAAACATTCCAGAAGTTACTCATAAAGGTAGTCAGCTTGTAGGACAATATACCCGATGCAGTCCCTCCTAAGGTTGAGAGTTAGCCTTCAGGCATACCTCAGTGGTAGGAGACTTCTAGGGCACCACTACCTAGGAGAGGGGAGATACACAATACCTATGAACCACTAGATAAGGGGAAGAGACTCTTAATCAGTTAAGCACCACCTCAGCCATCTTACACACCTTGTAAGTTAGCAGCACAGCCCAAGCCCTCTCGTAGAACTCCAGAGAGTCAGCAGTACATGTAGGAGAAGCTTAGTAAGAAATATCATTTTAAAAGAGATAGTGTGAAGAAGATCTTTAAATTCTTTACTAAAAATAATATCCTAACATTTCTGAATAATAATAGAGTGGAGGAGGAGGGACAGACAGACCACCCACTCTATTATCCCTACCACAAACACATCAGATATGATTTGATGGATTGCTATGTGTTCAAGGATAAGATTGAGTGGTTGATGGCCAGTGGAAAGATCCATCTCCACGATAGTGATTTGGTACATCCTTTGGGTAAGGCTACTCAGATATTTCAGATGATCTCTATTCCTAGCCATAGTTTCGACCATAGTGACAGTCAGAGTTACAGTCAGGGCAGTAGTGGCAAATCACCGAGTAGTTTTGAGGGAGAGTGGTTGCTAGTACTCTCTAAGAAGACCAAGAAGATTATCAAGCAAACTGTATAGAGTTTAGAGGCAGTTGAGAGAAGGCCTCCCTGGCCAAGTCGACAGTTGTTGCTCCAATTACTACGCTAGTACTTTTCTCTTCTTCTTCTTTTGTTGTAGTGCCAGATAAGCATATTTCTTTTTCTGCTTTTACTTGTACTAAAAAAATGTATGAAAAAGAAAAGATTATTATAACCTCAGAAGGAAAGACAGACTCCCTTCCAACACTTACGCTAAAGGACTTTATTCTCCCTTCTATTGATGATACAATAATAAAAGAAGATAATTCTAACTAATTTTGGTGTTCTTTACCTTTTACTTTACTTCAACTTCTTCTAGTACTCACTCTTCTCACACTTTACATATCACCTATGATGAAAATAATTTTGTGTGTAATGATGAGTCTGAGTATGAAGATGAATATGTCATTGTAATTCAAGAGGGTGGTTGTTATATGGATTCAGAATATGAATCTGAGAACCCACTCCAAGCACTCTCCTTAGGGCCAATACAAGCCACCAACATTGAACCAAAGGAATCTCTTATTGAGGATGACTAAATAGAGGAATTTTATTTGCGTTCAGGGAAGGTCCTTCCACCTCGGAAGGCTAAAAATATAAAAGAAAAAGATAAAAATATTGTCACCCAGCCAGATGATCCTATCACTTCCTCCCAAGAGCAGTCTAAAGAGAATGGGAAAGGCCCTCAGTTTGAGGTTGATTAAAATGTTGGCTCACTTAAGGAAAATTCCATCCCTTTTTAGTGTCTATGATGTTTTGATGATGTCCCATGACTTGAGAGAGACATTGGTAAAAGCCTTACTTAAACCAGAGTCCTATCAAGTTTTATTTGCTTCTAATTCCATTGGAGATGCATGCCATTTGAAAGAGATTCCATGCAATACCTTTTTAAATTGTGAACAACTTTTAAGGACTTCTGAGCACAATTATCCCTTGTATGTCACTATTGAAGTCAATGGTTAAGATTTGAACAGGGTCCTCATTGACCAAGGGGCTTCAGTCAATATTCTTACCTATGAAACTTTAAAGAGCCTCTCCTTATGTCATTTGATGCTCACTTCAAACAAGATTATGTTGAAAGGCTTTAATGATCAAGACCACCGCGCTCTAATGTCTATTACCCTGCCTCTGAAGTTTGAAAGTTTTCAAACTGAGACAAAGTTTCATGTACTTGAGGCTGATACTTCATACAGGGCTCTCTTAGGAAGGTCTTGGCTCCATGAGTATGGAATGGTGCCCTCTACATTGTACAAATGTATAAATTTTATGAGGAATGATATCGAGTATACCATTACAGGAAATACCCAGCCCTTTTCCGTGCATGAGGTCTCTATTTATAATGACGCCAAATATTATGTGCCTTAGAAGACTCGTAAACTTCCACCTGCCCAGTAACTAGTGACACCCGCTAGTGTTATACAAGGTCCTACATAGTCACATTCACAGGGTCCTATATAATCACTAGTATATGGTCCATTATAGGTTAGGATTGAGGTAGGTATTTCCACTATGCATCTTGATAGAGATTCATTTCAGCTTATAGTGAGGCACGATGTTCCACCTAGTAGAGGTAGGGGTGGATGAGGTAGAGGTTCAACCCGAGAGTTGCAAAACTATGAAACTCAGACACCTCCTCCCCCTCACCTTTACACTTCTTCTTTTACTATCAAGTTTGACTCTTTAGATGATGAAATGATCTATGTCTTTCATCGTTCAGTGCCTTCATCACCTCCAAATTCCAGTAAGTATGATACACGGCCTACCTTTCATATTCATTTGATACCTGAGGGTGGATTAGTTATTGATAATAGTTCATATGAAAAAAAGGACTTTCGACTCCAGACTATTAAAGGATAACCCTCTGCCCATCAGATATGTGGAATAAGAGTTGAAGATTCCTGTCAAAGACCTTCTAACACTCCTTCCACTAGTGATGATAGTGCACTATATACTAGTGAATGCCCTATACCTCACATGTATAAGACATTTGGGTTAGCACGATATAAGGAGTGTACCTCTTTACCCCGCAGTATAGGTTCACCGCTAGGTCTTGGGAGCTTGGATCCAGAGGAGACAACTATTGATATAGAGGTTAAGAGTACCCCTCATTACTTTTCCCTACTGAAAATAGTTTTCTCGAGTGGGGTCTCGTTTGTTCTAGTTAGCCCAAGGAATAAGCTTTACTGAAAGCCCGTGTTTGGGGAACTGATTTTCCTCAAAACCTAGAAGGTGTAGGTTATATGGGGTTGAATCACTCTAATAATGCCAACATTTACACTATTTCCAAGTCACACTCAGTTATTTCTCTTGTCGACAAAGAAGACTCAGATAGTGATTATTGCGGATCTATGATTTTGATGATAGCAAACATTCCTTATTTCTCTACGATTGCCTTATGTGCTAACGTTTCAGGTCCACACAATCAGACTGCAATCTGGAACCAGCTCAAGATTGGGTAGACTAGGTATGTGTCAGTTTGTAATCTTTTTCCTTTCTTGAGTCTGTTGTATTTGGTGTGATATCTGATGATTTGTAACTTGGAAGATTTTCTGTTGTGCCCTAAAAGATTTTAATTTTTGGTAACATCGTCCGGGACGATATTTATATCGTCCTGGACGATCTGACAAAAGTAGAAATCCTAGTTAGGGCATCCACATTAAAGCAGCCGTCTTTTCGCAAAACACATCGTCCTGGACGATTTTTTATCGGCCAGGACGATCGGCTCAATTCAGCAAGAATCTGCCGCCATATCTACTTAGGAAAATCTTATTTTTGGATATCGTCCTGGTATATCGGCCTGGACTATAAAATATCGGCCTGGCCGATCCAAAGCAATTTTTCCAAAATTTCTCAAGCAATTTTGGAAAGCAATTAATGTGGATTTCGTCCGGGCCGATCGCAAGATCGTCCGGGACGATTAGACATCGTCCAGCTTCATTTCAGGGCGATATTCAGGACGATTTTTCTCATATTTGAACTAATCGGCAAGGACGATTTGGCTATCGTCCTGGATGATAATAGCCGCAACTTGCATTAATGAGCTCGTTTTTAGCTCTTCTATTTAAGCTATGACATGACACTTTGTAAGTGTCTTTGGCAGCCATTGTAGCTTCGTTCTTGGGGGAGAAACTTGAAGAGAGAGCTTGAAAGGGAGAGAGGAAAGGGTGGAGTTTGAGAGAGGGAGAAGATCCTGTGAGGGGGGACTCAAGGGAGTCTGGAGGGGGTTCCACACGATTGCTCCGGTGAACTCGCACCTTAGTACCATAGGATTCAAGGCTTGTCTCGAGGTAAGTTCACCAAAGAAGAAGTCTCTTTGGTGTCAAAGGACCCGGCAACTCCGCCGCACCGGGAGAGGTGGAAGTGATTTTGTAAGGGCTTCTCCGCCTAGCTGTGGGGGCTAAAGGAGAGTCACTTTGTGTTAGTGCAATACTTGGAGGGTGCCTCCAAGGAGTGGACGTAGGTCAAGATTTGACCGAACCACTATAAATCCGGTGTGTTCTTTTCTTATTATTACTTCCGCATTTTAATTTCCGCACTTGGTTTTCCTTGTGGTGATTTGGTTTGTGATTTTATTTCTTTGTTTAAAGAATCCTTTTTATTATCCAATTCACCTCTCTTTGTTAGCTTTGGGATTAAGTTCATAGGGCTTAACATCCCCATCGAACTTTCATGTGGTATTAGAGCGGTTTTCATAAAATAAGTTTTTAAAAGCTTTTGAATTTCGATCCATGGCTAATCGTACTTTTGCGGAAGGATATTCAATCATTAGACCACCATTGTTTGAAAATATTACATTTGATTTTTGGAAAATTTGCATGTCTACTTTTTTGCAATCGATTGATTTTCGTATGTGGCATATGATTTTAACTGGTTATTCATCACCATCACGTATTGTTAATGGAATTAAAACTGATATTCCTTTTAATCAATGGAATAGGGATGAACGAATGGATGCTCAATTAAATGCAAAGTCTTTAAATTGTTTTTTCTGTGCTTTAAATTCTGATGATTTTATGTTAATATCCACGTGCACTACCGGTAAGGAAGTTGGGGATAAATTGCACACCATATACGAAGGCACTAGTGAAATCAAGCAATCCAAGTTGAATTTTTTAATGCATGATTTTGAAATGTTTTCTATGAAACCTTTTGAAACGATTTTAGACATGTATACAAGGTTTATTCAAATTATTACATCATTGCATGCCTTAGGAAAAGATTTTTCAAATTTTGAAAAAGTTAACAAAATTCTTCATTGTTTACTTGAAAAATTCGATGCTAAAGTTATTGTTATTTGTGAATCAAAAGATTTGAATGATTATTCTATTGATAATTTGATTAGCTCACTCATTGCCTACGAGCAAGGGTTGGGTCAAAGACTTTTGGATGCAGGTGAAACGATCGTTCTAAAAGCTGAAGATACGGAAAGAGAAAACTTAGTTGGTGACGATAGCAATGAATTGTCAAGCAAATCACAAAGCTCACCAATGCATAAGCAAAAGTGGAAGAATGGTAAAAGTGGTAAGGATGTCCATATTTCATCTGACGTTATTTGTTTTAGATGCAGGAAACCTGGACATATGAAAAATGAGTGCCCTAATTTAAGAATTCTCCCTGGAAAAGAAAAGGGTAAGGCGAAGTTAAATTTAAACTGGGGAAATAATGAAAAGCAAAAAATCTCATGGGCAGATCTGGTTTCTGAAGCATCAGACCAAGAAAGAGATAATGAATAAAAGCCTTATTTGAGTTTTTTCTTTGTTATTTTTTTATTTTGTTTTTATTTTTATTATTTATTAGATTTTTTAATTTTACTTGTTTTGTTTCGTATTTTTTTTTCTGATCAACACACACATTCACTTTTCTAGAAATGAAAAAGTTACTTCCTAATTTTTCTTGAAATCTTTAGTAAGTTGTGATTGACTTATCTAAAAACAATCAAAGGAAGGAAACTCATGTTTTTGACTTTTAATCACTATTTCCTAAAAGAGGTTTTTCTACTTTTGATTTAAAATCTTTTTAATCTTTTAAATTGGTTTTTGAAACTAAATTTTTTATCTCCCTATATTTTATTTATCGCATAGGAATCTTTTGCAAGTTGTTGAATCTAATTCAAATTTTTCTTAATCAAGAAATTCGCTTTATCAATAGTATGGGTTTACTTTTTGTATTTAATATTTTAGAAAGGTAGCATAATCAAAAAAAAAATTGGCCAATGATGCCAAAAATAAAAGAAGCGCAAAGCGCCAAAATTGAAAAATATAGAATACACAAAGTGTATCAAAAGATGCGCAGTGCGCCAACCAATTGTCAAGAGGCATAAAATGAGCCAACTAAATTTTAATGCTTACCCTTCTTATACTTCTTAAAGCTTAAGAAAACCCTTGATTTTTCGATGCTTGAGTTTGAAAATCTTGATTCATGATTCAACAAATCGTACATTAATCTTCTATTACATATATTTTATGAAAGGAGATTTGAAAAATTACTGTTTCTTTCTCTAATTTATTACTTGATTTAGATATTGAATTAAAAAGTTTTTGAGCCTTTTTAAAGAACTTGAGTTTGGATTATCAATTCTTGATTTTCAAACCTTTACTGGGCTATGTGTTGTCAATCCAATTCTATTAAGTTTTTTGATTAAAACTCAGAGGTAACTTTCTCATTTTAAGAATTTTTTTTTTTTCACTTGATCAGGGAATGTTTTTTGTTTGTTTTGTTTTTTGTTTATTACTCCTCTCTTTTTGATAATGTCAAAGGGGGAGAACGTTGTATCTTTTTTCTTTTAAAAAAATTTTAAAACAACAAAAATATTTTCATCTCCCCTATTTTTTTAAAAAAGGATTTATTCTAGTGAGGGGGAGATTAGGAGGATTTACTTTTATGAAAATTCAAATTGAAATGTTTTGCCATCATCAAAAAGGGGGAGATTATTGCGGATCAATGATTTTGATGATAGCAAGCATTCCTTATTTCTCTACGATTGCCTTATGTGCTAACGTTTCAGGTCCACACGATCAGACTGCAATCTGGAACCAGCTCAAGATTGGGTAGACTAGGTCTGTATCAGTTTGTAATCTTTTTCCTTTCTTGAGTCTGTTGTATTTGGTGTGGTATCTGATGATTTGTAACTTGGAAGATTTTCTGTTGTGCCCTAAAAGATTTTTATTTTTGGTAACATCATCCGGGACGATATTTATATTGTCCTGAACGATCTGACAAAAGTAGAAATCTTAGTTAGGGCATCCACATTAAAGCAGCCGTCTTTTCCCAAAACACATCGTCCTGGATGATTTTTTATCGGCTAGGACGATCGGCTCAATTCAGCAAGAATCTGCCGCCATATCTACTTAGGAAAATCTTATTTTTGGATATCGTCCTGGTATATCGGCCTGGACTATAAAATATCGGCCTGGCCGATCCAGAGCAATTTTTCCAAAATTTCTCAGGCAGTTTTGGAAAGCAATTAATGTGGATTTCGTCCGGGCCGATCGCAAGATCGTCCGAGACGATTAGACATCGTCCAGCTTCATTTCAGGGCGATATTCAAGACGAATTTTCTCATATTTGAACTAATCGGCCAGGACGATTTGGCTATCGTCCTGGACGATAATAGCGGCAACTTGCATTAATGAGCTCATTTTTAGCTCTTCTATTTAAGCTATGACATGACACTTTGTAAGTGTCTTTGGCAGCCATTGTAGCTTCGTTCTTGTGGGGGAAACTTGAAGAGAGAGCTTGAAAGGGAGAGAGGAAAGGGTGGAGTTTGAGAGAGGGAGAAGATCCTGTGAGGGGGGACTCAAGGGAGTGTGGAGGGGGTTCCACACGGTTGCTCCGGCAAACTCGCACCTTAGTACCATCGGATTCAAGGCTTTTCTCGAGGTAAGTTCACCAAAGAAGAAGTCTCTTTGGTGTTAAAGGGCCCGGCAACTCCACCGCACCGGGAGAGGTGGAAGTGATTTTGTAAGGGCTTCTCCGCCTAGCTGTGGGGGCTAAAGGAAGAGATCACTTTGTGTTAGTGCAATACTTGGAGGGTGCCTCCAAGGAGTGGACGTAGGTCAAGATTTGACCGAACCACTATAAATCCGGTGTGTTCTTTTCTTATTATTACTTCCGCATTTTAATTTCCGCACTTGGTTTTCCTTGTGGTGATTTGGTTTGTGATTTTATTTCTTTGTTTAAAGAATCCTTTTTATTATCCAATTCACCTCTCTTTGTTAGCTTTGGGACTAAGTTCATAGGGCTTAACATCCCCATCAAACTTTCATGTGGTATCAGAGTGGTTTTCATAAAATAAGTTTTTAAAAGCTTTTGAATTTCGATCCATGACTAATCGTAATTTTGCGGAAGGATATTCAATCACTAGACCACCATTGTTTGAAAATATTACATTTGATTTTTGGAAAATTCGCATGTCTACTTTTTTGCAATCGATTGATTTTCGTATGTGGCATATGATTTTAACTGGTTATTCATCACCATCACGTATTGTTAATGGAATTAAAACTGATATTCCTTTTAATCAATGGAATAGGGATGAACGAATGGATGCTCAATTAAATGCAAAGTCTTTAAATTTTTTTTTCTGTGCTTTAAATTCTGATGATTTTATGTTAATATCCACGTGCACTACCGGTAAGGAAGTTTGGGATAAATTGCACACCATATACAAAGGCACTAGTGAAATCAAGCAATCCAAGTTGAATTTTTTAATGCATGATTTTGAAATGTTTTCTATGAAACCTTTTGAAATGATTTTAGACATGTATACAAGGTTTATTCAAATTATTACATCATTGCATGCCTTAGGAAAAGATTTTTCAAATTTTGAAAAAGTTAACAAAATTCTTCATTGTTTACTTGAAAAATTTAATGCTAAAGTTGTTGCTATTTGTGAATCAAAAGATTTGAATGATTATTCTATTGATAATTTGATTGGCTCACTCATTGCCTACGATCAAGGGTTGGGTCAAAGACTTTTGGATGCAGGTGAAACGATCGTTCTAAAAGCCGAAGATACGGAAAGAGGAAACTTAGTTGGTGACGATAGCAATGAATTGTCAAGCAAATCACAAAGCTCACCAATGCATAAGCAAAAGTGGAAGAAAGGTAAAAGTGGTAAGGATGTCCATATTTCCTCTGACGTTATTTGTTTTAGATGCAGAAAACCTGGACATATGAAAAATGAGTGCACTAATTTTAGAATTCTCCCTGCAAAAGAAAAGGGTAAGGCAAAGTTAAATTTAAACTGGGGAAATAATAAAAAGCAAAAAATCTCATGGGCATATCTTGTTTCTGAAGCATCAGACCAAGAAAGAGATAATGGATAAAAGCCTTATTTGAGTTTTTTCTTTGTTATTTTTTTATTTTGTGTTTATTTTTATTGTTTATTAGATTTTTAATTTTACTTATTTTGTTTCGTATTTTTTTTCTGATCAACACACACATTCACTTTTCTAGAAATGAAAAAGTTACTTCCTAATTTTTCTTGAAATCTTTAGTAAGTTGTGATTGACTTCTCTAAAAATAATCAAAGGAAGGAAACTCATGTTTTTGACTTTTAATCTCTATTTCCTAAAAGAGGTTTTTCTACTTTTGATTTAAAATCTTTTTCATCTTTAAAATTGGTTTTTGAAACTAAATTTTTTATCTCCCTATATTTTATTTATCGCATAGGAATCTTTTACAAGTTGTTGAATCTAATTCAAAATTTTCTTAATCAAGAAATTCGCTTTATCAATAGTATGAGTTTACTTTTTGTATTTAAGATTTCAGAAAGGTAGCATAATCAAAAAAAAAAATTGGCCAATGATGCCAAAAATAAAAGAAGCGCAAAGCGCCAAAATTATAAAATATAGAATACACAAAGTGTATCAAAAGATGCGCAGTGCGCCAACCAATTGTCAAGAGGCATAAAATGAGCCCACTAAATTTTAATGCTTACCCTTCTTATACTTCTTAAAGCTTAAGAAAACCCTTTATTTTTCGATGCTTGAGTTTGAAAATCTTGATTCATGATTCAACAAATCGTACATTAATCTTCTATTACATATATTTTATGAAAGGAGATTTGAAAAATTACTGTTTCTTTCTCTAATTTATTCCTTGATTTAGATATTGAATTAAAAAGTTTTTGAGTCTTTTTAAAGAACTTGAGTTTGGATTATCAATTCTTGATTTTCTAACCTTTACTGGGCTATGTGTTGTCAATCCAATTCTACTAAGTTTTTTGATTAAAACTCAGAGGTAACTTTCTCATTTTAAGAATTTTTTTTTTCACTTGATCAGGGAATGTTTTTTGTTCGTTTTGTTTTTTGTTTGTGCCTCCTCTCTTTTTGATAATGTCAAAGGGGGAGAACGTTGTATCTTTTTTCTTTTAAAAAAATTTTAAAACAACAAAAATATTTTCATCTCCCCTATTTTTTTAAAAAAGGATTTATTCTAGTGAGGGGGAGATTAGGAGGATTTACTTTTATGAAAATTCAAATTGAAATGTTTTGCCATCATCAAAAAGGGGGAGATTATTGCGGATCAATGATTTTGATGATAGCAAACATTCCTTATTTCTCTACGATTGCCTTATGTGCTAACGTTTCAGGTCCACACGATCAGACTGCAATCTGGAACCAGCTCAAGATTGGGTAGACTAGGTCTGTGTCAGTTTGTAATCTTTTTCCATTCTTGAGTCTGTTGTATTTGGTGTGGTATCTGATGATTTGTAACTTGGAAGATTTTCTGTTGTGCCCTAAAAGATTTTTATTTTTGGTAACATCATCTGGGACGATATTTATATCGTCCTGGACGATCTGACAAAAGTAGAAATCCTAGCTAGGGCATCCACATTAAAGCAGCCGTCTTTTCGCAAAACACATCGTCCTGGACGATTTTTTATCGGCCAGGACGATCGGCTCAATTCAGCAAGAATCTGCCGCCATATCTACTTAGGAAAATCTTATTTTTGGATATCGTCCTGGTATATCGGCCTGGACTATAAAATATCGGCCTGGCCGATCCAGAGCAATTTTTCCAAAATTTCTCAGGCTGTTTTGGAAAGCAATTAATGTGGATTTCGTCAGGACCGATCGCAAGATCGTCCGGGACGATTAGACATCATCCAGCTTCATTTCAGGGCGATATTCAGGACAATTTTTCTCATATTTGAACTAATCGGCCAGGACGATTTGGCTATCGTCCTAGACGATAATAGCGGCAACTTGCATTAATGAGCTCGTTTTTAGCTCTTCTATTTAAGCTATGACATGACACTTTGTAAGTGTCTTTGGCAGCCATTGTAGCTTCATTCTTGTGGGGGAAACTTGAAGAGAGAGCTTGAAAAGGAGAGAGGAAATGGTGGAGTTTGAGAGAGGGAGAAGATCCTGTGAGGGGGGACTCAAGGGAGTGTGGAGGGGGTTCCACACGGTTGCTCCGGCAAACTCGCACCTTAGTACCATCGGATTCAAGGCTTATCTCAAGGCAAGTTCACCAAAGAATAAGTCTCTTTGGTGTCAAAGGACCCGGCAACTCCGCCGCACCGGGAGAGGTGGAAGTGATTTTGTAAGGGCTTCTCCGCCTAGCTGTGGGGGCTAAAGGAGAGTCACTTTGTGTTAGTGCAATACTTGGAGGGTGCCTCCAAGGAGTGGACGTAGGTCAAGATTTGATCGAACCACTATAAATCTGGTGTGTTCTTTTCTTATTATTACTTCCGCATTTTAATTTCCGCACTTGGTTTTCCTTGTGGTGATTTGGTTTGTGATTTTATTTCTTTGTTTAAAGAATCCTTTTTATTATCCAATTCACCTCTCTTTGTTAGCTTTGGGACTAAGTTCATAGGGCTTAACATCCCCATCGAACTTTCAGTGATGAGGGTAGAGTTTATTGATACTCCACGAGAGTTTGAAGATGGCATCATTTTCTCCATGGACGAAATATGTTTGCTTAACTTAGGCATTGTGTAGATCCTAGCCCTATCTTTCATAGTGCCCTACTATCTGATTTAGAAGCTCAAGAATACATTAAGTTATTGTCAAAGTTTAGAGACTATTTTGCCTGGAATTACACCAAGATGCCTGGTTTAAACCCAGAAGTGGTAGTCCATAAGTTAGCTATCCAGCCTGATGCAGTCCCTATTAAACAAACACCTCATAGGATGAGGTTAGAAATTGAACAACAGGTGATCATTGAAATTAGGAAACTTATAAACGCAGGATTTATTTGGAAGAGAAGTATCCTACCTAGCATTCCAATATTGTTCTAGTATGGAAGAAGAGAGAACAAATACGTGTTTGTATCGACTTCTGTGATTTGAGTATGGCATGCCCTAATAATGATTTTCCCCTTCCTATCTCCGAGCTTATGATGGATATAGCATCCTCCAAAAGCATTTTATCATTCATGGATAGATCATATAGTCATAATCAGAAAAAGATAGACCTTGAAGATGAGAAGTTTACTGTATTCCATACACCTATAGGTGTATTTTGTTACCAGGTGATGCCCTTCGGTCTCAAGAATTTTTGGGCCACCTATCAACGTGTTATGACTACTATCTTCGATGATATAATACACGAGCAAGTTGAGTGCTATGTGAATGATTTGGTGGTCAAAAGCAAGGTCCATGGAGATCACCTCCGAGATCTACGAATCATTTTTAAACGCCTGTGCAAGTTTGATTTAAAAAAGAATCCCTTGAAATGCACATTTGGAATTAGTGCATGAAAGTTCTTAGGGTTTATAGTCTGCTATTATGGAATTGAGATTGATCCTTCTATGATCAAAGCCATAGGGAATTTAAAACCCCCTAAAATTCTTACCCAGTTGAGATCCTTTCACGATAAACATGCTTTCTTGATGAGATTTATCCCCAACCTTTCTGGTAGGTGTCATCCCTTTACAGTAAAGAAGGATGACCGATTCCACTAGGATGAGCATTATGAGGAGGCCTTTGAGAGTATAAAGCTCTACTTAACAAACCCCCCTATTTTAGCTACACCTATCCCAGGTAGGTCGTTGATTCTCTACACTACGGCCTTAGATGAGTCCCTAAGTGCATTGTTGGCTCAAGAGAATGAGGAAGGCAAGAAGAATGCCTTGTACTACCATAGCAAATGATTGATACAAGCTGAATTAAAATAGCCAGCGATGGAAAAACAATTTTTAGCTTTAATCTTTGCGGTATAGAAGCTTAGACACTATATGTTATCGCATAAGATCAATATGATTTCTCGAGTCAATCCCTTACAGTACTTGATGACCCATCCAACCCTCTCAGATCACTTAGCATGATGGTTTATGATCCTACTACAATTTGATATTACTTTTGTCCCTCAGCAGGCCGTCAAAGAACAGGCTCTAGCTAATTTTCTGCCTGATCACCCGATCCCTGTTGATTCCCCACTCAATGATGATCTACTTGTTGAATTAATCATGAGTGTGGATGAACAGGAGTCCCCTACTTGCGAGTTTTACTTTGACGGTGTATCATCCATTAAAGCCTTAAATCCAAATGAAACTCTTACAATTAGCGTAGGTTTAAGCCTGATTTTTGTATCCCTTGAAGGACATACTGTAAGGTACTCCTATAATTTATTAGAATCTCATACTAACAATAAAGATGAGTGCGAAGCTTTGATTTTGGGGCTTGAGTTTGCCATTTAGATGAACATTATATGAGTAAAAATCTTTGGAGACTCCCAACTAATAATAAATAAAGTAGTTGGAGTCTACAAAGTGTTTAAGCCTGAGCTCTTCTCCTATCATAACAAAGTAATGGAGCTCTTGTGCTTAATACCAAAAGTAACTTTGGCCAAAATCCTTAAATTTAAAAATAGAAAAGCAGATGCCTTAGCCAAGTTAGCAAAAGAATTAGCTGACCCTACTAAAAATCTCGTGTCTATTATTATTCAGTATCATCAAGCTCTATGCCCCACAGACCTGTTTTCTCCCGATCAAACCCTCATAGTGTTTACTGTTGATGAGGAGTTAGATTGAGAGTGCCCTTCATAGAATATTTGAAGCATGGTAGACTTTCGGATGATAGGTCTCTCGCCGCTCAAATTAGAAAAAATAGCTCTATTATTCACCTACGTAAATAATACCTTGTATCGATGCTCTTTTGATCAAATGGGGTTGCATTACCTTAATAAAGAAGAGGCTCATAAAGTCATGGGCGAGATACATGAAGGACTTTCTGGAGTCCATCATTCTGGACCTAAAATAAAAGTCAGAATTAAATGCCTTGGCTACTACTGGCCGATTATGATCCGTGATTGTATGGAGCACGCTAAAAGGTGCCACTAGTGATAGATTCATGGTACAGTAATTCACCAACCCCCTATTCTGTTGCACCCTACTGTATCATCTTGGCCATTTGAGAGCTGGGGTATGGATGAAGTGGGTCTTGTAGACCCTCCTTCTTCTAAGGGTAATAGGTTTATTTTTGCCACCACTAATTACTTCTCTAAATAAGTAAAAGCTTCCCCAGTGAAAGAAGTTAAACCAGAAGATGTGATGCATTTATTTTGTGATAATATTTTTATCTTTTTGGTGTTCCACACCATATAATTTTTTATAACGGCCCATTATTTAGAAGCACCAAACTTATCAGATTTGCCCACCGCCATAATACTAATTGGTGATACTCTTCGATTTACTACCCTAAAGCCAATGATTTTGTGGAGACATTTAATAAAACTCTCATGTAACTGATAAGAAAGATCCTTGTTGCAAATAAAAGAGAATGGCATGATAAGTTACCTGAAGCATTATGGGCCTATAGGACTATCTACCAAACACCTACCCAGTCTACCCCATATACTTTAGCTTTTAGGGTTGAATCAGTTCTTCCACTCGAGGTTAAGCTCCCCTCACTTCATGTAGAAGTTAGTTGTAATATATCTCAAGAAGATAATGCCCGACTAAGGTTGGAAGAACTTGATGGTTTAGAAGAGCTTCATTTATAAGCTTATTAAAACCTTAAGATATACTAGGCCTGAATGGCTCGGTCACACGATCGCCTTGTTAGACCCCATGCTTTTTGGGTAGGTGAGTTAGTTCTTATTTTTTGTAGGCCTATCACTTCACATCAGCACCGAAGTGGTATGTTTGAGCCTATTTGAGTAGGCCCCTTCGCTGTAGAGTAAGTTTATGAATGTGGTGCCTACCTACTTGTTGATACAAATGTTATTCACCCCATGCTTTTCATCAACGTACAGTACTTAAAAAGTATTATGACCGAGTCTAGTACATGGGGAGCCTCCCTACCTCTTGTAAATATTCCTCTGTATATGTACCCCCGAAAGAATCCTTTTTACTTTTTGATAGTCTGTGTGTCCATCATGATGATTTATCCTTTACCACATAATGTTCGTTACGAAGAGTATAATATTGTCCTTAAAGGTAATACACTAATACGCCGTAGGGATATTTATACTTCTGTCTGTGTGCACCAATCACGTTGGTGATAGTGCATAGAATATTTAGTTTGTTCACCCCTTTTTAGGGCTTAACCCCCCAATTTCACTTGCCATCCTAAGTGTAGTCTGGGATATCAAAACTAATGATTCAAGTTTATTTTAAACATGTGATACTGGTTCCATACCCACCTACATTAGTCAAGTGCGGTGATGGCATTCCACTATTCCTATGTACATTTCTTCTTCTTATCAGTCCTGATCTGATAGTTGCAGCACCTAATCCGTTCATATGAGTTGAATGTGATCAGGGATGTTAGAGTCAATAGTTTAGATAATTTAAAGATGGGATATTGGGTGCATATCATCCTATGTTAGTAAGTAGTTGTAATGTTGATCCTCTATCCTAATTTAAATTTTATTCATACATCAATTTTTTTATGATTGTGCTCCCCAGTCCATTCACATAAGATGAATGTGGTCTTGGTTATCAAAATCAATAGTTATCTTCTTTACAAGATCCTGTGAAATCTCTTTCCCTAATTTTGTTCATGTGGCGAACATGGTCTAGGATATTAAAACCATTCATAATTCCCTCCCTTTGTATTCTAATCATTAAAGGATATTCGTATACTAGGAGTAACTCATAGATATGGTAAATGTTCCATCTACTATGTGTTATTTTTGATAGTACGAGATAATCAAGATTTATGATTTAGAATACACAAAATAAAAAAAAATACATATGATTAAAAAGAGGGAACCTAGTGGTAGAGTAAAACCGGTTGCCCTTTTTACAAGAAGAATCCAGTAATACTCTCTAAGAGCACAAGTTCCCCAAAGTTCTTCTTTCCTCTCTTTTGAAGCACACTGATGATTGCTTCAAGGATGAGTCCACCCTTAGTTGGTCATAACCTCTATAATTTTAATAGTTTTTTATTTATGATGTGGTATATCATGTCCAGGATGTCGGTATCACTGCCTTATGGGCATAGATTTTTCTGAGGAAAGATCAACCCCCTTATGCCTTCTTCTAGCAACCTACTCTCCCATTCATACATTGCTTTGAGCTGCCAGAGTTGTCTTATGTATGTGGTAGTTACACTTTTACTCAAAAAGGGTCCTACCTAGTTATGGTAGGTGTTACCATTGGGCCCTTTTGATAATCATAGATCTCACTCATGATTATTATGCTCTATGACAGATATGTTCCCTTGTCACCTCTAATTGCTTTCTTAGTTTTAATGTAGTACATCTTATCTCAAATGTTAGCATAACATCCTCAGGGACTTTGATTTTCTAGCAGAAAATTGGCTCTTTAGTTTCTTCATCGACCTACTTCACCATTCAAACCCTACTCTTAGCTGCTAGAGTAGTTCTATGAATGTATTAGTGTTAATTTTACTCCCCACAATGTCCTACCTGGTTAGGGTATGTGTTATCACTATGACCTTTTGATGTTTATCAATCCTATTCATATTACCATCATCAGGGAGTGAGAGTGTCCCCTTGCTACCTATAGCTATTTTCCTAGATGTGATGTAGTATATCTTGTCCTAGATGTTAACATGATTACTTTAAGAACATTGATCTTCTAGCAGAAGATTAGTTCTTCTGCTTCTTTTTGTGACCTATCATACCATTCAGACACTAGGCTCAATCGTCATATTAGTCTTGTGAGTGCGTTGAGGTCACTTTCACTTGCCACAGGGTCCCACTAGTTTGCGTGGGTGTTACCACTGTGAGCTTTTAATAGTTTTTTATCTCATTTAGAATTATTGTGATCAGTAGCGAGTGAGTCTCCTCGCTACTTTAGTTCTCTTTCTCCTAGTAGGTGATTTGAGGCATCATGCCTCAGGTGCCTCCATCACCTTTTTGAGCTTTAATTTTCTAGAAAAATTTCATCTCTTCAGATCCTTTTACCATTTGTGTCCCCATTGAGACCAGACTCTTAGCTTTCGGAGAGGTCCTTTGGATGTGTTTATTTTGATTCTGCTTCTTACAAGGTGCCCATTAGTTAGTATGGGTTTACCACTATAGCTTCCTTGATGATTATTTCTACTATGCTTAGTCCTATTTTTTTATACCAGAGGTGCCCCCCACTACTTCAATTCTTTTTACTCACTTGGAATAAGACTGACCCTTTGCACACTTTGCTGACTGTGTATCTCTTCAAGCTTTCTTGTGAGGCATCATTCTGATGACTTCCTCCCCTTTTGTGTAGGGTTAGGGTTCCCTAAGAGATCTCGACAGCATTTGAATTCTTATGGCCATGATGTTTTGTCCTCTACCATATGGTTACCAAAATACTAGCTTGGGATTCCTTAGATAACTCTACCCTCAGAACTCTTCCATTTACCTTTCCTTTCTCCCTCACATCCCTATACAGATTTGTACCATGTTGCTTTTGAGATGACATCCACCATCTACCCTATTGTTCTAATACCAACAGACAGGTAGTTGGTTTTACTTACCTGGTTGAGAGAGCCTAACAGAGCCCCTAAAAGGCATTCCTCACCACCCATTTCCTTTTTGATTATCCTATTGTGATCAGGAAGATATCAGAGCCAGACTCTTACCCATTACTCCTGACAGGAGCAAGTGAGTATTGAGCCCTTCCTCATCTGTAAGGCCGAGCTGGTTGAGTAGAGGTTTAAGCTTACCTAGTTGAAAGTGCCTGATAGAGTCCCTAGGAGGCATTCCTCACTACCTCGTTTTACCCTGGATGTTCTGTTAAAGACTAGGAAGACTTCCAATTTTGTGGCTTCTTTACTTTTTACTGAGGTCAGACAAAAGTATTGAGTCACCCAAATCCACTATTCCGAAAGGATCAGGAGGAGATGGGATCCTTTCCACATTCTACCCCACTGTCTCGATATAATCAGACTAGTAGTTGGTTTTACTTATCTAGGTTAGAGAGAGCCTGATAGAGTCCCTATGAGGCATTCCTCGCCACCCCTTTTACCCTAGATGTCCAATTAAATACTAGGTAGGCTTCCAATTTCGTGGCTTATTTACTTTTTGTTGAGGTGATGCAGAAGTATTGAGTCACCCTATTCCACTATTCTAAAAGGATCAGGAGGAGATAGGATCCTTTTCACCTTCTACCCCACTATCCCGCTACGATTAGACTGCTAGTTGGTTTTACTTACCCGGTTGAGAGAGCCAGATAAAGTCCCTATGAGGTAATCCTCACCACCCCTTTTACCCTGGATGTCCTCTTAAAGACTAGATAGATTTTAATTTCGTGGCTTATTTACTTTTTGCTAAGATCAGGCAGAAGTATTGAGTCACCCCAATCTACTGTTCCTAAAGGATCGGGATGAGACGGGATCCTTTTCACCTTCTACCCCACTATCCCGCTATAGTCAGACTAGTAGTTGGTGTTGAGTCCAGTAATTAGGTTGTTAAGCCTAAGTAAATGTCCCAAGGCTACCAAGAGGGGGGTGAATTGGTAGTTTAAAAATTTTAAACCCTCTTTGAAGATTAAGTTGAACCTAAATAAAAATTTCTTTTAAAGTTTGTAAAAAAATATTTTTCAACCACAGAGTTGTTAAAACTGAAATTTAAAGTGCAGAAACATAAAAACAATAAAGTAAATGACACCAGATTTATAGTGGTTCGGTCTATAACCAGACCTACATCCACTCCTCAGAAGCACCATCTGAGTATTGCACTAAAACCAATAGTGACTCTCCTTTAGCACCCACATCAAGGCGGAGAAGCCTTTACAACACACTCTTTTCACCACTACCAGGTGCGGCAGAGAACCGTCATCCTTTTACATAATCCACAGTGCTGGCAGAGAACCGTAGACCTTTTACACAATCCACAGTGCTGGCAGAGAACCGTCATCCTTTTACACTCTCCTAGTGTGGGCAGAGAACCCTACGGCTGTTCACACTCTCCAAGTGTAGGCAGAGAACCTTTCGGCTGTTCACACTCTCCAAGTGTCGGCAGAGAACCGGATCTCTTTGACTGATCTTCTCTTAAGAATATAGAAGGAAGAAGGAAAAGAGTGAAGTAATCTAAATTCACAAGTAGAGACTCTTACCTTTGAAATCCAAGTGAAGCCTTCTCGCTCCAGTGGTAGGAATTCTCCCTTGAATGCTCTCTTCCACTCTGTCCTTGGCTATTCTCTCAAGAGGCATGAAGATCAAATGACAAAAAGATTGGGTGGTAGTCTAATTTGGACTTTTTATATAAATACAAGAAAAACCGCCCAAAAACTGCAAGTGTTCAATTCTGTACGCAGTGGATCGTCCTGTACGATCATGGATCGTCCTGGACGATTTTACCTAAACTATCTGAAACGACCCTATTTGAATATGTGTACGAAATGTCTTCATACAGATGATCGTCTTGTATGAACTAGGTTCGTCCAGTACGAACGGTTATTACTAGGTCGGTTCTAGAAACTGCTGAAAACTATTCTAAGTCGGTTAATCGTTTGGACGAGAATATGTTCGTCTGGACAAAAATTTTCCAGAGACCCGATCGTCCTGGACGATTCTTCACTTCGTCTGGACGAAAATTTTTCAGAGGACCAATCGCCACGGACGATAATTTATTTTCGTCTAGACGAAAATTTTCCAGAGACCCAATCATCCTGGACGATATTTTAATTTCGTCTGGACGAAAATTTTCCAGAGGACCAGTCGCCACGTACGATAATAAAATTTGTCTGGACAAAAATTTTACAGAGAACCAATCGTCTGGTATGATAATTAATTTCGTCCTGGATGAATAGCAATTAGAAAAAAAATTTCGAGCAAGTTCCTATTCGTTCCATATGCCCTATAGGAGATAACTGTCTGATCGTCCCGTACTATAGGATATCGTTCAGTACGATCAGTATAAAATTATATGATCTCCTTATGTGTGTGTGTATGTTTTTTATTCATTCAATTACAATCACTCCCTTTCAAAATTAATTCAAAGAAAAAATGGAAACTTCAAATTTACAAAGTATCTCATGTTGAATTTGATTTGAAGTTATCATAGTCTGGAGTCTGATTTTCCTGAAATGTTAGTACACACATGAGCAAATACAAATCTTCTAAAATTGTTAGGAGATAACTACACATTTGAACAATAATGTTTGAAATCATCAAAACTATTCAAGTTGCAAAAAATGTAAAAGCATTCAAATAGCAACTATTCTAACAATCTCCCCCTTTTTGATGATGGCAAAACAATTATTGTTTGTATGGTTTCAAGTTAAACAAATCTCCTATCTCCTAAACTCCCCCTGAATTGATGAGTACATTAAAATAAGGAGGCATAAAAAACAATATTTTTGTTTTTAAAAAATTTTAACACAAACAACCACAAAGTCAAATACTTGCAAACAGAATAATCAAAACAGAAAACACAATAATTTCAATAATTTATCCCCTTTTTTGACAGCAACAAAAAGTGAAGAAGAAAGAGACGAGAAATGTAAGTAATTATATGAAATTCATTTTAAAATTTAATCTAAATGGTGATTGACATAATGTATGCAATTTTAAACTAAAAATATTAGGTCAATCATAGAAATTCATAAAATTTAAGAAGTGATATAGCATTGTAAGTAAGAAGAAATTTTTAAAGACATTATTCAATTTTAGCATTCAAGTATAGAAAATCATTACTAGAGAGATGTAAAAAAAATTTATATTTCAAAGTTCAATGGAATATAAATGAACATAAGATCAATTTGAATTAAAAGATTGAAAGAATTTGGAAAGAAGAGAATTACCACATGTGGCGCTTTGCGCATCTTTTTCACAATTTTTGGGGCACATTTTTGTGCATTTTTTCTTTGTTGGGCTTATTTTCTGCCTCTTTTTCACTTTGCAAATCTTTGCGAATTCCTTTTGATTTTTGTACTTTTTTGTACAATTTTCAAGAGTAATTGAGACCAATTCTTTCCAAAATCAATAATCTAAAATTTGAAATATTTCTAAGTTCATAAATATCACTTGATTGTAGAAATACAAAATAAGAAAACATTTAAATTGCAATAGTAATATTAACTTTTATGTAGTCTAAATGAATAAACATGAATTTAAAAGTTCTAATTACAACAAGTTATAAACAACTTTTAAATTTAGAAAGACTAGATTTTCTAATATAGATAATCTCAAATTACAATCTAATTTAAGCACTATGAAGATTAAATAATACTAATGAAAATTCATAAAAAATTAATCACATTCCAAAAAGCAAATCAATTTTGAAACAAGTACAACATCCATTGATATTAATGAAAGGATTACATATTTCATAATATCAAAAAAAAGAAAATACATTGAACTTAAAAGAAAAAATAAACATAAACACAAACACTTAACATTGAAACAGACACAATAAAAACATAAAATACGAATACAACAAACACACAGAAATTCATCTCTACTGTTCAAGAGGAGGAGGAGGAATGCCGCCAAAAAGGTTGAAGTAGGAGGCCATCAATATTACATTGGTATTAATTTCATGTACTTCATTTTTAATATTACCAATGTCTTGTTACTGCTGCGTAAGTTGAGCATCAAATTGATCAAACCTTTGATCAATGTGAGTCTCTAATCTATCAAATCTTTCAATCAGATTCTGATAATCTGACTGAGGTGCAGATGTTTGCTCTCCTTCTTCTTCCTCCTCTTCTGAAGCACTGACATGTGCTTTTCCTTTTTCCTTCTTGAAAAGCAATATGAAGGAAGCATCATTATAGTATACTGGCTCTTCATATTCTTCATCAGGATATACTAAGTTGTATTTTTTTTTCAAAATGTAAGTGACTAAGTGTCCTAATGAGATGTTCTTTTTCCTCTTCTGATCTGCATGTCCTATTTCTGAAAGCCCATAGATATGATCTATGATAAGTTGGGCTTCGTCAATAGGATGACCTTCCATAATTAAAAAGGTTAGAGCAGAAAGGAGAGGAGTAATATTAATCCTATCACCAACTTTAGGAATGATTGAAGATCGAAGGATATGCTGGATAATTCGGGCATTTTTGGTCATACCGGAGACTCTAGCAACATGATTGTCAAGACCATTTTCTCTTATTACCCTATTGACATAATACCATTTGAAAGAGGTTTCTGACATTAGGGTGTGAGCTCTATATCCCTCAGTTCTTAAGTTCAAAAATGCACCAAGGTCGTGCTTGGTGATCTCAACTTTTTGCTTGAAGACATAAGAACTTATGGAGGAGTGGTCTGAATTAAAACTCATGTTTGCTAGGAAATAATGATAGGTTTGCTTGTTGTAGAAGTGGACGAGAGAAAGTATGAAATGAAATTGGGTTGACGCAAAGAGGTGCATTACCCGAAATTTTAACTCAGTTTGGATTAAAATGCGAGAGGGAGTTATTGTGGCGGATGCAACACAAGAAAAGGATTCCTCATTCTCCTTAGACAGAAAGTTCTCTGAGGCATTCCTATTGGATTTCTTCACCAACACCTTTTGTTTCTTGCTTGAGGAGGCCATTGTCGATTTGAAGTAGAAAGGGATTGAAAGTGAAGTTTAGAAGTGTGATTGTAAAGTTAGAAAGCCTTCTTTTTTAAAGAAAAATGATATGTTCGTCCTGGACGAAAATATTCGTCCTGGACGAAAATCATCGTTCGTCTGGACGAAATTATTTCGTACAGACAATCCAATTCGTCCAAAATGTAACGGCTTTTCATAATCAACATAACTTACGATGCGTCCCTTCGTACAGGCTTTTTGACTTGACCGATCGTACAGACGAAATATTTTCATACAGACGATCAAAAAGTAACTCGTTTTAATGTCTCTTGAAAACCGTCCCCTACAATGAACCGACATATGTTCGTCTGGACGAACCAAAAATTCGTACAGACGAAATCCATATTAAAAACTGTCTTATCCACTCAACCGCTCCATTCAATCGTCCCGACGTTTGAGAAAAAATATTTTCGTCCCGGACGATCGTTAGATCGTACAGACTATCTAATTAAAAACTGCTTTCAAAACGGTTAAAATTTGCGCAAACTGTTCTTTCACATATCGTCCCGTACGAAACCAGATTCGTCCCGGACAATTTCCTCCAATTTTTTTAATTTTGATTTTTAAATTAAGAAAATCAAACTAAACATTCAAAAACACAGAAATCAAAAAACAAAACCATAGACCTAAAAACAAATTCATTCAAAACACACAAAATTTCACAAAATCAAAAACAAAACAAAACAAATATCAATGTTGCAAAGACATTTTGTTTAGGCATTCAAATCAATAACACCAAGCCTTGTTTTTAAAGTACTAAAGGTATCAAAGACTAAAGGTTTTGTAAAAAGGTCTGCAAGTTGATTTTCAGTTGAAACATGTATGAGTTCAATTTCTCCCTTGGATACATGATCCCTTATGAAATGATGCCTTATATCAATGTGTTTGGTTCTAGAATGTTGAATAGGATTTTTGGAAATGCAAATAGCACTAGTATTGTCACAATAAATTGGAATAGTGCCTATAGTTAATCCTAAATCAATCAATTGTTGTTTTAACCAAAGTACTTGTGCCACACAACTTTCTAATGCAATGTATTCTGCTTTTGCAGTAGATAGTGCCACTGAATTTTGTTTTCTACTAGACCATGAAACTAATGAATTTCCAATGAATTGACATGTTCCAGAAGAGCTTTTCCTATCCACTCTACAGCCTGCAAAGTCAGAATCTGAGTAACCGATAATTTCAAATGAAGAGCTAAACTTAGGATACCAAATCCCTAAGTTTTGAGTTCCTAGTAGATATCTTAAAATCCTTTTCACTGCTGTCAAATGTGATTCTTTTGGATCTGATTGAAATCTAGCACATAAGCAAACACTGAACATAATATCTGGTCGGCTAGCAGTCAAGTAAAGTAAAGATCCAATTATCCCTCTAAATTTCTTTTGATCAACAGATTTTCCCTTAAGGTCCTTATCCAACTGAACTGAGGAACTCATTGGTGTACTAACAAGTTTAGCATTGTCCATTTCATATTTTTTGAGGATGTCCTTAATATATTTAGTTTGACTAAGAAAATTACCTTCCTCAAGTTGCTTAATGCTAAATCCTAGAAAGTAATTTAAATCTCCCATTAGACTCATTTCAAATTCACTACTCATTGTTTTAGAAAAATCATCACAAAGATGTTTATTTGAAGATCCAAAGATGATGTCATCCACATAAATTTGAACAATAAGTATATCCTTTTCAATTTTCCTTAAAAAGAGAGTTATATCCATACTTCCTTTTTCAAAAGATCTTTCAAGTAGGAAGGTGCTCAACCTCTCATACCAAGCCCTAGGTGCCTGTTTCAATCCATATAATGCCTTTTTTAACTTGAAAATATGATTTGGAAATTTAGAATTTTCAAAACTTGGAGGTTGTTCTACAAAAACTTCTTCCTCAATTACACCATTTAAAAAGGCACTTTAGACATACATTTGAAACAATTTAAAACCTTTAAAACAGGCAAAGGCTAGTAAAACCCTAATTGCTTCAATTCTAGCTACAGGGGCAAAAGTTTCCTCAAAATCAATTCCTTCAATTTGATTATACCCCTTAGCTACTAATCTAGCCTTATTTCTAATGACTACTCCTGAGTCATTCATTTTATTTTTGAACACTCACTTGGTTCCAACAACACTTTGATCTTTTGGCATTGTAGTTAATTCTTAAACTTTATTTCTTACAAATTGATTTAACTCTTCTTGCATGGCCAATATCCAAAATTCATCAGAAAGTGCTTGATCAATGTTAGTGGGTTTAATAGTTGAAATAAAGGCTGAATGATTGACTTCCTTGTTTAATCCACGCCTAGTTCTAACACCCTCACTTGGTTCACCTATAATCAATTTCTTTGGGTGGTTTTTAGAAAATCTCAAATCTCTAGGCAAAGGGTTTTCTCTTTCCAAATTTTCTTTCATATTTTCTTCCAAATTTAATCTATCAATCTTTTGGGAGTTTTCTTCAATTTCTTCTTCAACAACATTTGGCTCTTCCATGTTTCCACTTTCATCAAATACAATATGTGTGGTTTCTTCAATGACTAAAGTTCTTTTGTTGAATACCCTATAAGATTTTCCAACACTTGAATATCCAACAAAAATTCCTTCATCTGATTTTGGATCAAATTTTCCTAAGGCAGATTTTCTATTATTATGTATGAACACCTTGCAACCAAATACATGCAAATGAGACAAATTTGGTGTTCTACCTTTTAGTAACTCATAGGGTATTTTATTCAAATTAGATCTCACATTCACCCTATTCAGAACATAGCATGCAGTGCTAACCGCCTCAGCCCAAAAATATCTAGGAAGCGAGTATTCTGCTAACATTGCTCGAGCGGCTTCTATTAATGTTCTGTTCTTCCTTTCAACTACCCCATTTTGTTGAGGAGTTCTAGGTGCAGAAAAATTGTGATCAATCCCTTTTTCTTTACAAAAATTTTCAAATCTTTCATTTTCAAATTCTCCTCCATGATCACTTTGTATAGAAATTATTTCACATCCTAGTTTTCTTTGTATCCAAGTTAAAAAATTTCTGAATTCCTCAAATGATTCACTCTTATAAAAAAAAAATTTAACCCAGGTGAATCTTGAAAAATCATCTACTATAACAAATCCATATACCTTCCCTCCTAGACTTACAGTGCCTACAGGTCCAAAAAGATCCATGTGTAGAATTTCTAAAGGTTTACTGGTCCTAAGATCTTTATTGGACTTAAAAGAGGACTTCACTTGTTTTCCTAATTGACATGCATCACAAAGATGGTCCTTGGTAAAGTCTAGTTTAGGTATACCTCTCACCAAATTCTTTTGGGTAATTCTTCTAAGATTTTTCATAATAGAATGATAAAGTCTCCTATGCCAAAGCCATGATTCATCAGAAACAGTTTTCAAACAAAAAGCAGTAGGAGATTGAATACAATTTAAATCTAGCATGTAGACATTGTTTACCCTTTTTCCATTTAAAACAATTTTCCCATTTAGGCTTATTATGCAGCTAGTAGGTAAAAATTTTACATTATAGCCTTTATCACATAGCTGACTTATGCTAAGCAAATTATGTTTTAAGCCTTCAACTAATAACACATTGTCTATGAAAAAGTTTTTCAAATTTCCAATCATACCTGATCCAACCACTTTCTTTGTGGTATTATCTCCAAGTGTAACCTTGCCTCCACTCCTGGCTTCTAGCGTTATGAATTGAGCAGTATCTCCAGTCATGTGCTTTGAACATCTGTTGTCCAGGTACCATATACTCTCACAAGGTCTTGTGTGAGAGTACTCCTGCAAAATTCTCAAATGTTAGAACTGGGAACCCAAACAAGTTTGGCTTCACCTTTATAAAATTTATAATCAGATGGATGTATGATATGTCTAGGTTTATGCATCTTAGTTCTCCACACCAAATTAGTTTTCATCTTTAAAGTGCAGGTGTGAGATATATGTCCCAAAAATCCACAATTATTACATTTAACATTAGGAAAAATATTCCTATGTTTTCTTTCATATGATTGTCTTATAAGGGATTTCATTTAACATTTGGGGGGGTTCCTATTATTCTCGAGAGCTCTTATTGTGAGTTTGTAAAATGAATTCATATCTTCCAAGATTCGATTGGTGTAATTGATTCTATATGTCTTGCTCTTAGATTCATCCTTAAAATTCTTAAATTCTTTTTCAAGTTCAGCATAGGATGATTTTAAATTCTCAAAATTTTTATTCAAGTCATCATATTCATCAAGTAGTTTCATGTGGTTGTTATCTATTAAAGCATGATCTTTTCTAAGGATTTCGTATTCTAAAACTAAACTAGCATGCATCTTTTTCATTTTCCTATATGCATCATGCATGTGTTCAGAAACTTCAAACAATTCATTATAGGTTAAATCACATACCTCTTCTTGATCTGATTGTTCAGCATTATCTGCCATCAAGCAAAGGTTGGTGACTTCTTCTTTTTCAGTCTCAGATGAGTCCGAAGCTAAGTCCGCCCAAAAAGCCCTTTGAAACTTCTTCTTGCCCTTCTTAACCATTGGTTTTTCCTCTACCTTCTCCTTGCTAGGAGTGGCTTTGAGTTTTGGACAATCAGTCTTTATATGTCCTGGTTTCCTGCATTCATAACAAATCACTTCATTAGAAACTTTGTCATTTCTGTTATACTTACCTCTATTCCATTGCTGGCGTCTCTTCTGCTTCCTTTTTAAAAAGCTTCTGAATTGTCTAGTCATCAATGCAATATCGTCTTCATCCTCAGGTTGTGAGTGTTCACTTTCTGACTCTTCCACATTTAGTGCAATATTCTTGTCCTTTCTAGGTTCACCTGCATCAATCTTTCTTTGACTTATTCCTTGCTCATATGCAATGAGTGAACCAAGAAGATTGTCAATGGAATAAATGTTCAGATCTTTAGACTCTGTAATTGCAGCAATTTTAGCATCGTATGCAGTAGGTAAACAATGAAGAATCTTATTGACCATTTCAGCATTAGTTAATTCCCTACCAAGTGCATGCAAAGAGGTGACAATTTGAGTGAATCTTGTGTACATGTCAGATATAGATTCATTAGGTTTCATGCAAAATAATTCGTAGTCATGTAACAAGATATTGAGTCTTGATTGTTTAACCTCATTTATCCCTTCATAAGTTATACAAAGTCTATCCCATATGTCCTTTCCGCTTTTACAAGTGGAAACTCGCATGTAGTCTTCAGATTTTAAAGCATAAAAGAAACTATTTAAACATTTTGCATTTAATTGTGCTAAGTCATGTTCTTCAATAGTCCAATCTGCATAGGGTGTTTCTACCCTAACTCCATCAACTAATCTAGTTGGTTTTGAATAACCTTCATGAACTAGCATCCACATGCAATAATCAAGTGACTGTAAGAAAGTAGACATGCGTGTTTTCCAAAAATCAAAAGGAATATTGTCAAACAATGGAGGTCTAGTAATAGAGTAACCCTCAGGTGTGTTTCGGTTTCCAAATGTAGCCATCTACATTAATCAAAAAGTAGTTCAAACTTATGATTTTGAAACGATGCTCTGATACCACTTGTTGAGTCCAGTAATTAGGTTGTTAAGCCTAAGTAAATGTCCCAAGGCTACCAAGAGGAGGGTGAATTGGTAGTTTAAAAATTTTAAACCCTCTTTGAAGATTAAGTTGAACCGAAATAAAAATTTCTTTTAAAGTTTGTAGAAAAATATTTTTCAACCACAGAGTTGTTAAAACTGAAATTTAAAGTGCGGAAACGTAAAAACAATAAAGTAAATGACACTAGATTTATAGTGGTTCGGTCTATAACCAGACCTACATCCACTCCTCAGAAGCACCCTCTGAGTATTGCACTAAAACCAATAGTGACTCTCCTTTAGCACCGACAGCAAGGCGGAGAAGCCTTTACAACACACTCTTTTCAGCACTACCCGGTGCGCCAAAGAACCGTCATCCTTTTACACAATCCACAGAGCTGGCAGAGAACCGTCATCCTTTTACACAATCCATAGTACTGGCAGAGAACCGTCGTCCTTTTACACTCTCCTAGTGTGGGCAGAGAACCCTACGGCTGTTCACACTCTCCAAGTGTAGGCAGAGAACCTTTCGACTGTTCACAATCTCCAAGTGTCTGCAGAGAACCGGATCTCCTTGACTAATCTTCTCACAAGAATTTAGAAGAAAGAAGGAAAAGAGTGAAGTAATCCAAATTCACAAGTAGAGACTCTTATCTTTGAAATCCAAGTGAAGCCTTCTCGCTCCAGTGGTAGGAATTCTCCCTTGAATGCTCTCTTCCACTCTCTCCTTGGCTATTCTCTCAAGAGGCACGAAGATCAAATGACAAAAAGATTGGGTGGCAGTCTAATTTGGAATTTTTATATAAAAGACAAGAAAAACCACCCAAAAACTGCAAGTGTTCAATTCTATACGCAGTGGATCATCCTGTACAATCATGGATCGTCATGGATGATTTTATTTAAACAATCTGAAACGACCCTATTTGAATATGTGTACGAAATATCTTCGTACAGATGATCGTCCTGTACGAACTAGGTTCGTCCAGTACGAACGGTTATTACTAGGTCGGTTCTAGAAACTGCTAAAATCTGTTCTAAGTCGGTTAATCGTTTGGACAAGAATATATTCGTCTGGACAAAAATTTTCCAGAGACCCGATCGTCCTGGATGATTCTTTACTTCGTCTGGACAAAAAGTTTTCAGAGGACCAATCGCCACGGACGATAATTTATTTTTGTCTGGACAAAAATTTTCCAGAGACCCGATCGTCCTGGACGATATTTTAATTTTGTCTGGACGAAAATTTTCCAGAGGACCAGTCGCCACGTACGATAATAAAATTTTTCTGGGCGAAAATTTTACAGAGAACCAATCATCTGGTACGATAATTAATTTCGTCCTGGACGAATAGGACTTAGAAAAAAATTTTTGAGCAAGTTCCTATTCGTTCCATATGCCCTATAGGAGATAACTGTCTGATCATCCCGTACGATAGGATATCGTCCAGTACGATCAGTATAAAATTATATGATCTCTTTATGTGTGTGTGTGTATGTTTTTTATTCACTCAATTACAATCAATCCCTTTCAAAATTAATTAAAAGAAAAAAATGCAAACTTCAAATTAACAAAGTATCTCATGTTAAATTTGATTTGAAGTTATCGTAGTTTGGAGTCTGATTTTCCTGAAATGTTAGTACACACAAGAGCAAATACAAATCTTCTAAAATTGTTAGGAGATAACTACACATTTGAACAATAATGTTTGAAATCATCAAAACTATTCAAGTTGCAAAAAATGTAAAAGCATTCAAATAGCAACTATTCTAACAGTTGGTTTTACTTATCGGGTTGAGAGAGCCCGACAGAGTCCCTATGAGGCATTCCTCACCACCCTTTTTACTCTGGATGTCCTGTTAAAGACTAGGCAGGCTTCCAATTTTGTAGCTTATTTGCTTTTTATTAGGTTAGGCAGAAATATTTAGTCAACCCAATCCATTGTTCCGAAAGGATCAAGAGGAGATGAGACCTTTTGGCCTTCTACCCTGCAGTTTCAATTTGTTCAGGTAGCGTTCCTCACCACCTCTTACCCTGAGTGTCCTGTTGTGATCAGACAGGCACCAGCTTTCATGACTCCTTTATTTATTGTTTTGATATGGTCAGACAAATATTGAGTCACCTCAATCCACTATTTCAAAAGGATCAGGTGGAGAAGGGACCCCTTCACCTTTTATTTTGTTCTTTTGATATGGTCAGGTAGATAGCTTGTTTACTTTTACTACTTTACTCTTTGTTCTTTCTTCAACTCTTCCCTCACTACAGGGTAAGGCAAAAAGAGAAATCCTTCCTACTTTCTCACCCTCGTTGTGACCTTTGCTCTTTTATTCTTCCTTCGGCTCTACCCCTACTATAGGGAAAGGATAAAGGGGAACTCCTTTACTTTTTCACCCTTTTAGAGATCTATACCACGGTTCTTTTCTCAACTCTGCCCTTACTATAAGGTAAGGTCAAGTGAAGACCCATCACTAGTTCACCATTTGGTGACACCTTACTTTTGTACTATTGCACTTCGCTTTCTCCTAGGCTTTGCCCTTACTATAGGGTATGGCTAGAAGAAGAGCTCCTCACTCT
Organism: Dendrobium huoshanense; assembly: GCA_016618105.1. Lineage (NCBI taxonomy): Eukaryota > Viridiplantae > Streptophyta > Magnoliopsida > Asparagales > Orchidaceae > Dendrobium > Dendrobium huoshanense. Next base: position 9,226,007 of record CM028350.1, on the reverse strand, counting down.
CTTTCACCTTGTTGTTGACTTTACACTTTACTTGTCACATTTTGTCAATGCGAACACGAGCGGTTCACCAGTTTGTCGCCACTCCTATTGAGGGTCTATTTGTTGACCTTATTTTCCCTAGACCTAGGTCAAAGAGTTTCCTTGGTCAAATTTGACTAGGCTCGACCCCAAAACCCATCCTAATGGGTTCAGGGAGTCAAGCTAAGTCTATTGAGCCCAGACCTCGGTCTTGGGTCAAACGCGTTGACCAGGTCAACCAGGGTTGACCCAAATTGACCCAAAATATCTCTTTTGATTTCTAATCCAATTCAAGCTCCATTGCACTCAGTTAGCTCTATTTAAACCCATTAAGAGCCATTAATTGAATTTAAAACCACTTTAATGATTCTAAATTTAAAACTACAGCCAAATCTATTGAATTTCCCTCCTAATTAATCCTAGATCTCATCCTAGCCATCCCCATGTAGTTATGAGCCTTTAAATAAGAAAAATTAGGTCTTTCATATAATATTTTGGAAATTTCTCTCACCCCAAGCCTACTTGACCAGAGAACTTTCGTTTGAAAGTTCTCTGGACCTTCTCACATCCTCCCTAACTCAAACCTGATGGAAGTACCTCGCCAGCGGTGAGATCTCCAGTGAGCTGAGGCCAAGAAGCTTCCAAAGCCATTTGCGATTGAACTAGGCGTTGGGAGCTCGAGGCTCCTTCTCCAAACTTATTCGTGGATAGTCTACAAATTTAGAGAACCCAAGATCTATAGAATCCCTCGTGTAGATTGAAGTATATCGCTAACCCTAGGTTGGAACACTTAGATTTAAATAACACTTCATAACGCCGCATTTTGGACCGCAATTTTGATACCCCACGAATGCTCTTCACGTATACTATCTAGGTTTAAAATTTTGCCGTATTTTATCATACTGTTTGTGAGAACGAGACAAAAAATGCCTTCATCCCTTGGTGTATGACCTAGTTGTACATCACATTATCCAGACAATCGATCTTTCGATCAACGGTTAGGATCATGCTATTCCATGCTTCGTTCCAAATGAGCGGATTTAGCCATTGCAAGATCATGTCATCAAGCACGATCTATTCCATCCATTTAAACCATAGATGATCAAACACCGCAGCATCTTGCTGACTCGGATAAGTCAGCCGTCGTGGCATCTACCAATCATTAGTGATATTGCGCTGTCGCGCAATCATCGTGAATGATTGGACACCGTGTCTGCGGTTCTCGGAGCCAACCAGAATGCACCATGTTGTCCACTAACGTCACCGCCGCCGAAATCCATTTAAAAATGCTTTTTATAATTATTTTTAAATATATTTTAAAATAAAAAAAATTTAAATAATTATTACAAATTATTTTTAATCCAAAAATTATATATAATATATCAAAATGTTCGTATTTTCGTCCTCTTTAATTTAAAATTAGTTTTAATTAAAAATATATATATTTTTTAGAATATTATAAAAAACAATTTTCTTTTATTATTAATATTATTTATTAATATTATTATTATTTTTATTATTATTATTATTATTATTATTATTATTATTATTATTATTATTATTATTATTATTATTATTATTATCATTATTATTGTTATTATTATTATTATTATTACATAATTATTTTAAATAAAAATTAGAAAATTAATTATTTGTTTTTATTATTTAATTTAAATTAATAATTAATGATTATTTTATTTAAATTATTTCAATTAATTAAATTATTTAAATTTGAGCACTTTTTAAAATTACTATTTTATTTTAATAATTTATTTAAAATCAGAAAATATTTTCCATAATTTATTTTCAATTATAATTATTATTTTAATTTTAATTATTTTAATTAAATTAATTATTCTATTTAATTCAATTAATAATTAATTTAAAATTTAAATTTACTTTATTAAATTAAAAATTTACTTTTAAGTTCTAAGTTACTTTAAATTTAAGAACTTTTAATTTATTATTTTTTATAATATTTCTTTAAATAATTAATATTCATTTAATAATTAAATATTCTCTTTTATTAATTATTTATAAATATTTAAATACTTTTATATTCAATTGAATTTAAATAATTTTATTTTAAGATTTAATTTTAAATTATAACAAATTTCAGAAATTTTATTATTTCAATTTAATTTTATTTACTAATTATTTTTAAATATTATTTATTTTAAAATTATTTTAAAATTACCCTTAATTACTTTAAATTTCAATAAATCATATTTATTTCATTTTAAATCCGATTTCTGCGGGCGATACCTCATTCTTTTCAAAACAATATCTATTTTATTTGAAATATTTTCTGATATAAATTGTTAGTGGACTATTGTATTTTTGTATTGTGTGTTTTATTGATTATTTTAAAATTATTTAAATAATTAATATACTAGTTATTTTCAAATTAAAAAAAAAATTACTTTCAAATTTTTTTAAACCCTCCTTTGCTGGGTGGTAGGTCTCCCATTTCCTTATAAATTTACTTATTTTGAAATTATCTTATTTTCCAAAATTTATATGATTTATATTTATTTTAAAGTTATTTTTAAAATTACATATATTTTTAATTTTCTAATTTTAGGAGATCCTCCCTTGAAATATTAAGCATAGATCATTCATGTGGACAACATTCATGGGGGAGTGTATTAGTGAATGGTTGATTCCCAATCATTCACTAATCACATTGTTAATCATGTTTAGTCTTTCTTTTATCATATTTTGCATGCTAGGATGCACGAGCACCTAGCTTAGACTCTCCTAGATCTAAGTACATGTTATGTTTACTATTTTTAATGTATCCACTGTATTGTTACCCTAAGGGTTAGCTCAAAACTCAGATTTAAACCAATATAACGTAGCGACACCCTAAGGATAATAATTAAGAACCCATTTAGCAAACTTAGAAAAAATTCTAGGAGCTAGGGTAGATCACTGATTGACATAAAAACTTCAACATTTAAACCTAGTGACATCTTGAATATCCCAAAAATTTGTAGGATTTTTTAGGAGCTTTTAGACCCCTTAATTAATCAACCCTAATTTACCCGATAATTAGGACCCCAATACCTTTTAAAAATTACAATAAATCCATCTCAACTTAGAAAATTACCCATAATTTTGAATTGTTCAAAATATAGTCCCTAAAACTATATAATTAGGACCCCTTAGTTTGACCTTAATTTGACCCTTAATTTAACCTTAATCAAAAATTATATTTAGCCATTATTAGATAATTAAAAATTATTAAAAATTTCTAATTTTACCCAAACACTTGGGAACATCTTCTTAAGTCAGTCCTGACCTTTGGGAGTGATTCCAACCAATTTGGAGTTGATTTTGAGCAAAACCATTAAATCACCCTAATTATGCAGTTTTAATAATTCCTTACATTGTCCAAAATTTTGAAAATTCATATTTTTGTATAGGAAACTCCAAATCCAACAAAATCAAAGCCTAACTACTCCTCTTAGGGTATAATATTTACTTAAAATACTAGATCCCCCAAACCTAGCCTATTTCCCATATTGAACTTTTGGACCCCCTTAACCTAGCTTATAGGAGGACCCGGGACTTTCCAAAATTGGCTAATACAATTTAAACTTCAATTGCCACTACCCTAAACATTAAAATAAATCAATAAACTAAATCAACTAAAATGGACCATAATTCACTAATATTTAAACTTTAAAAAATATTTCCTTTTCTGGCCTCCAATAAGTACTAACATTAGGTAACTTGAACTAAATATCCAACATAGAACCTATCTAAAACCACACAAGCCTTACACACACATAGAATTATTTGTTAGGACACAACATTCATTAATTAGTTGAATTATTTTGATGTGTTTTATTTGTAAATGTTTACCTCTAGGGTTGCTTGCTTTCTTAGTTTATTGGTGACTTGCATGTCGTTTATTTTGTTTTAGCCTTAATTTTGTTAGGCTCTCTAAGGACTAAAAATTATTTATACTCATAACTAATCTTAAAACTCTAAGAATTAAATAATTTAGAAATTTAATGATCTAGGAAACTGTCGAAATCATTTGGGGTCGCACACATATTACTACATTTCTTCTTCTCCCTTGCTATTAGACACTTCCCCACCTGCGGGAAGAGTCAGAATAATCTGACCTATGAGGATGAGGTGCCAGACCTGGGGAAGTTTAGTCTCCTTCTAAAAAATATTTTAATATAAGCCTATTTTTAAATTCTAGAGCATACATGATTCAGATCTTCAACTAGCATGCATTATATTAGAAATCAATTAAATTAAAATTTTAATTTAATTAGTTAGGAGCATTCAACCTACATAAGTATAATGCCACTTAGGAGATCTCTAGACGTCGACCTTAACTTCCAAAAACTAAACCACCCACCCAACTTTCATAAATGACCAGACATTATGGTTTTAAATAGAAAAGGTGGTTAGTTGGCTCCCCAATCTAGGTCAGGGTAAGTCCAGGTTTTGTACTGCATTAGTTAAGCATGTTAAGAGAGTTGCTATTTGTTTGTTTTACATTCTTACAACTTATATAGTTTTGATGATTCCAAATATTATTGTTTTAAGTTTTGTTTTCTCCTAACACTTTTTGGAAAAACATTTTTCACTCTTGTGTGGACTAACATTTCAGGAAAATCGAACTCCAGACTAATGAAGAATTTAAATAAAATTCAGCATGAGATAGTTTGTAAATTAAAGCTCATATTTTCATTATATTGAGTTTGAGAGGGAGTGATTATAATTGAGTAAATAAGCACACACACACACACTTGGGGAGATCTTTAAAAATCTATACTGATGGTACAAGACAAACTCAATTCGTACTAGACGATCAGTCCATTATCCCCTTGAAAGAGCAATGGAACAAATAGGAGATGAGAAAATTTTTCTAAGTACTAATCATCCAGACGAACATTTATTCATCACATGATGAAATGCTCTCTGGAAATTTTTTGTCCAGATGAGCTCCTATTCATGCCAGGACAAAATGCTCTCTGGAAAATTTTTGTCCAAACGAACTCCTATTTGTGTAAAGGGAAAAATGCTCTCTATAAAATTTTTGTCCACACAAACCACAGTTTGTCCCAGGATGAAATACTTTGTCCTTTAAACCTTTGAAAATGTCCTTCAATTTGACGAACCGACCCATGAAATAACCGTTCATCCCGGGATGAATATATTTTGTACGGTACGATGATCGGGTACGAAGTCAATTCGTACCAATATACATTGGGCTCGTATGCAACTAATTTAAGTGAATTCGTCCAGGACAATCCACTATCATACATGATGATCCACTTCATTTTGACTTGAATTTCAGCAATTTTTTGACAGTTTTTTGTGTCTTTCTTACATAAAGTCCAATTAATACTATCTCTTAATCTTTTTGCTTATTGATCTTCATGCCAATTCAAAGGAGAGTCAAGGAGAGAGTGTGAGAAGGAGGATTCTTACTATTGGAGCGTGAAGGATTCACTTGGTACTCAAAGGTAAGAGTCTCAACTTATGATTTTTGAATACTTCACTCTTTTCTCTCGTCCTTATAGATTTCTTGTGAGAAATTCTGTCTAGGAGATCCGGTTCTCTGCCGACACTTGAAGAGTGTGAATAGCCGAAGGGTTCTTTGCCCACACTTGGAGAGTGTGAATAGCCGAAGGGTTCTCTGCCCACACTTGGAGAGTGTGAAAGGATGAAGGGTTATCTGCCTATACTTAGAGAGTGTGAACAGCTGAAGGGTTCTCAGCCCACACTTGTAGAGTGTGAAAGGATGAAGGGTTCTTTGCCCACACTTGGAGAGTGTGAAATAATGAAGGATTCTCTGCCTACACTGGGAGAGTGTGAAAGAATGGACGATTCTCAACCAATACTGGAAAGAGTGTAAAAGAACGACGGTTCTCTGCCACACCTGGTAGTCGTGGAAGAGAGTTTTATAAAGGCTTCTCCGCCTTGCTGTGAGTGCAAAAGAAGAGTCACTAGTGGTTTTAGTGCAATACTCGGAGGGTGCCTCCGTGGAGTGGATGTAGGTCGTGTTTGACCGAACCACTATAAATCATGTGTCTTTTTATTTTCCGTTGTATTTTATTTTTACTGTTTTTTAAATTGTGGTTGAAAAACTTTTTTAATAAAATTCACTAAAGTTATTCTCGGTTATAAATTTTAAAAAGAGAGTAAAATTATTTAATTACCAATTCACCCCCCCCCCCCTCTTGGTTAGCCACTAGGACATAAGCTTAGGTTTAACAACCTAATTCATATTGTATAAGTTTCAACAAGTGATATCAGAGCTTGGTTTAAAAATTATAAGTTTGGACTACTTTTTTATTAACGTAGATGGCTACATTTGGAAACTGAAATATACTTGAGGGTTACTCTATAACTAGACCTCTATTGTTCAATAATATTCCTTTTAATTTTTGGAAAACATGCATGTCAACATTTTTATAGCCACTTAATTACATAATGTTGATCTTAGTTCAGGAATGTTACACCAAAATAACTAGATTAGTGATGGAGTTAGAGTAGAAATACCTTTTGTGGACTGGACTGTAGAAGAATGTGACTTGCCACAATTAAATGCCAAATTCTTGAATAGTTTCTTTTGTGCTCTTAAATCAGAAGATTACATGCAGTTTTTTACTTGCAAGAGTGGAAAGGATATATGGGATAAACTTTGTATAACTTATGAGGGGACTAATGAAGTTAAGCAATTTAGACTTAATATCATGTTGCATGATTATGAATAGTTTTGCATGAAACCTAATGAATCCATTTTTGATATGTACACAAGATTCACACAAATAGTCACCTTTTATATGCTTTGGGTAGAGAACTAATGAATGTTGAAATGGTTAACAAGATACTTTGTTGTTTGCCTACTACTTATGATGCTAAAATTAATGTTATTACAAAGTCTAAAGATCTAAACATATACTCTATTGACAATATTCTTGGATCGCTAATTATTTATGAGCAAGGAGTTAGCCAAAGAAAAATTGATGCAGGTGAACATCGAAGGGAGAAGAACATAGCACTGAGAGTGGAGGAATCTGAGAGCGGACATTCACAACCTGAGGATGAAGATGACATCGCACTAATGACTAGTAAATTTAGAAGATTTCTGAAGAGGAAGTAGAAGAGACGCCAGTAATGGAATCGATGTAAATTTAATAGGAATGTCAAGATTTTAAATTATGTTATTTGCTATGAATACAGGAAACCTTGACATATTAAGATAGACTGTCCAAAACTCAAAGCCACTCCTAGCAAGGAGAAGGTACAGGAGAAACCAACTGTGAAGAAAGGCAAACAGAAGTTCCAAAGAACTTTCTGGGCTGACTCAGCTTCAGACTCATCAGAGACTAAAAAGGAAGAGGAAGTCTCTAATCGGTGCTTAATAGCCGATAGTCTTAATCAGTCAGATCAAGAAGATGTATGTGAAGAGGTATGTGACTTGACTTACAATGAACTTTTTTGAAGTCTCTGAACACTTACATGATGCATATAGGAAGTTAAAGAAAAAGTATACTAGTCTTAATTTAGAATTTATTGAATTGCAAAAGGAACAAGAGATCCTTAGGAAAGATCATGTTTTAATTGATGACAAGCGCATGACATTACTTGATGAGTTTGACGACTTGAATAAAAATCATCAAAATCTAAAATCATCCTACGTAGAACTTGGAAAAAAATTTAAAAATTTTAAGCATGAATCTGAGAGAAAAATCTATAGGATAAATTATATAAATAAAATTTTGAAAGATATGAATTCATTTTATAAATTAAAGATAAAAGCTCTCGAGGATAATAGGATACCCCCTAGACTTGAAGATTTCACTAATCCTATTTTGTATCCTAAATTTATGCAATCCTTAAATAGACATATCAATAATAGAAGACTTAGGAATCCATTTTCAAAAGTCAAATATAATAATTATGGATTTTTTGAACATATAGCTCACACCTGCACTTTAAAGAAGAAAACTTATTTAGTGTGGAGACCTAAGATGCATAAAACTAGACATATCAAACATACATTTGATTATAAATTTCCAAAAGAAGAAACCAAACTTGTTTGGGTTCCCAGGTCTAACATTTTATAATTTTGTAGGGTCACTCTCACACAAGACCTCATGAGAGCATATGGTACCTGGACAGTGGATGCTCAAAGCATATGACTTGAGATACTACACAATTCATATCGCTGGAAGCCATAAAAGGAGGCAAGGTTACACTTGGAGATAACACCACAAGGAAGGTGGTTGGGTCAGGTATGATTGGAAATCTTAAAAAATTTTACATTGAAAATGTGTTATTGGTAGAAGGCTTAAAGCATAATTTATTAAGTATAAGCCAGCTATGTGACAAAGGATATTGTGTAAAATTTTTTCCTACTAACTGCATATTAAGCCTAAATGGAAATGATGTTTTGAATGGTATAAGGGTAAATAATATGTATATGTTAGATTTGAATTATATTCAAACTCCTACTACTTTTTGTTTAAAAACTATTTCTGATGAGTCATGGCTTTTGCATAGGAGACTTTGTCACTCTAGCATGAAAAAACTTAGGAGGATTACTCAAAAGAATATAGTGAGAGGTATACCAAAACTAGACTTTATTAAGGACCAACTTTGTGATGCATGTCAATTAGAAAAATAAGTGAAGTCCTCTTTTCAATCAAATAAGGATCTTGAAACTAGTAAACCTTTGGAGATTTATATATGAATCTTATTGAACCAATTGGAACTATAAGTCTAGGAAGGAAGGTATACGGATTTGTAATTGTGGATCATTACACTAGATTCACATGGGTTAGATTTCTATTTCATAAGAGTGAATCATTTGAAGAATTTATAAACTTTTCGACTTAGATTTAAAGAAAGCTAGGATGTGAAATTATGGCTATACAAAGTGATCATGGAGGAGAATTTGAGAATGAAAAATTTGAGGATTTTTGTAAGGAGAAAGGAATTGATCACAACTTTTCTGTACTTAGAACCCCTCAGCAAAATGGGGTAGTCAAAAGGAAAAACAGAACATTAATAGAAGCCGCCTGAGCTATGTTGGCAGAATACTCAGTTCGTAAATATTTTTGGGCTGAGGCGGTTAGCACTGCATGTTATATTTTGAATAGGGTGAATGTAAGATCAAAGTTAAATAAAACACCCTATAAGTTGCTTAAATGAATAACACCTAATTTATCATATTTACATGTTTTTGGATGTAAGATTTTTATTCATAATAATGGAAATATGCCTTAATAAAATTTGATCCAAAATCAAATGAGGGAATTTTTGTTGGATACTCAAGTGTTGGAAAATCTTATAGAGTATTCAATAAAAGAACTTTAGTAATAGAGGAGATTACACATGTTATATTCGATGAATCAGGAATTTTAGAAGAGCCAAATATTATAGAAGATGAAATTGAGATAAACTCCTAAAAGATTGAGAAAATAAAATTGGAAGAAAATTTGGAAGTAGAAAACCCTTTGCCTAAAGATTTGAGATTTTCTAAAAATCACCCAAGGTAATTTATTATAGGTGAACATAGTGAGGGTGTTAGGATTAGGCATGGACTAAACAAGGAAGTTAATCATTCAGCCTTTATTTCAACCATAGAACCCACAAATATTGATCAAGCACTTTTGGATGAATTTTGGATTTTAGCTATATAAGAAGAGTTAAATCAATTTGTAAGAAATAAAATTTGGGAATTAATCCAAGGCCAAAGGATCAAAGTGTAGTTGGAACTAAGTGGGTTTTCAAGAATAAAATTAATGACTCAGGAGTAGTCATTTGAAATAAGGCTAGATTGGTGGCTAATGGGTATAATCAAATTGAAGGGATTGATTTTAAGGAGACTTTTGCCCCTGTAGCTAGACTTGAAGCAATTAGGGTGTTAATAACCTTTACCTGTTTTAGAGGATTTAAATTGTACCAAATGGATGTAAAAACTGCTTTTTTAAATGGGGTAATTCAAGAGGTCGTTTTTGCAGAACAACCTCCAGGTTTTAAAAATTCTAAACACCCAAATCATTTTTTCAAATTGAAAAAGGCATTATATGGATTGAAATAGGCACCTAGGGCTTGGTATAAGAGATTGTGAACCTTCCTACTTGAAAGATCATTTGAAAAAGGAAGCGTGGATACAACTCTATTTTTAAAGAAATTTGGAAATGATATACTCATTATACAAATTTATGTTGATGACATCATCTTTGGATCTACAAATAAAAATCTTTGTGAAGATTTTTCTAAAATAATGAGTAATGAATTTGAGATGTGTCTAATAAGAGATTTAAGCTACTTTTTAGGCTTTAGCATTAAACAAATTGAGGAAGATACATTTCTTAGTCAGTCAAAGTATGTTAAGGACATCCTCAAAAAGTATGAAATGGATAATGCTAAACCTGTTAGTACACCTATGAGTTCCTATGTTCAGTTGGATAAGGCCTGAGGGAGAATCTATTGAAGAAAAGAAATTTAGAGGGATAATTGGATCTTTACTTTACTTTATAACTAGCTGGCTTGATATCATGTTAAGTGTTTGATTGTATGCTAAATTTCAATCAGATCCAAAAGAATCACATTTGACAGCAGTAAAAAGGATTCTAAGATATCTGTTAGAAACTCATAACTTAGGAATTTAGAATCCTAAGTTTAGCTCTTCATTTGAAATAATTGGTTATTCAAATTTTGACTTTTCAGGTTATAGGGTTGATAGAAAAAGCACTTCTGGAACATGTCAGTTTATTGGAAACTCTTTAGTCTCTTGGTCTAGTAGAAAACTAAATTTAGTAGCCCTATCTACTGCTGAAGGTGAATACATTGCATTAGGAAGTTGTGTGGCACAAGTACTTTGGTTGAAACAACAGTTGATTGATTCAGGATTAACTATAGGCACTATTCCAATTTATTGTGATAACACTAATGCTATTTGTATTTCTAAAAATCCTTTTCAACATTCAAGAATCAAGCATATAGACATCAGGCATCATTTCATAAAGGATCATGTATCCAAAGGAGAAATTGAACTCATTCATGTTTATATAGAAAATTAACTTGCAGACATTTTTATAAAACCTTTAGCCTTTGATATTTTTAGTGTATTAAGAACAAGGCTTGGTGTAATCGATTTGAATGCTTAATAAAAATATTTTCTGCAACATTGATATGTGTTTCTAGTTAGTATTTTTTGTGTGTATCTTTGAGTTTGTGATTTTTATGTATTTTGAGTTTGTGTTTTTATTTTTCTATTATGTTTTTATTGTGTTTGTGTTTAAGTTTTGATTGAGGGCATATTTTTTAAAAATTAAAATTGTCCAAGATGAAATGAATTTTGTACGGGATGAATTGTGTAGTATGTCAACTATCGGATTTAAACTGTTTGCGTGTAGTTTTTCAATTTTTGTTTGTCACTTTGTCTATACGATCTGTACAATCGTCTGGATAAATTTTTTAGACGATGAGACGATTGATTGACAGTTAAATGGATAAGGTCAATTTTAATATTATATTCATACGTAAAAACTTTTGGTTCGTCCAGACGAACGCTTGGTGATTCTTTGTGGGGGACGGTTTCAACTACCATTAAAACGATTTTAAATTTATGTTCATCCAGGATGAACACCTATTCGTTTGTATGATTGTTTGGTCAAAAGTCTATACGAAAGGATGCTTCATAAGTTATTTGATTACGAAAAGCCATTTCATTTTTGACTCATTCTTTCGTCCATACGAAATGTTTTCATACCGGACGAAAGTAATTTTGTTTGTACGAACAGTCATATTTCATTAAATTTAAGGGCTTTTCAACTCAATATTCATCACTCACACATCCCTTTCAAACCCTCTCTTCCTTAAGATCTTATCAATGGCAAGTTCAAGCAAACGATAAAACGTTCTAGCCAAGGATCCACCGAAAAATTCTAGCAATAACTTTCTGACCAACGCCAACGAAGAATCTTTTCCTAGATTTGTCTCCGTCTAGAGTTCTTATTCAGGAATAATTGACCTTTAAGGTAATGATCTTGTTTACCTCTTCTCAATTTGGTCTCATTCTCACACTAGCCCACCTCTACAATAAAGAGACCTTTCATTAACATGTCCTTCAATTCTGATCACTCTGTCATAAGATTTTATATTTTTAATAAGAAAGTTGAAATCACCAAGGCTGACCTAGGAATATTTTTGAACTTATGGACTGAGGGAACTAGAGCTCATACCATAACGACTACTTCTGATTTTGACTGGTCTGAAATTAATGAAGTGATTAGAGGAATTATATTTAAGGAGCATATGCCTAAAGTGTCCAGTCTTGTTCGCAATGCTCGTATCATCCAGTATGTTCTTAGAACTTCTATCATTCATAAAGCTGGTGATAGAGTCAACATTACTTCTCTTCTTTTTATAGTAACCTACTTGATTATGACTTACCAACTAATAAATGAAGCCCAACTAATCCTTTACTATCTTTATGGACTTTCTGAAATTAGTCATGTCGCCCATAAAAGAAAGAAGAACATTGCTTTAGGACATCTTGTTGCCTACATTTTGAAGAAGAAATATGTTGGTTCATCTAGTTTAAGATTTTGAAGAACCTCTCTACTATAATGACGGATCTTTTAGAGCTATCTTCAATAAAGATGAATTACGTAAAGTACATGTTATTAGTGACTCAGAGGAGGAACCTGAACCTGCACTTGCTAATGAACCAAATTATCAAGATTTTGTTCACAGATTTGATCTCTTGGATACTCATTTTGATCAAAGATTTGATCAAATTAAAAATAACTTACAACAATAGGATACTCAATACAATCAGGACAAGGGTTATATGAGAGAGTAGATGAATTATATCAATTCCAACATGCTTATGATAAGTAGTTATTTTAACTTCTTCAATACTCAACCTCCTCCTCCTCCAAATCAGGGACCATTACAGTGATTCATGTACTTGGTTATGTATTTCTTTAGATGATGTGATTATGTTGTAGTAGTTTGTTATGTATTTTTCTTTTTGTTATGTATTTGTTATTTGTTTGTTTCTTTTGATGTTTTAGTATTTGAGTTTTTATGTCATATTGATATCATTCCTTAGATTATAATATCAATTATAATGATATCAATATAAGTTATCTTATTTTGGTTTTAAATTTGTTTTGAAATATGTGTTAGCCTATATGACAAAATTTAAAAATTTTATTCTTAAAAGTGTTATACCTTGAAGTGCAACTTAAAATTGAATGAATTAGAAAATCTAATTTTTCTAAATTTTGTTTTTTCTTATAACTTGATGTAATTAAGATTGTCAATTTCATGTCTCTTATTAGACTACAATAATATTTAATATTAATATTGCAATTGTGATATTTTCTTATCTTGTATTTTACTTATCAATAAATTCTGATGCACTTAGAAAAATTTGAAAATTTTTATTATTGATTTTGGAAAGATCAAAATTACTCTTGAAAAATATACAAATGTATAAAAATCAAAAGAAATGTGCAATGGTTCGCAATTTAAAAAAGAGGTACAAAATAAGCCCACAAGTGAAAAGATGCGCAAAAATGTGCTGCAATTATTGAAAAAGATGCGCAAATGTGCCACATGTTGTAGTTATTTATTTCTATAAACTTTTAATCTCTTAATTCAAATTGATCTTCTGTACATTTATCTTTCGTATTGAAATTTGAAATATACAAATTTTATATTCATCTTTTATGCAATGATATTCTTTATCTTAGTGTCTAAATTGATTCATATTTTTTATATATCTTTTTATTATAAAAGTTATATCTTTTCTTAAATGCTATGAATCATTTTTATTTGCCTAATGATTTAAATTTTTTTTTTGCAAAATCTATTTCAATCACTTTTAAGGATCAATTATCAAAGGATTATCATATAACTGCTTACATTTCTAGTCTTTTCCTTATTCTCTTTTTGCTGTTGTCAAAAGGGGGAGAAAATATTATTCATATTATTGTTCTGTTATCGTATTGTTCGTACCTTTGTTATTGTACTGTTAGTATCTTTGTTCTTATCTTTGTTCTGTATCGTATTTTTGTTTTGTATTGTATATGTTGTATTTTTTTAAAAAATAATAATGAAAATAATAAAAAAAAGATAAAATAGTTATGCAATGCCTCCTTATTTTCATATGTTTATCAATTCAGGGGGAGTTTAGGAGATTCTTAGAATTTAAAAATTATACAAATAATAATTATTTTGCCATTATCAAAAAGGGGGAGATTGTTAAGAGAGTTGCTATTTGCATGTTTTACATTCTTAAAACTAGTATAGTTTTGATGATTTCAAATATTATTGTTTTAAGTTTTATTTTCTCCTAACACTTTTTGGAAAAAATGTTTTTGCTCTTGTGTGGACTAACATTTCAGGAAAATTGAACTCCAGACTAATGAAGACTTCAAATCAAATTCATAATGAGATAGTTTATAAATTGAAGCTTGTATTTTTCATTGTATTGAGTTTGAGAGGGAGTGATTATAATTGAGTAAATAAGCACACACACACATGGGGAGATCTTTAAAAATCTATACTGATCGTACAGGATGAACTCAATTCATACAGGACGATCAGTCAGTTATCCCCTCGAAAGTGCAATGGAACGAATATGAGATGAGAAAATTTTTCTAAGTACTAATCGTCCAGACAAATGTTTATTCGTCCCAGGAAAAATTGCTCTCTGGAAATGTTTTCATCAAGACGAGCTCCTACTCATGCCAGGACGAAATGCTCTCTGAAAAATTATTGTCCAAATGAAGTTTAATTCATCCCAGGATGATATGCTCTCTTGAAAATTTTCATCCAAACAAACTCCTATTCGGGCAAGGATGAAATGCTCTTTGGAAAATTTTTATCCAGGCGAACCACAGTTTGTCCCAGGATGAAATACTTTGTCCTTTAAACCTTTGATAATGTCCTGCAGTTTGACAAACTGACCCTTGAAATAACCGTTTGTCCCGGGATGAATATATTTTGTACGGAACAACGATTGGGTATGAAGTAAATTCATACCAATGTACATTGGGTTCGCAACTGATTTAAGGGAATTCATCCAGGATGATCCACGATCGTACAGGACGATCCACTTTGTTTTGACTTGAATTTCAGTAGTTTTTGGTTAGTTTTTTATGTCTTTCCTATATAAAGTCCAATAAAAATTACCTCTTAATCCTTTTTCTTACTGATCAAATGCCAATTGAAAGGAGAGTCAAGGAATGAGTGTGAGAGAGTGTGAGAAGGAGGATTATTAATACTTGAGGATGAAGGATTCACTTGGTACTCAAAGGTAAGAGTCTCCACTTATGGATTTTTATTACTTCACTCTTTTCTCTCGACCTTCTAGATTTCTTGTGAGAAGATCTGTCAAGGAGATCCAGTTCTCTACCAATACTTGGAGAGTGTGAACAGCCGAAGGGTTATCTGCCTACACTTGGAGAGTGTGAACAGCCGAAGGGTTCCCTGCACACACTTGGATGAAAGTTCATTAGGGATGTTAGGCCCTTAAGAACTAGCCCGAGGCTAACTAAGAGGGAGGGTGAATTGGTATTTTAAAAATCTTTAAACAAAAAGAACAATTATCACAAACCAAAGTCACCACAGAAAAATAAGTGCAGAAAATTAAAGTGCGGAAGCAGTAAAAAGAACACAAGGGTTTATAGTGGTTAGGTCAACTTGACCTACGTCCACTCCCCGGAGGCGCCCTCCGAGTAAAGTGACTCTCCTTTAGCCCCCACAGCTAGGCGGAGAAGCCCTTACAAAAACCTTCTTTTTTCCACCCCCGGCAAGGAAGAGATCACCCTTGAAACTTTAAGTATGGATTGAGCTTGAATGAATATATTTAATGGGGATGGTCAGTGAATAGTTATCTTAATTAGTCACTATTTAATTTGTTAATTATTTATGCTAATTTTGTCTCTTACATGCTTAGGACACAGACCACTTAGCTTAGGAACTCCTAAAATTAAAGATTTGAGTGTTATATTTTTGTATTTGCTTATATGGTCTATAAGGGTTAGCAACATTGATTTTATCAAATATAGCTTAGTGACACCCTTAAGGACAAAAATTAAGGACTTGTATAGAAAACTTAGATATTTGAAACAATTAGGGTGCAAGCTCCCTTCACTTGAGATTTGTAAAAATAAACTTAGTAACATCACCCCTTTATTGAAATTATCTCACTTTTATTTAGAGACCACTTAGCTACCTAATTAATTTGTTTAGATTAATTCCTTAAATGACTTTTAAACCTTATAAAAATTCTAATAAATTAAGATTAGCTCCAAAAATACTCATAATACCTCTAATTAACCATAATTCAACCCTTAATCAGTGAAAATAGAAACCCCTTTAATTTAATATTAAATTCAACCTTAATTTAATTTTAAGTTAAAATTAATATTTAATCAATTTAATTAATTAAAAAGTAAATAAAAATCCTGAAAATTACTTGGACACTTTCTAATCTCTCCCTAGATCATTCTTGATCTTTGAAGGTGATTTCAAGGAGTTTGGGACTTGTTTAGGTTCAAATCTTTAAAAGGGCCCTTAATAAAAACAATTAAACAAATCCAATTAATACCCAAATTTCCAATAATCATAACTAATTATAGAAAATTCCAAATCAATCAAACTCAAGAGCTAATGACTCAAAATAAAATCTTCTATTTTCTAAAATTGTTAAACCTCCAAAATTTGATCAAAGTCATAAAGTCAACAATTTGGTCAAACTTAGATCAAAATGTGGTCAAAAAACTTCTAAAACTCATAACTTTTAATAGAAAACTTCACATTGATCGTGATAATAGTATAATGACTCATGATAAGGTCTAATATTTATCAAAAATCTAAAACCTTCAAAATTCTCTCTAATTTGAAAATTTAACTTTTGACCCCTTAGTTGATGAATTTAGATAATTCAAAAATTGGATAATTATTTAAAATTCCAGAATTTTCTAACTTGATTATTAAAACACTCAACCAACCCCATAAAATCAGAAATTAATTAAAATTTTTAAATTTAATCCATCTTTAATTTTAACCAACTAAATTAACTTAATCAACCCCGATTATTATTAGGTAATCTATGCCTATGAGGATATTAGCTTAGGCCCAACTAAGGTGAAATAAACTTCACAACCTCGGTCTAAAATAAAGGTAGAATTCATTAACCTTTAAAATATTTTTAAATAAATTATTAATATTTAAATTATAACCTAGACCTCCACTTAAGCCTTAATAAATTAGAATCTTAAACAACTCTATTTAGCTACCTAACTTAGGTTCTACATCAGCCACACAACCTTTTACACATAGTTTAGATGGTTTTGTAGGACAACCGACTCTAAATCTAGGTTAAGACAGTGTTTACTTTGTGTTGTGTGAAAAATTTTTGTAGTTTTACTTCATGTTGTAGGTGAAATTGCCTATTGTGTTTGCTTACTTTTTCTACACTCTGTTGATGATTTATGGGTTTGGCGACAAGATTACCCTTAGGATAGGAATGATCTGGATGTTTACTGAGTTTTTTGCAGGAGGCCACGCTCATGCAGGCCAATAAAAGCTAGGCTAAATAAAAATCAATTATAAATATGCTTGCATAGGTGCTTTAGCTGCTAAGCCCCCAAATAATAAAACGAGTGTGGCTAGTATGTTTATTTATTTTTTGCAATATATATATATATATATATATATATATATATATATATATATATATATATATATATATATATATATATATATATATATATATATATATATATATATATATATATATATATATATATATATATATATATATATATATATATATAACTGTTTGGAAATATTTTTTTATTTTTTTATTAAATGCTTAGGTTAACCGTACAAGAGAGTCTAGAATTTTCATTTTTATATAAATGTAATTTGTGTAAAAGTTTAAGTGTTGTGAAATTGGAATTTTGAGATGGGATATATGGATCCAAAGATTGGATTCCAAAGAGGAAAGGACACCCCTTAGGGGGATTGCCCTTTTCTATTTGGAAGTCCAAATTTGGATCATCTTTTCTCACCCAAAGTGGAAAGGATGGCCTTCCACTTAAAGGAAGAGCCATTTTTCTATTTGGGTAGTCTACTACGAAGGATCCAAGGAGCCTGAAGAAATTTAGCCTGAAGGAGAAGAAGATTGAAGAATTGAAGATAAAGAATATCCCACTCAAAACAACTTACGTCTCTATTAGGACTAGAATTCGGGTTGTTGTCAATGGTGCCCGGCCACTTAACTTTCTGTAAACCTTGGTTTATAATAAGCAATGCAATTTGCCTACGGACATTTATTAATTAATTGATTTATATTGAATGTGATGAGATGATTGCATATAGAACTATCAACTTTTCTTAGTTTTTTGTGTTTGTGTGCCACTTTTGTTTTCTCATGGATACAAGAGGCTCGTAAGTGTGTGAAAAGGTTTATACTCGTAATTAAAAGTTTAAAATTTTAGGATGTAAATAATATAGAAAGATAAGGAATCTAGGGAATTAGTCAGGGATAGTCCCAGGGTCACATGCATATTTCTGCATTCCTTCTTTCCTTGTTTTAGACCCTTCCCCGTCTGCGGGTAGAATCCGGATAATTTGACCAATGAGGATAAGGTGACAGACCTGGGGAAGCCCAGTCTTCTAAGAAAATTTATTTTTAATTATGCTTTTAACTTTCAATCATACATGATTTGAAGTTGTTTACTAGCATGTATTACATTAAAAACACATTTAAAAGAGTCAAAATTTTAATTACATTAGTTCTTAGCATTTTTCACCTAACATAAGTCAAAAGGGGTCAATTAGAAAAATCTCTAGATGTGGGCCCAAGCTCTTCAAAACTTTAATAAAAATATCCCTACCACTATATCATAAAAGACAAGGCTCATGAATTTTAAATAGATTAGGTGATTAGCTCTCTCCCCAATCCAAGTCAAGGTGTGTTCAAATTCTTGCCTACATTGTTTGAATAGTTGCTATTTGAATAATTTATATTTGTGCAACTTATGTAGTTTTGATGATTCCAAACATTATTGTTCAAATGAATAGTTATCTCCTAACAATTTCAGAAGATTTGCACTTGCTCTTGTGTGTACTAACATTTCAGGAAAATCAGACTCCAGACTACAAAAACTTCAAATCAAATTCAACATGAGAAATTTTGTTTATTTGAAGTTTGTCTTTTCTTTGAATTAATTTTGAAAGGGAGTGATTGTAATTGAGTGAATAAAATCTCACACACACACACTAAGGAGATCTTGAAATTCTATACTGATCGTACAGGACGATATATATCGTACTGGACGATCTGTCAGTTATCTCCTATAGAGCATTTGGAACGAATAGGAACTTGCTTCGAAAAATTTTTCTAAGTCCTATTCATCCAGGACGAATTTTTATATCATCCCCGGCGATGGGCGCTCTGGAAAATTTTCGTCCAGACGAAAATAAATATCGTACCGGACGAACAGCTCTCTGGAAAATTTTCGTCCAGACGAAACCAAATTATCGTCCCCGGCGATGGGCGCTCTGGAAAATTTTCGTCCAGACGAAATAAATAATCGTCCAGGACGATCGGCTCTCTGGAAAATTTTCGTCCAGACGAACATATTTTCGTCCAAACGATAAACCGACTTAGGACAGTTTTCAGCAGTTTCTAGAACCGACCTTGTAATAACCGTTCGTACTGGACGAACCTAGTTCGTACAGGACGATCAGCTGTACGAAGTCATTTCGTACACATATACAAATTGGGTCGTTTCAGATCGTTTAAGTAAAATCGTCCAGGACGATCCAGGATCGTACGGGACGATCCACTGCGTACAGAATTGAAAGTTTGCAGTTTTTGGGCGGTTTTTCATGTCTTTTGTATAAATACTTCAAATTAGACTGCCACCCAATCTTTTTGTCATTTGATCTTCGTGCCTATTGAGAGAATAGCTAAGGGGAGAGTGGAAGAGAGCATTCAAAGGAGGATTCCTACCATTGGAGCGAGAAGGCTTCACTTGGATTGCAAAGGTAAGAATCTCTACTTGTGAAATTGGATTTCTTCACTCTTTTCTTTTCTTCCTTCTAGATTCTTGTGAGAAGATCATTCAAGAAGGTCCGGTTCACTGCCGACACTTGGAGAGTGTGAACAGACGTGGGTTCTCTGCCTACACTAGGAGAGTGTAAAAGGAAGGAGGTTCTCTGCCTACACTTGGAAAGTGTGAACAGCCGCAGGGTTCTCTGCCCACACTAGGAGAGTGTAAAAGGACGACGGTTCTCTGCCCACACTAGGAGAGTGTGAAAGGACGACGGTTCTCTGCCAGCACTGTGGATTGTGTAAAAGGACGACGGTTCTCTGCCGCACCGGGGAGTGGTGAAAAGAGGGTTTTGTACAGGCTTCTCCGCCTTGCTGTGGGTGCTAAAGGAGAGTCACTTTGTGGTATTAGTGCAATACTCAGAGGGTGCCTCTGAGGAGTGGATGTAGGTCTGGTTATAGACCGAACCACTATAAATCTGGTGTCATTTACTTTATTGCTTTTACGTTTCTGTATTTTAAATTTCAGTTTTAACAACTCTGTGGTTGAAAAACATTTTTCTACAAAATTTAAAAGAAAATTTTATTTCGGTTCAACTTTAATTTTAAGAGGGTTTAAAATTTTTAAAAACTACCAATTCACCCCCCTCTTGGTAGCCGTGGGACATTTACTTAGGCTTAACAACCTAATTACTAGACTCAACAAGTGGTATCAGAGCATTGTTTCAAAATCATAAGTTTGAACTACTTTTTGATTAACGTAGATGGCTACATTTGGAAACCGAAACACACCTGAGGGTTACTCTATCACTAGACCTCCACTGTTTGACAATATTCCTTTTGATTTTTGGAAAACACGCATGTCTACTTTCTTACAGTCACTTGATTATCGCATGTGGATGTTAGTCCAGGAAGGTTACACAAAACCAACTAGATTAGTTGATGGAATTAGGGTAGATACACCCTATGCAGATTGGACTATAGAAGAACGTGACTTGGCACAATTAAATGCGAAATGTTTAAATAGTTTCTTTTGTGCTTTAAAATCTGAAGACTACATGCGAGTTTCTACTTGTAAAAGCGGAAAAGACATATGGGATAGACTTTGTATTCACTTATGAAGGGACAAATGAGGTTAAGCAATCAAGACTCAATATCTTGTTACATGACTACGAATTATTTTGCATGAAACCTAATGAATCAATATCTGACATGTACACAAGATTCACTCAAATTGTCACCTCTTTGCATGCACTTGGTAGGGAATTAACTAATGCTGAAATGGTTAATAAGATTCTTCGTTGTTTACCTACTGCATACGATGCTAAAATTACTGCAATTACAGAGTCAAAAGATCTGAACATTTATTCTATTGACAATCTTCTTGGTTCACTCATTGCTTACGAGCAAGGAGTAAGTCAAAGAAAGATTGATGCAGGTGAACCAAGAAAGGACAAGAATATTGCACTAAATGTGGAAGAGTCAGAAAGTGAACACTCACAACCTGAGGATGAAGATGATATAGCACTGATGACTAGACAATTCAAAAGCTTTTTAAAGAGGAAGCAGAAGAGACGCCAGCAATGGAATAGAGGTAAGTATAATAGAAATGGCAAGGTTTCTAATGAAGTGATTTGTTATGAATGCAGGAAACCAGGTCATATAAAGACTGATTGTCCAAAACTCAAAGCCTCTCCTAGCAAGGAGAAGGTAGAGGAGAAACCAATGGTAAAGAAGGGCAAGAAGAAGTTTCAAAAGGCTTTTTGGGCGGACTCAGCTTCAGACTCATCTGAGACTGATAAAGAAGAAGAAGTCACCAACCTTTGCTTGATGGCAGATAAAGCTGAACAATCAGATCAAGAAGAGGTATGTGATTTAACTTATAATGAATTGTTTGAAGTTTCTGAACACATGCATGATGCATATAGGAAAACTAAAAAGATGCATGCTAGTTTAGTTTTAGAATTGGAAGAGCTTAATAAGGAACACGAAATCCTTAGGAAAGATCATGCTTTAATTGATAGCAACCACATGAAACTACTTGATGAATATGATGACTTGAATAAAAATTTTGAGAATTTAAAATCATCCTATGCTGAACTTGAAAAAGAATTTGAGAAATTTAAGGATGAATCTGAGCACAAGACATATAGAGTCAATTATACAAATCGAATCTTGGAAGAAATGAATTCATTTTATAAACTTACTATAAGTGCTCTCGAGGATAATAGGAACCCCCCTAAACATGAAGATTTTACAAATCCTAAGTATTATCCTAAATTTATGAAATCCCTTAGAAGACAATCATATGAGAGAAAACATAGGAATATTTTTCCTAATGTTAAATGTAACAATTGTGGATTTTTGGGACATATATCTCACACCTGCACTTTAAAGATGAAACCTAATTTGGTGTGGAGAAATAAGATGCATAAACCTAGACATATCACACATGCATCTGATTATAAATTTCATAAAGGTGAACCCAAACTAGTTTGGGTTCCCAGGTCTAACATTTGAGAATTTTGCAGGTATACTCTCACACAAGACCTCGTGAGAGTATATGGTACCTGGACAGCGGATGTTCTAAGCACATGACTGGAGATACTGCTCAATTCATAACGCTGGAAGCCAGGAGTGGAGGCAAGGTTACACTTGGAGATAATACCACAAAGAAAGTGGTTGGATCAGGTATGATTGGAAATTTGAAAAACTTTTTCATAGATAATGTTTTATTAGTTGAAGGCTTGAAACATAATTTGCTTAGCATAAGTCAGCTATGTGATAAGGGCTATAATGTAAAATTTTTACCTACTAGCTGCATAATTAGCCTAAATAGAAAAATTATTTTAAATGGAAAAAGGGTGAACAATGTTTACATGCTAGATTTAAATTGTATTCAATCTCCTACTGCTTTTTGTTTGAAAACTGTTTCTGATGAATCGTGGCTTTGGCATAGGAGACTTTGTCATTCTAGTATGAAAAATCTTAGAAAAATTACCCAAAAGAATTTGGTGAGAGGAATACCTAAACTAGACTTTACTAAGGACCATCTGTGTGATGCATGTCAATTAGGAAAACAAGTGAGGTCCTCATTTAAGTCCATTAAAGATCTTAGGACAAGTAAACCTTTAGAAATTCTACACATGGATCTTTTTGGACCAGTAAGCACTGTTAGTCTAGGAGGAAAGGTATATGGATTTGTTATAGTAGATGATTTTTCAAGATTCACCTGGGTTAAGTTTCTTTTTCATAAGAGTGAATCATTTGAGGAATTCAGAAATTTTTCAACTTGGATACAAAGAAAACTAGGATGTGAAATAATTTCTATACAAAGTGATCATGGAGGAGAATTTGAAAATGAAAGATTTGAAGATTTCTGTAAAGAAAAGGGGATTGATCACAATTTTTCTGCACCTAGAACTCCTCAACAAAATGGAGTAGTTGAAAGAAAGAACAGAACATTAATAGAAGCCGCCCGAGCAATGTTAGCAGAATACTCACTTCCTAGATATTTTTGGGCTGAGGCGGTTAGCACTGCATGCTATGTTCTGAATAGGGTGAATGTGAGATCTAATTTGAATAAAACACCCTATGAGTTGCTAAAAGGAAGAACACCAAATTTGTCTCATTTGCATGTATTTGGTTGCAAGGTGTTCATACATAATAATGGAAAATCTGCCTTAGGAAAATTTGATCCAAAATCAGATGAAGGAATTTTTGTTGGATATTCAAGTGTTGGAAAATCTTATAGAGTATTCAACAAAAGAACTTTAGTCATTGAAGAAACCACACATGTTGTTTTTGATGAAAATGGAAACATGGAAGAGCCAAAAGTTGTTGAAGAAGAAATTGAAGAAAACTCCCAAAAGATTGATAGATTAAATTTGGAAGAAAATGTGGAAGAAAATTTAGAAAGAGAAGACCCTTTGCCTAGAGATTTGAGATTTTCTAAAAACCACCCAAAGGAATTAATCATAGGTGAACCAAGTGAGGGTGTTAGAACTAGGCGTGGATTAAACAAGGAAGTCAATCATTCAGCCTTTATTTCAACTGTTGAACCCACTAACATTGATCAAGCACTTTCAGATGAATTTTGGATATTGGCCATGCAAGAAGAGTTGAATCAATTTGTAAGAAATAAAGTTTGGGAACTAACTACAAGGCCAAAAGATCAAAGTGTTGTTGGAACCAAGTGGGTGTTCAAGAATAAAATGAATGACTCAGGAGTAGTCATTAGAAATAAGGCTAGATTAGTAGCTAAGGGGTATAACCAAATTGAAGGAATTGATTTTGAGGAAACTTTTGCCCCTGTAGCTAGACTTGAAGCAATTAGGGTTTTACTAGCCTTTGCCTGTTTTAAAGGTTTTAAATTGTTTCAAATGGATGTCAAAAGTGCCTTTTTAAATGGAGTAATTGAAGAAGATGTTTTTGTAGAACAACCTCCAGGTTTTGAAAACTCTAAATTTCCAAATCATGTTTTCAAATTAAAAAAGGCATTATATGGATTGAAACAGGCACCTAGGGCTTGGTATGAGAGGTTAAGCACCTTCCTACTTGAAAGATCTTTTGAAAAAGGAAGTGTGGATACAACTCTCTTTTTAAGGAAAATTGGAAAGGATATACTTATTGTTCAAATTTATGTGGATGACATCATCTTTGGATCTTCAAATAAACATCTTTGTGATGATTTTTCTAAAACAATGAGTAGTGAATTTGAAATGAGTCTAATGGGTGATTTAAATTACTTTCTAGGATTTAGCATTAAGCAACTTGAGGAAGGTACTTTTCTTAGTCAATCCAAATATATTAAGGACATCCTCAAAAAAAATGAAATGGACAATGCTAAACCTGTTAGTACACCAATGAGTTCTTCAGTTCAGTTAGATAAAGACCTTAAGGGAAAATCTGTTGATCAAAAGAAATTTAGAGGGATAATTGGATCTTTACTTTACTTGACTGCTAGCCGACCAGATATTATGTTTAGTGTTTGCTTATGTGCTAGATTTCAATCAGATCCAAAAGAATCACATTTGACAGCAGTGAAAAGGATTTTAAGATATCTACTAGGAACTCAAAACTTAGGAATTTGGTATCCTAAGTTTAGCTCTTCATTTGAAATTATTGGTTACTCAGATTCTGACTTTGCAGGCTGTAGAGTGGATAGGAAAAGCACTTCTGGAACATGTCAATTCATTGGAAATTCATTAGTTTCATGGTCTAGTAGAAAACAAAATTCAGTGGCACTATCTACTGCAGAAGCAGAATACATTGCATTAGGAAGTTGTGTGGCACAAGTACTTTGGTTAAAACAACAGTTGATTGACTTAGGATTAACTATAGGCACTATTCCAATTTATTGTGACAATACTAGTGCTATTTGCATTTCCAAAAATCCTATTCAACATTCTAGAACCAAACACATTGATATAAGGCATCATTTCATAAGGGATCATGTATCCAAAGGAGAAATTGAACTCATACATGTTTCAACTGAAAATCAACTTGCAGACATTTTTACAAAACCTTTAGCCTTTGATACCTTCAGTACTTTAAGAACAAGGCTTGGTGTTATTGATTTGAATGCTTAACCAAAATGTCTTTGCAACATTGATACTTGTTGTGTTTTGTTTTTGTGATTTTGTGAATTTTGTGTTTTTGTATGAATTGTTTTTGGATTTATGATTTTTGTCTTATGTTTTCTGTGTTTTTGATTGTTTTAGTTGTTTTTGTTAAATTAAAAAATTTAAAATCAAAAATTTTTTTTAGGAAATCGTCCAGGACGAAATTTTTTTTCGTACGGGACGATGTTTTAAGAAACAGTTTGCGCGAATTTAAACCGTTTTGAGAGCAGTTTTTTATTGGATCGTCTGTACGATCTGTGATCGTCCAGTACGAATTTTTTCTTTTTCTCAAACGTCGGGACGATTGAATGCAGCGGTTGAGTGGATAAGACAGTTTTTAATACGAATTTCGTCTGTACGAAATTTTTTTTCGTATGTACGAACATGTGTCAATTCATTGTAGGGGACGGTTTTCAAGAGTCATTAAAACGAAACGCTTTCTGATCGTCTGTACGAAATATTTTCGTATGTACGATCGGTCAAGTCAAAAAGCCTGTACGAAGGGACGCATCGTAAGTTGTGTTGAATACGAAAAGCCGTTACATTTTGGACGAATTGGATCGTCTGTACGAAATTACTTCGTCCAGACGAACGATAATTTTTCGTCCAGGACGAATATTTTCGTCCAGGACGAACATATCGTTTTTCTTTAAATATGAGGGCTTTCAAACTTGACAATCACACTTTCAAACATCTTTTTCAATCCCTTTCTACATCAAATCAACTATGGCCTCCTCTAGCAAAAGACAAAAAGTTTTGGTGAAGAAACCCAACAGGAATGCTCCAGACAACTTCCTTTCCAAAGCAAATGAGGAATCTTTTCCTCATTTTGCTTCTGCAAAAATCACTCCGTCTCGCATTCTTATCCAAACGGAGTTGAAATTTCGGGTATTACACCTCTTCGCCTCAACCCAATTTCATTTCATTCTTTCTCTTGTCCACCTCTACAATAAGCAAACCTACCATTACTTCCTAGCCAACATGAGTTTCAATCTGACCACTCTATCATTAGTTCTTTTGTTTTTAAGAAAAAAGTTGAGATCACCAAGCACGACCTTGGTGCATTTTTAAACCTAAGAACTGAAGGATATAGAGCCCACACCCTAATGTCAGAAAACGTCTTCCATTGGTATGAAATCAATAGGGTAATTAGAGAAAATGGAATTGACAATCATGTTGCTAGAGTGGCCGGTATGACCCAAGATGCCCGAATCATCCAGCATATCCTTAGATCCTCAATTATTCCTAAAGCTGGTGATAGAATAAACATAACTCCTCTCCTCTCTTGTCTACCTTTTTTAATCATGAAAAGACAACCTATTGATGAAGCCCAACTCATCCTAGATCATATCTATGGGCTTTCAGAAATAGGACATCCTGATCAGAAGAGGAAGAAGAATATTTCTTTAGGGCACTTGATTACTTATGTTTTGGAGAAGAAGTACAATATAGTCCATCCTGATGAGGAATATGAAGAGCCAGTTTATTACAACGATGCATCTTTCAGACTGCTCTTCAGGGAGGAAAAAAGAAAAAGAAAAAGCACATGGCAGTGCTTCAGAAGAAGAAGAAGAAGGAGTGCAAGCTTCTGCTTCTCAATCAGATTACCAGAATCTGATTGAGAGATTTGATAGACTAGAGACTCACATTGATCAAAGGTTTGATCAATTTGATGCTCACCTTACGCAGCAGCAACATGACATTGGTAATATTAGAGATGAAGTTCATGAAATAAATATCAATGTAATGTTAATGGCCTCCTCCAGAACAGTAGAAGTTTTTTTTGTGTGTCTGTTGTATTTTTTGTTTTGTTGTTTTTTTTTTTTAAATATGTGTTATTGTGATTGTTGTTATGTTTTTTGTTTAAGTTCAATGTTTTTATGTAATTTTCTTTTTAATCAATGAAAGTTTGTTTGTCTTAGATTTGTTTTGAAATGTGGCTAATCTTTATGAATTTCATTAATATTGTTTTTAATCTACATTGTGCTTAAATTCGATTGTAATGTGAGATTATCTATATTAGAAAATCTAGACTTTCTAAATTTATAATTTGTCTATAACTTGTTGTATTTAGAATTTTTAAATTCATGTCTATTCATTTAGACTACATAAAATTTAATATTGTTATTGCAATTTTGATGTTATCTTATTTTGTATTTCTATGCTCAAATGATATTTATGCACCTAGAAATATTTGAAATGTTAGATTATAGATTTTGGAAAGAATTGGTCAAATTACTCTTGAAAATTGTACAAATGTACAAAAATCAAAAGGGATTCGCAAAAATTTGCAAAGTGAAAAAGAGGCACAAAATAAGCCCAACCAAAGACAAATGCACAAAAATGTGCTCCAAAACTTTGAAAAGATGTGCAAAGCACCACATGAGGTAATTCTCTTCTTTCCAAATTCGTTTAATCTCTTAATTCAAGTTGATCTAATGTTCATTTATATTCTATTGAACTTTGAAATATAGAATTTTTTTTACATCTCACTTGTAATGATTTTCAATAATCAAAATGTCTAAATTGAATCATGTCTTTGATAAATTCTTCTTACTTACAATGTTATATCATTTCATAAATTTTATGAATTTCTATGATTGACCTAATATCTTTAGTTTAAAATTGCATACCCTATGTCAAATCACAATTTAGATTAAAATTTTAACAATGAATTTCATATTATTATTTACATTTCTTGTCGTATTTTCTTCACTTTTTGTTGATTGTCAAAAAGGGGGAGAAATTATTATGTTTGTGTTTGTGTTTTTGTTTTGTGATTTGTGTTTTCTGTTAAAAACACAAATATTGTTTTTGTTTTTGTGATTTGTGTTTTCTGTGTTAAAATTTTTGAAAAACAAAAATATTGTTCTTTAATGCCTCCTTATTTTAATGTACTCATAAATTCAGGGGGAGTTTAGGAGATAAGAGATTTTGTTTTAACTTGAAACAATACTAATAATAATTGTTTTGCCATCATCAAAAAGGGGGAGATTGTTTGAATAGTTGCTATTTGAATAATTTATATTTGTGCAACTTATGTAGTTTTGATGATTCCAAACATTATTGTTCAAATGAATAGTTATCTCCTAACAATTTCAGAAGATTTGCACTTGCTCTTGTGTGTACTAACATTTCAGGAAAATCAGACTCCAGACTACAAAAACTTCAAATCAAATTCAACATGAGAAATTTTGTTTATTTGAAGTTTGTCTTTTCTTTGAATTAATTTTGAAAGGGAGTGATTGTAATTGAGTGAATAAAATCTCACACACACACACTAAGGAGATCTTGAAATTCTATACTGATCGTACATGACGATATATATCGTACTGGACGATCTGTCAGTTATCTCCTATAGAGCATTTGGAACGAATAGGAACTTGCTTCAAAAAATTTTTCTAAGTCCTATTCGTCCAGGACGAATTTTTATATCGTCCCCGGCGATGGGCGCTCTGGAAAATTTTCGTCCAGACGAAAATAAATATCGTACCGGACGAACAGCTCTCTGGAAAATTTTCGTCCAGACGAAACCAAATTATCGTCCCCGGCGATGGGCGCTCTGGAAAATTTTCGTCCAGACGAAATAAATAATCGTCCAGGACGATCGGCTCTCTGGAAAATTTTCGTCCAGACGAACATATTTTCGTCCAAACGATAAACCGACTTAGGACAGTTTTCAGCAGTTTCTAGAACCGACCTTGTAATAACCGTTCGTACTGGACGAACCTAGTTCGTACAGGACGATCAGCTGTACGAAGTCATTTCATACACATATTCAAATTGGGTCGTTTCAGATCGTTTAAGTAAAATCGTCCAGGACGATCCAGGATCGTACGGGACGATCCACTGCGTACAGAATTGAAAGTTTGCAGTTTTTGGGCGGTTTTTCATGTCTTTTGTATAAATACTTCAAATTAGACTGCCACCCAATCTTTTTGTCATTTGATCTTCGTGCCTATTGAGAGAATAGCTAAGGGGAGAGTGGAAGAGAGCATTCAAAGGAGGATTCCTACCATTGGAGCGAGAAGGCTTCACTTGGATTGCAAAGGTAAGAATCTCTACTTGTGAAATTGGATTTCTTCACTCTTTTCTTTCTTCCTTCTAGATTCTTGTGAGAAGATCATTCAAGAAGGTCCGGTTCACTGCCGACACTTGGAGAGTGTGAACAGACGTGGGTTCTCTGCCTACACTAGGAGAGTGTAAAAGGAAGGAGGTTCTCTGCCTACACTTGGAAAGTGTGAACAACCGCAGGGTTCTCTGCCCACACTAGGAGAGTGTAAAAGGACGACGGTTCTCTGCCCACACTACGAGAGTGTGAAAGGATGACGGTTCTCTGCCAGCACTGTGGATTGTGTAAAAGGACGACGGTTCTCTGCCGCACCGGGGAGTGGTGAAAAGAGGGTTTTGTACAGGCTTCTCCGCCTTGCTGTGGGTGCTAAAAGAGAGTCACTTTGTGGTATTAGTGCAATACTCAGAGGGTGCCTCTGAGGAGTGGATGTAGGTCTGGTTATAGACCGAACCACTATAAATCTGGTGTCATTTACTTTATTGCTTTTACGTTTCCGCATTTTAAATTTCAGTTTTAACAACTCTGTGGTTGAAAAACATTTTTCTACAAACTTTAAAAGAAAATTTTATTTCGGTTCAACTTTAATTTTAAGAGGGTTTAAAATTTTTAAAAACTACCAATTCACCCCCCTCTTGGTAGCCGTGGGACATTTACTTAGGCTTAACAACCTAATTACTAGACTCAACATACATTACTTAGGTTCGGACAACTGTGGTCTAGTGTCCAAATTTAAATTTAGGATCCGGGACAGATCTTTAATTAAAAGACCCCAACTTCCGGGAATATAACCCCAAATTTCTAATAAAATATTTAACTCAAACTAAATTTTCTTTTGATCCAAATTACAAAGCCCAACATTTATATTATGTTGGGACACTTTCGGATGGTTCCGGAATCTCAAATTGTCCCCTACTTTTCTTTCCTTTACTCTGTTAATAAGTGCTAAATTTTAATTTATTCACATTTAAAGTTCCAAAGTTCACTTCCTTTGATATCACTCTTAGAAAATTCTTAACAAAATTTTTCCACTATTTTAATCGAGAGTTTTCATGGGAGACTCTGTCTCCCTTCAATGTAATTAACTACGAGGGCTTGCACTCGTAGGAGATTTAGAAACCGTATTGATTTCCAAAATTAAATTTGAAAATTAATTTAATATTTCTTTTGGGAGTTCTTCAACACAACGATCGTCGTCATTATAATTGTACGACTGCTATTAGATGATATCCTGTTCCCCCAAAGAGATTTATCGTGTGTTAACATCATTTTGAGTATGAAATTGATGATCTTTCTCTCTTAATTATCGTTAATCAATTTTAGATTAAACTTAATTTTTTCCCTCTCGGGGTCATATGCGGTTCTCCTTTAAATCAAACTACGATAGATAAGAGAAAATTTATAATTTTGGATCTAAACCCATTAAGAGATTTTATCTCCGTCTTTCGAGGCAGTATATCATCAGTAATGGTCTCTTCAACTCCAGAATTAAAATTTAAATTTAGTTCCTAGTTTCCCAAAAGAAATATACAAAGCTTAAATTAGTATTCTTTGGAAAAATTTAACCAACGATGATCATTATCGTTGTGCCCGAATAATTACCGAATAGTGGTATCTTCTCCTTTAAGGAAAATACATCACTTATTCATAAGATTCTGGTCATGAGATTAACGATAACCTACTTAGAATACTGTGGTAAATAATTAGACCGAACCCCATTTTGATTTTTTTAGGTCATATGTGGTTCTCTCTCGAATCTAATCATGATATTCAAGGTAGGATTTGTAATCTTACATTTAAACTCCATTTTGGAGGTTTATTTCCACTTTATGAAGTGGTCTGACTCTCCTAATGGGATGTTTAGTCTCAAAATTCAAATCTCAAAGTCAATTTAAATTTCCAAACCAAACTAATATTTTTCAAAACCTGTTTTCAAAATTTCACCAACACCCGGACGATGTTATCAAAAATAGAAAACTCTAAAACAGTCAAAAAAATTTCCCCAAGTGTGTGTGTAAGTTTACTTAGCATTAGGACCTACATTGTTACAAATGACTCAACAAAGGTAAAAGATACATGTCGTACATCACAAACTGACTCAATCGTAATCTACCCAATATTGAGCTGGTTCAATTCGCAGTTTGATCTCGTGGACCTTAAATGTTAGTAGGCAAGGAAGTCGTAGATAAACAGAAGTGTTTTCTATTATCAAAATTATATTCCCTGAAATCAGATTCTCAACATTCTCCATCTTGCTATGGGAGAAAAAGAAGAGTCACTGAGTTTAGTGCAATACTTGGAGAAGAGGCTCCGGGGAGTGGATGTAGGTTAATTTAACTGAACCACAATAAAATTCTAGTGTGCTCTTTCTTTACATTTTCGCATTTTAATTTCTAATCTTCATTTTCTAATGAATGATTATATGGCTTATGGTTTTGAAATATTTCAAAAGATTATGATTTTTGTTTAAGAATTTTTTAAATTACTAATTCACCCTCCTCTTGATTAGCCTCAGGCTAGTTCATAAGGGATTAACATCCCAAACAAACTTTCAAATTGTATCAGAGCAAAAATGATAAGAGGCATAAAGTGAGCCCAAAAAGTAGAAAAACTTAAAAGATGCACAATGATTGCCAAAAAAAAATTGAAAGATATGCAAAGTGTATCAAAAATCAAAAGATGCACAAAGTGCACCAACCAATTGACAAGAGACAAAATGAGCCCACAAGAAACCAAGCTTCCTTATCTTTCAAACATTTAAATATTAAAGGAATTCCTGTGTCACTTGGCATTTTAAAATAGTTGATTTCAAAATTCATGATTATGACAAATTATTTTGGTATTTTATTTTATAAGATATTATTTAGAACCAAGTTTTGAAATGATCACTTTTTCTTATCCAATTACTTTTTCTGATTTTGATCTTTACTTTTAAAAGATGGTTTGCCCTATAAGAAGTCTGAGTTAAGGTTAAGAGGTTTGATTGTTCTATTATTTCTTTAGATTTCAATGATATTAACTTATTTTTTTATAAATTTTTAATTCAATCACATGGAAAATTTATCATATTCTTGCTTTGAAATTAAAAAAAAAACTTTTTTTTTTCATTCTTTTTGTCAATTTTATCATCTTTTTTTTATTTTATATTTTATTTTTATTAGTTTTTTTATATTTTTGGACACCTTCTGATCACCTCCCTCCATCAAAATTTTAAATTTTTATTTCACATCGTCCTAGACGCTCTTCATATCGTCCTGGATGATATCATCAATCTACCCTTTATCTTTCATCTGACGGCTAATCTGACTCAATCATTTGAGATCGTCCTAGATGATTTGATCAAATTTTACTTTAATTATTTATAATTGTCCTGAACGATCCAAGTGGCCAAAGATGTTACATGTTTTAAATTCGGCCAATATGATCTATTATAGTAAATCGTCCTAGACGATCCACCTAATCATCCTAGATGATTTACTTTTTCATCGATCGTCCGGCATGACTCCTCAGGACGATCGCCTATGCCTAATCATCTTGGATAATGTTTAATCCTCCTGGATGATATAACCACCTTTTTGATGAATTATCCCGGATGTCATAAATTTGCCTGATTGTCCTAGATGATCCTGCAATTGTACTGAATGATATGGCCAACTCTTTATAAATAACCAACCTCAAATGGTTTTCACACCAAAAATCTTTCCATTCATGTTTGCACTCACTCATACTCTAATATTTTTATCAATTGCAGGTGGAAAATAATCTAGAATGGTGACAGATAGTTCTTCGAGGGCCTTTGTCAACCCACAATTCACTGAGATGGTTGACAAAATCACTTATCTTTATTACAAGATTATCGGGATCACACTATGTAGGACTGTCGACCCTCATACACTCACTTACCCTATCCTAAATCTGTTTGCTCATACCTCCCTCACCTTCATTCTTGCACTCGCTTTCCCTTTCAATTATAAACTCCTTTATGTATTTATTTACGAGCCTTAGGATCAACTCCATCTACACAACCCTTCAGTCCTATATAAATAAATAATTTATAGAAATTACCTATCAGGATTTCCATGAGCTCCTCCAACTACTGGAGATAAGATTCAACCCTTATATCAAGATCCTGATTAATACTAGGCTCCTTCCAATTGCCTTCTGAGGAAACTCATTTTTCCTATCATGATGGGGCTTCTAGCACCTTAGTCAAAGTACCTAAGATAATCAAACATGTACTTCTCACCTTAGTAATCCCTAAGGCTTGTGATTGTGTCCATATCACTCCTCTCCTTTCAATCACCACCTTCTACATAATGGCCTATAGAGAGTTCAATGCTGTTGATCTTCTTTTTTAATACGTTGAGCATCTGACTAGTATTAGGGATCTAGAGTACATAAGAAAGCCTAATCTTACCTTAATACACATCATAGCCTATGTTCTAGAAACCAAATACAACATTCAATTTCCTACCCCACCTAATTTTCAGCCTATCTTCTACACCTAAAGCTATTTCCATAATCTTGAGAGTACTCATCTCTACCCGGAGCATGAAGAGGCTGAGGGAGCTGAGGGGGAATCCACTCTTGCACCTGTTCCTGCACCTATTTTGAATCTCCAACAGTCACAGTTGGATCAACTGGTGGAGTAGTTTGACCAATGGGAGTCTAGGTTCCATTCTTATATTATTTCACATGAGCAACAACATGAGGCAGATATGACTAGATTTGATGCATACATGGCACACTAGCAGCAGTAGCATGACAAGCCTAGTTTGGGGACTAGTTCACTGTTATTTCTAGTTTCTTTCAGCCACCACGACCACGTCCTGATGATCAGGGCCCTTTATACTTATAAACTATTTTCTTATGTTGTTTTTTGTGATATTGATTATTTTATCATTTATATTCTGCTTTTATTTTATATTTTTCTCCTCCTTTTTGTGATGTCAATAGGGAGAGTAGTGGTAGTGTTTGTGTGTTCATTGTATTGTTGTTTTTCTTTTCGTACTACTATTATTTAGTGGTTATAACACCTGCATGATTTTAGTAAAATTTGTATTAATTGGCTCATAGAGTTTTTTGCTTCCTTATGTCTCATTTAACTGCTAAAGTTAAAATTTCCTACAAAATGTTTCCCATCATAAAAAAGGGAGAGACTATTATAAATTTGGATTCAAGGATTATAATTTTGATGATAACAACATTTCTAGCATCTCTATTTTTGTACTATTATCTTGTCAACTAATATTTCAGGTCCACATGGTCAATTTCAAATCAAGCCAGTTGAAGATTGGGTAGATTAGTATTGATTCAGTCTATAAGTGTATTTCAAGTGTTCTTACCTTTTCTTGAGCTAAATGTAATAATGTGGATCATGATACTAAGTAACCTTGCACACACTCACTCAATGGGAAATGTACTATCTATTTTAGAGTTTTCTATTTTTTAATCATATCATCTAGGATAATCCCAAATCATCATGGATGATCAGTTAAAAATAGAAAGCCTAATTAGGGTATCCTGGTTAAAGCAGCTGAATTAAGCAAATCATCCTGGAAGATATTAGCATCATCTCGGATGATATGCTCAAATAAGATAAAATCAGATGCTAACTCTTTTAGGCATGTTATTATTTTAAAACATCATATAGAACATTATCCTGGATGATGTATTACAATTATGTCTAAATTAGTCTGATGATTTAGGAAAGAATACAAGGCTTGATTTATCGATCCTATTATCTTGGACGATCATAGGATCGTCCTAGATGATCTGTTAAAAAACCTTAGCTTCTTCCTGAATCATTCTTGAACAACAGAGCGATGTTCTGGATGATATTTATTATTTTGAACTAATCATACAGGACGATCAAAAAATCATCCTGAATGATAAGTTAAATTTTTTATCACCCAATATATAAAGTTTGACCAAATAGAGCCATTCATTTGACAATTATTGACATTTTTAACTAATTATACAGGATGATATACACATCATCCTAGATGATCAAAATAAATAAATATTATAATTGTCTAGCCCATCTCAGATCCTCCTGGCTGAAAGAGTTGAAAATGTTATGATCATACATGACGATTTGTCAATTATCCTAGACGATCTTTATCCGTTAGTTACAATTTAGGGAAAATTTGAAGCCCTTTAATATAATATACCTTGTTTACTTAAGATGTTATCTTTTTCTATTATCCTGACCTGAGAGAGCCAAGAGGAGAGGGAGAGCTTGTGTGTGAGAGAGAGAGAGAGAGAGAGGATCTTGTGACGGGGAGTTTGTGAGGTTTTTATAAAGATTACTCCAAGAAAGGATTTGAGTAATCTTCTCTAATCTTCATCTCTGGTTCTAGGGAGGTTCTAGAGAGGTCCACTAAAGTGATTGATTGAGGTTCTCTGCCTGCTTCAAAAGGAAGCAAAAGGAGTTAGGTTCTCTGCCTTCTTTAGGAGGAAGCGAAAGGAGTTGGGTTCTCTACCTTACCGGGGTTGGTGGAATGGAGTTTTGTACTGGCTTCTCCACCTTGCTATGGGACCAAAAGGAGAGTCACTGAGTTTAGTGCAATACCCAAAGGAGAGGCTTCAGGGAGCAGATGTAGGTCAATTTAATAAAACCACTATAAAATTCTGGTGTGCTCTTTCTTATTATGTTTCTGCATTTTAATTTTCAAACCTTATTTTTTGGTGAATGATTATATGGTTTGAGGTTTCAAAATATTTTAAAATATCATGATTTTTGTTTAAGAATTTTTAAACTACCAACTCACCCCCCCCCCCCCCCCCCCTTTGGTTAGCCTCGGGCTAGTTTATAAGGGATTAACATTCGTAAAGAACTTTCACTTTCAGGATAGGACCCCTTTGAACATTAAATTTCAATAGTATCACTATCTGATAAGATCTTAGATTAATTTTCCCTCCCAAATTACTAGTGGCCTAGTAATTATAAGAGTGGCACCCCGAGTGGTTTCTACAACTCCTCCTCTATAGATAATGTAGTGGGGCACGTATAGTAATGTGACCTAACATCCTCTAATAGTTTGGATAGGTCATATCCCTCAACTGGGGGCCTATGTTCTATCTTTAGTGATTGCTCTCTTTAGGTTTGGTTGAACTTTTTTATGTGATAGTCTAAAGGGCACAATGGAGATCGCAGTATTCTTCTCACAACCTTCCTACCTTGAGTAACAGTAGAGTGGAAATGTCTTTCATCCAAAATAGGGTACATATAAGGCACAATGAACTCTCTGTTGGCCTCATATTTGACTTCCTTAAGGATTCTAACTCAATAATCTTTCCAGCCTTAATGATTTTCTTTTTTGACTCTACGCAAGTAATTATTCTTTTGATTCCTTCTTGCAAAAGGGGTGCTAAAACTTGACCTAATCTTAGACATAGATGATCTCTCTTCCATTATCACTGGTTTTAGTTTCTTATTGTTCCGAGTAGAGGGTACAATGGGCAAGGGTGTATAGGG
Source organism: Dendrobium huoshanense (assembly GCA_016618105.1). NCBI lineage: Eukaryota > Viridiplantae > Streptophyta > Magnoliopsida > Asparagales > Orchidaceae > Dendrobium > Dendrobium huoshanense. The sequence continues at coordinate 9,188,742 of CM028350.1, read as the reverse complement.
ACCCCCATTTTAGAGATGGGGGTTAGTTCCCATCCCTAAGGTAATCTCTATTATAAGCATAGCATTTTATGTCCTGACAAATAGATCAATGATTAATTCTCTATTAACTAACAGCTTGAAGTTTTGAAACCCAATCCAAAATTAAATTGAACTTCTAAAGGTAGTTTCTTTTACAATAACTCTGCTATATAGTGAGAATATAAGTTTCGCAACCATTAATGTTTATTAGATTTTCTAGAATTAAAAAAAGATGATTTAAATAAGTTAATTTTGAAAAAGAGTTTCAATTTTAAACTTGATTTATTCTTTTAAAATTTTAGAACTCCACATATTAAGCTTTCACTCAACATAAGGGTTCAAAAAATTGGCATGAGAATCTTATGAATTGTCTTGACTCTTTCATTCTACCAATTAACTTATGGTGAAATTCGAAGCATAAATGTTGTAAGAGGTTACCACACTCACATCTTTTTTTTTTTTTAACACATTCACCTAAGGAAGAAATGGGTAGAATGACCAACAAAAGAAAGGTAATCAAAACTATTGATACAATAAAAATTGTAAAATTATTAAAGATGAAGAGAGAGATATTTCCCAATCGAGTCGCCATTCTTTGATTGGGTTGAAGTTTTAAAAAAGAAGGGTTGCTTTGAAAAAAAATACAAAATAAATTTGGAATTAAATCTCTTTGGAATAATTTGACTTCTATAACGTTTAGTTTTGAAATCAAACACAACATTATGAATGACATATAGCCTCAAGAAATGAGAATATCATTCGCTAATGGGTTTGGATAACAAAACTATAAATTGCATTCTGATTATGATAGTCAAATTCAAGAAAGAACTACATATGATCCCGAAAGGAGAAAATGACGTTCAATCAAGTATTTGACTATAATTATCTTTATGAAGCACCATTAATTTAATTTTCAAAATCATGATAATAAATAATATATCATCTCAAGGAAAGAAAAAATCATTTACTATCAATCATCAAAATATGATGATAATGATCGTCATTTGTTAGATTTATGGAAAGAAAGATGATTGAGTTTTGAAAATTGATCTGGGGGCTTTAAGTCTCCTACAAAAGCAAGCTCTCGTAGCTAATTATGTTGTCGGACATCAAGATTTTCTATGAAAACTCTCAATTAAAATAATGACAGAAATTTTATTTTGAGATTTTTTAAGGACTTGTATCTAAGGTGTGATGTTTGAATTTTAACTACGATTGAATCAAATTTAATCACTTATTTCTGGAGGTTAATAGAGGAAAAGTAGGAGGCATCTAGAGATTCTAAAACCCTTCAGAAAGGCAAAAGTCTATCACCTATGATGGGCTTTAAGTTTTGATTTTGAGAGATTTTACTTTGAGTTATTGATTTATTAGAAAGTTGGGATTATATTCATGGAAGTGGGGACTTAAGATTTTGAGTCTACTCTGGATCCTAAGTCTAATTTTGGAACTAAATAATAGTAGCCCAAATTTAGCTAATGCAATACCAAACTAGACTTACCCCAACCTAGATTGGGGTGCCAACTAATCACCTTGGTGTTTAAAATCTATGAGCCCAATCTTTAATGAAAGATAGGTAGAACTATTGATTAAATTTTTAAAAGTGGGAATGACATTTAGAGCAAATTCTAAGCTGCCCCTTATATAGGGTGACTGATGCTTGAAAATAAAATGCAATTTAAATTTTGATTTTTTTTTTAGTTTGTTTCTAATTCAATGTATGATAATTGACCTTTAAATTTATAAAAGGAATATTAAGAAATTTTAAAGAAGGCTTAAAAATAGGTTTTTTCCTAGAGATTATAAAACATCTCCTTGATAGAACTGTACCCTAATTGGTCAAGTGGTTGACAAAACCCGTAGGTGGGGAGGTGCCTAATAAGGAAGAGAAGCAATTAATATGCATATATGCAAACTCTTAATGATGTCGAGCATACATCTTGAATTGTTAGAGTTTCAATATGAGCCTAAAAATTTTATTTAATTTCAAGTAAAAATGGTTTTTAATCATATCCTCATGAGCCTCCTTGTATTCCAGGTTAAATTAAAATATGACATTCAAGAAAGAAACTTAGAAAAGCATATAATTTCTACTATGCAATCAATGTAAATAAATTAAATCAATCAATTAAATAAATTAAATGTCTATGTAGTAACTGGTACTTAATTTACATCCCTACGTCTGGAGCAATTAAAAGTAGTATGGTACCACTAACATTAAAATAAATTATAATCCTAAAAAAGATGTAAGTGATTTTTTAGAATGGGTTTATATATATCTTCACTTTTTTGCCCTTTTTCTAGATCCTTGTATTTCGGGTCTGAATATCTAAATGGAAATAAACTCCTCCTCAAAGGGTTGTTTTTTTGTTTTTGTTCTCTTTATAATTTTTAAGCATCATAACTTGAGTCTTAAAATGGAAGGGAACTCTCTTCTAAATGATGTTACTTCCTTTTTGGATTCCAAATTAGATGTATAACATCCCATCTTAAAATCACTTTCACATTACAACTTGATTAAATTACATTATATCAAAAATATAAAGAAATATTCTAGACTCCCTACATGGTTATCCAAAATAATTATATTCAAAACACATCCCAAGCAACTAGATTTTTATTCAAAATAAATTTATAGCCACTCTTAGCCAAACTCTTTTAATTTCTAGGGGGACAGTAATTTTTAGCACCTGCAAAAAAAAATTGTAATTTAAACTTTAATTTTTCCCCCTTGACTTAGCTCTGCATAGACATGGACAATTGTAGAAAAATTTATGAGTTTTTAGACTGTTCCTAACCTTGGGATAATCTAATACCCACAACATCAATTCATATATTACATAAATAAATTAACACATCATGTCAATCAATCAATTACAACCATTATGTAGTAAAACCACGAAAAACTTGCCATAGAACTAGCATAAAAATAAACACCATCCTAACTAAAAACTAGAGTCGGTTATCCTAACAAGCCATCTAAAGTGTGTAGAGTAAGTTGTCTGGCTTGGTTTTATCCTATGTCAGGGAATTTGTTTAAGCAATATATTATTTTGAATCGTTAAAGATCAAAGGGAAATTTTTATTTAAATTAAAGTATTAATATTTTAAGCTTGATTTTAAAATATATTTTAAGTGTTGAGTGGTTATTGCCATTGTTCACACCAAGGTCATAAAGTTTTTTTCATCTTTCTTGGGGTTAAGTTAAAAGCCTCATTTGCTAGGGTTACCAATAGTAACCATAATTATTTATCTAATTTAATTAGTTGAAATTAAGGGGCTAATAAATTTTAAATTAATTGATTGGTTGTTGATTTGAAAAATTAAGTTAATTAATTTTCTTTGCCATCAAGCGGTTCGTAGCGTTGTCATAGTGGGCTAAAGGATGAAACCACGTTAGGATATGTAGCCCCATAGCTTAAGGTAATCCATCCTAAAATTTCATGTTCGGACTACTTATGTATTGAGTAGTTGGTTGATTAATTTTACTAATTAAGTTAATATTTTTTGGAGTTTTAGTTAATTATTGAATTTTTAGAATTTTTGAAATTATCTAATGCATTAAATTAAGGGGTCAAAATTTGACATTGAAAATTATAGTGAATTCTAAAATTTTGATATTTTTCAAAATATTAGACCCTACGATGAGTAACTAAAAACTAAGTTTGTTGGATTTGGATTTTAGTACAATAAGTTATAAATTTTTTAAGTTTTGACATATTTTTTAATTGTAATTGACCAAAATCTTACTTTTTTCATTGACTTATTTCTGATGGATTGTCATTTTTATTAAGTAATATACCCTAAATGAAGTCTAATGCCTTTTTATTTTGTCTATTTGGAATTTCTTAGAATTAATTATGATTTTTTTAAAATTTGACTAATTAATTGAATTATTAAATTAGTTAATTAAAAATGTTTTAATGATTTTAATCGAAACTGATTCCAAACATCATGAAATCACTCGCAAAGGTCACGAATGACACAAGGGAGTTTTTCCAAGTGTTTAAGAATTATTTTTTATTTATAATTATTTTTATTTAATTAAATTAATTTAGTATTATTTTGTGTTAAAAATTAAATTAAGCCTAAATTTGAAATCTATTTATAAGGCTTTTAATTTTCGTAAGTTGAAGGTTTAATTTTGGTTAATTTGATATATTATTTTTATTTTGGGGATTTAATTTGGATTTATTAAATTTTTTTAATTTTATGGTCCTCAAAAATGCTAAATTTTAACTTAGCTAATTATCTAAATTAATGGGTGAAAGTTCGTGAGGGTTGTGAAACCCTAAATAACTAGTCCCAAGGCTAACCAAGAGGGGGGTGAATTGGTATTTAAATTTTTTTTAAAAAAATAAGAGAAAATATTGTTATAGCTTGATGCAGAAATGAATTAAATTTATAATAAAAAGATAAATCAATGTTTTCATCCATGCAGTTAATCGCAAAAAAAATAAATGTGGAAATAATAAAATGAAATAACACACTAGATTTATAATGGTTCGGTCCAACCTGAACTAAGTCCACTTCTCGGAGGCACCCTCCAATTATTACTAAAACCTTTTAGTGTCTCTCCGCTTCCCCCCATAGCAAGGCGGAAAAGCCCTTAAAAAGTCTTTCCACCAACCTAGTGTTATAAAAGATTACAACTCCTTTCATAGATAGAGAACCTTGACTCCCTTTCTTTGTAGAAGAGATGGAAGAGAACTACGAATCCTTTTCTCATTCTCCGGTACGATGGAGTAGCTGGGTCCTTTGACACCAAACATATCTTCTTCTTTCCAAAACTTTTCTCAAGACAAACCTTGATTATGATGGTACTAAGGTGTAAGCTTGCTGGAGCAACTATATGAAATCCTCTCCACACTCCCTTGAAACCCCTCCAAAGATCTTCTCCCTGTCAAACTCCACCCTTTTCTCTATCCCTTTCAAGTCCCTATTTAATTTTTCTCTAGAAGAATGAAGACATAATAGATGCCAAAGACACTTTCCAAGAGCCTTCAGAAAGCTTAAATAGAGGGCTTTGAAAAATTCTAAAAATTTAAATCGATTAAGATCATACAGTGCAATTGATAGATCATCCTGTACGATTAGCATGAAATAACCCTTTCAACTAGTACGATTAGTATTACCCTGTAAAATCAATTCAGGTATTTAAATAGATCGTACAATATGATTATGAGATCATCTGAGATAGTTAGTTCAACCAAAAATATAATTTATCCAGAGCAAAATATGGGAGGTCCAAAATCATCTCTACTAATTATATAGTATGATCAAGTTAGTATAATACGATCAAAATATTAAAATTAAGCAGATTCACATGACTAATCATAAGATTAAATTAAGCAATATTTTAAACATCACATAGTATGATTATGTTCTAACAATGTGATTAGAACAACTATTTAAGTTCAAATTTATATATTATATTATAAAAAAAAATTAAAATATTTTAAAACATTTTTGCTCCCCTTGTGTGTGTGTGTGCACGATCACCAGACTAACATACATCCTTATAGGACTTGGCTCAAGAAATTAAAAATAAATAAATAAAAATTATAAACTCATTGAACATAACATATTATACCCAATCCTGAGCCATGAATCTTCAATGAATGGATTATGTACCTGAAATGTTAGTTAACACACAAATAAATATGCTCTACAAATATAAGTGGAAATAAAGAGGTAATCTATAATATTTATTATCATCAAAATCAAAAACTCAAAAGCCTGAATTACAACAATAGGCTCTAAATTTAGTGAAAATAGAACATATGATGTAAAATGTCACTAAGTTTAATGTTGTCATGTTTCACCCCTACTATGAGTGTGTAGAATTTCCTATGAATTTTCAAAGATGACTAGACATTGTACTTAATTATTTTTCTTTGATGTCACTAGTTTTACAATGGGTTTAAATGTTTATCCAGATAACATAGATATAAATGTAAACATGCCACAATAAACAGAGACAAATTCTATAAATTTGGAGAGTTATAAATTTTCAATTTTTTTGTTCCAAAATGGACCTATTACTTTAAGAATTCACACCATATAGATCCATTGAGCATATGGACCTAAGTATAATGTAGAGGATGCCTAAGATGCTAAAAAATTTTGCACCAAAAGTTGTGTCCAGTTTGACCACTAAGTTGTAAGAAAATTGAATTTTAAACAAACTTAAATATCTCATATTGCACTAACCAGATCAATCTGAATTTAATTTTAATAAATACTAAGTAAAATTATCTTTTAAATGATACAAAAAAATGTTCAAATTGGTGAAAAATAAATTTGTTTTGAATTTTCAAATTTTTTGCTATTTAAATTAAAATTTTAAATGTAAATTTAATTAATTTAATTGCCGACACAATCATTACCAATAATTATGCAAGTGTCTTGCTACCACCACCATCCTAATCTGAGTCAACATGACCCGAGGCCATCGTATTGAACTGGATGATGTTGATAAACGTGATTGCACTGTGTGGCCCATGATTGAAAAAAAAAAGTGAGTTTAAGTCAAGAGGACCCCACATTATTTTATCTTAGTCACGTGGCCGCTTATGGGTCATTCAATCATACAAATGGTGGGATCAAACAACTTTTATTGGTCCAGTGCAAAATAGTTCAAAATGAACTAAGATATTCAAACAACCATAACTTTTAAAATACTCAACCAAATTTAATAAAATTTGAAAAATATACTCATAAAAAAATTAACTTTCATTGCCTGGAGTTTGGAGGCTCAATGCAATGAGAGTTTTAAGCAGTTTCAATTTAAAATCTAAACTAAAAGTTAAGATAACTTACAATTCAATGGGTGGATTTTTGAGTTCTTTAGCTCCTTTTTTTCTTTTTTGAAGTTCTCTACAACTTTGTTGAATATCCTAAAAGTTGATGATGACTGGATTAAAATTTATTAAAGAATGTTGAGTTTCTCTCATTATTTGCTCTCGACACATAAATAGTGTTTTGAGGCTAGGGTTTGGTGAAGAAAAGTTTGGGAATGGTGGGAAAATGGCTAGGAAAGGTTGGGTAAGAGCTCTCTAGAGTGGAGGCTGCTAGAGGAAGAGTTTGTGTGAAATGAGCTTAAATGATCAATTAGGTTAAGTTTCCACCCACTTAACCGTCATCTTTTCGAATGGATTACTTTGATTCATTTGGGGGAGACTTAGATTAATCTCAAGCATTTCCAAAGCTATTCAAAGTCAAGGGAGTTCCTTTGGTCCATGGGAAGGGGGACCACATGCTTTTACCTTAAATTTTTTTTAGTTCTTTATTTTTAAAAATATTTAGAAAACATAAAATATTTTAAATAATTAAAAAATGTTAAATATTTGATATTTAAATAAATATTTAATTAAAAATAATAAAAATATTTTAAAAATTTTCAAAATATAAATTTAAATCATTTCAAATTTCTAGATAACATTTTAAAATTATTTTAATACTATTCAAAAAATATTTTTAACTTAAATATATTTAAATAATAGAATATTAAAAATTCAAATTTAATCTAAAAAATTATATATTTCATATCAAATTACTTAAAATTTAAAATAATTTAATTTAAAATTAAAACTATTTTAAAATTTTTCTATATTTTAATGATTTTAAAAATTTTAATATTTTATATTTAATATCTAATTAAGATAAATATAAAAAATTAAGACAATCTTACAAAAAATTATCTTAATTTATTTTAAATTTTCAAAACATGTTAAAATTTATTTGAATTTGATTTTCAAATTATTTTGAAGATTAATTATTTTTAGTTATTTTAAAAGTATTTAATTACTATAATTTTCAAAAAATCAAAAAATTTCAAATTAAATTAGAAAAATTAATAAAATTTATCAAAAATATTTTAAATTTTAAATATTTTTATTTAAAAATAATTTCAAAATAAAAAAAAAACTTAATATAGTTTAAATGAATTTAAATTTCAAGTATTTGATATTTAATTATTATTTAATTTAATATAATTTCAAATGTATTTCAAAATTTTAAAAACATTATTTCAGGTTATCTTTATTTTCCCATAATTTTCCTAAAATTATTTGGAATTATATTTCAATATAGTTTTAAAATTCATAAAATTCAAAACTTATATTTTACTATATATATATATATATATATATATATATATATATATATATATATATATATATATATATATATATATATATATATATATATATATATATATATATATATATATATTTGTAAATTTAATTTCAAACTATATATTTTAAATCCTTGAGTGTTTTAAGTGAGAATCTAAAATTTGAAACAAAGTTTGAACTTGTTTAAATCGGATTTATGGGGATTGATTGATAGTTAATTAAGTCTCAATTATTTGTCTTCTAGATTTCTCTATTATCTAGTTTAGCCTTTAATATTCACTTATAGGATGCACTTTCACCTAGTTTTAGGTCTTCTAGATTTCTCTAGTTATAAGACTTTATGTGATTGTGTGTGCATTTATATGATTGTCAAGGATAAGTGGAATATTAATTTGAAGCCATATAACTTGGTGTCAGCCTAAGGATAAAAATTATGAACTTGTTTGAAAAAATTAGATTAATTTTTTTAATTAAAATATAGATCTAATAAGAGTGAAATGTGAACCATCTAAACATAGTGACATCTCCAGCCTTAAAAAAAATTCCCACTTATTTTAAAATTCATTTGGAAATTTAACTAATTAATCCAATTTTTACACATTAATTAAGCCTTAAACTTCAAAAATATTAATAAACTCAAATTAAATAATAAAAAATACAAATAATATACCAAATTAATCAAAATTAAAATTTTAACTTAAGAAAATTAAAAGACCTTGATTTCACTTCAATTTTAAGTTTAATTTAATTTTAAATGAAAATTGATATTTAATTATTGTAATTAATTAAATATTTAAAAAAATTATCAAAGACTTTAAGAACACCTCCTTAAGTTATTTCTAACATTTGGAAGTGATTTCAAGAAGTTTTAAGTTCAATTGGATTCAAATCATCAAATCCCTTTAATTAAACAATTTTAAAAATTAAAATAAATACCCAAACTTCAAAAAATTATAATTAATCAAACTCAAAGTTATTCAACTCTATTAAGGGTTTAATATTTTCTAAGAATTTGAAATCTTCAAAAAGTCAATCAATGTCAAAAAGTCAACAAATTGGTCGATTATAGTTCGATAGCAAGTCAAAAATTCAAAACTAAGTGTAAAAAAATCAAAATCCAACAAACTTAGAGTCTAATTAATCATCTTAAAGTCTAATATTTAAAAAATATCAAAATTATAGGAGTAAAAAAAAAATCAAGTTTTTACCCCTTAACATAATAAATTAAAAAGTTCAAGAAATTTAGTATTTAATTTAAAATTCTAGAAAACTTTAATCCAACATCAAAACCAACAACCAATCATTCTAATTTAAATTCATTAACATTTAAACCTTTTATTAATAAAGTTATCTAATTCATACCGGTCACTACTAGGTAACACAGGCCTACGAGGCTATTAAGTTAGCCATAGAAAAGGTGAAATAAACTTTATACCCTTAGTTTAATGAAGCTAATAATCATTCAACACTTAAACATATATCATTAAATTAACTTTAAAATATTAATAGTTAAACTTTAATTAAATTTTCTTTAAGCCTTTCAACCAACCAAAATATCAGACAACTTTAACCAACTATCACACATACAACAAACATTGAGTTGTAAATCTAAAAGTGAAAATTTGAGATGGGATAGCTTTCCAATTTGGAGTCCAAAGAGGAAAGAATATCCCTTAGAAGTGAGTTCTTTTTTTTAAAAAGATCCAAATTCATATAATTTAAATATCCAAAGAGAAAAGGTAACACCCCCTTTGGGGGGGTGTTTCTTTCATTTGAATATCTAGACCCGAAGGATCCAAGAAGTTTACTGAAGGATAAAGAAGTTGAAATCAAGAAAAATCCCATTTTAAAAGTCTCATGTGTCTTAGGCATAAAATCTGAGCTATTGTCAGTCATACTCTACGTCTTTACTTTTTTTAGAGACCCTAGGATGTACTATTAAATGGAGATTATCATATGGACTTTCAATTTGAATATATAATTTAATTGATTGCATAGTAGAAATGACATACTTTTTAGCTTTTTTATATTGCATGTCAATTTTCTTTTAGCCTAGATCCTAATCGGAGGCTCGTGGAGAAATGTTAAAATGTTTTCTACTTTAATTGATTTAAAAAATATCATGCCAACAATAAAGCTCTAACAATTTTAAGAAGTAAGCTTGGATTGATAAGAGTTCGTACGAGTTATATTATACTTTATCTACCTTTTTAGGCATCTCCCTGTCTGCATGTTCTGACAAACCAACTAACCTATTATGGTGCAGTTCTGTCAAGGGGATGCTATGGAGTCTTTAGGAAAAAAAGCTATTTTGAAGCCTCTTTTTAAAAACTACTTCTTATCTAATTCAAGCATTCATCGAGTCAACTAACAAGCTTTACATTAAAAAAAAAAACTAAATGAGTTTATATTTTAACTGTAATTTTCTTTTAAACATCAAATCACCCTACATGTGTTAATGGGCTAATTAGGATCTGCTCAAGATGTCGACTTCATTTCCTAAAACATAATTAAATAATATCCTTACCACTCCTTCATAAAAGACCATACTCATGGATTTTAAGTGCTTCGGTGATTAGCTGGATCCCTAATCTAAGCAGAGGTAAGTCGAAATTTACACTACATTAGTTAGGTTTGGGCCACTATTTTTAGTGCCCAAATTTTGATTTAAGTTTTGAGGAAGGTTCAAACTATAAGACCTCAATCTATGGGAATAGAATCCTAATTTTTTAATAAAATTTGCAAGTAAAATTAAATTCCTTCAAATCAAAATTCAAAGACCAGCATATATAGTACACTGAGATGTTTCTAAATTGTTTTAGAATCCCAAATCACCTCTTACTTTTACTCCTCTGACCTCCAGAAATAAGTGTTCCAATTTGATCCAATTTCTAGTTGAATTTCCAATCCTCACTCTTTAAATATCAATTTTTTAAAACTATTTAAATAAAATTTCTATCATTATTTTAATCGAGAGTTTTTGTAGGAAACTCCAAATTTCTATGATGTAATTAACTACAAGAGCTTTTAACAATAGGAGATTTATGACCCAAATCATTTTTTAAAATCAAATGACATCAAAATTTAATTAATTATCTTCAAAAAAACAATGTCAATTATCATTATCATCATATTCAAATGACTAATACTGAATAATATCTTCTTTCTTCGAGAAGATTTATCATTTTATTATGATACTTTTAATAAATGAAATTAATGATCCATCACCCAGATTATAATAATTGATTCATACTCAAAAAAATATCTTAATTGTGCACGATTCTTGAGGCAAAATAAAGTTGGAAACTTCTGAAATTAAAATTGGTACCACCCAAACTTTGATTTTAGCAAACTTGTTGTCGAACTAAACGTCTGGCGGTCAATTTGATAGAAAGGGATCTTTTTTTTTTTTTAATTCTGATTCTCGCTTTTTATGGAGGCAGACAGGCACTGACCGTCTTCAACGGCTAACGGTCAATTTGAGAGTTGACATGCTATTCTGACTTCTTTATTATCATCCCATTCTAGTCTTGCTTCTTCCCCTCTAGCATTTGGCGAGGAGTTGTTACTGAATAATCTGGACGGGAAGGTTTATTTTATGATTGGGAAGCCATTAATTATTAATGAAGGTGGTCTTCTGATTCAGAAGAAACCATCTGAAGTTATTGGGAAAGGAAAAAACATCATCTCTAAGAAATTAATGGTTTTTAATAAAAATGAATCTCTGACTGAATCCAGAAGAGTAGCTAAAGGTGGAATCAGTCAAGCGTCGACATCTAATTCGAAGGAATGTCCAACTAAATCTAGGTTGGATTTGGAAGGCAATGTCAATTATCAGAAATTAATCCTTGAGGAGAATTGGAAAGGTGCTAATCAAGATGTAATTCAAATTGGTGATATGGAAAAAGTTTGTGTATGTGAAGAACCCGAACTTGCTGGCTCTACAGAGGAGAATGCTCAAAATTTATTAACATTGAAGGCTTCCAGTAATTTGTTACCAAATGCTTGTACAAAAAAGTCTAACATTAATGTTTCTAATCTAGACTTTGGGAAAGAATTTACAGGAGAAAACATGGTAGTTAAACTTCATGTGGAAAATGAATTGGAGAATTCAGTGAAGCTCTAGAAATCTCTTATTATTAAAGTTTTTGTTGAAAGAATCCCATTCCCATTGATTTGTACGGAATTGAGAAAACAATGGTCTCAATTCAGTAAATTTCATCTAATAATACTTGGTTTGGGATGGATATTGTGTGCATTTGATGAACAAGAGGCATTGCACTCAATTTTCTCCAGTGGCCTTGGTATGTGAAAGATAACATAATTGGTATGGACTAGTGGTCGCCAGAATTCTCCCCATTATCCTTGAAAGGGCTATCATCTCCAGTTTGGATTAGAATGCCAAACCTTCCTCTACAATGCTAGGATGAAATTAATATATGTAGAATTGCTTCAAGGATTGGGAAGCCGTATATGATAGATGGGAATTCATTCCAATGGAGTAGAAGGGAATTCGCTAGGATTTGTGTTCGTATAAACTTGGATTCCAAGCTTCCCTTGAGAGTTTGGGTTGAAGGATCTTTAGGAAAATTCTTTCAAAGGATCGAGTATAATAAGATTCCAAACTTTTGTTTTTGTTGGTGGCAAAATAGGACATCTGAGAAACCAATGTCCTGATAAAACAGTGAATGAATTCTATTCATCCCAAAACAAAATTCTATCTTTTAATGCAAATTCAGCCCAAGAGGAAGGCTTGATTAAAGAAGTGGTATCAAATGATGGTGAATACGGACCTTGGATTCATGTAAACTTCAGAAGAAAAATTTTTAAAAATCAAGATCCAAGAATTAATTCTCAAAACAATCCAAATGTTCAAATTGGTAACATCAAATTTCATACGAAGATTCCTATGATGTATAGGAAAGTGGAGAAAACAATAATTGAAGACAATGGAAGACAAGCTCTGGAGTTGAATGATGTTACTGTAGCCGTGGAAGAGAGGGTGGAAAACTCTGGAGAAGTACAAGCTACAGATTTTCAGCAGAATGAAGGAAAAGCTAGCTTTGGTATAGATTCTCTTTTCCCAGTCATATATATTGTCCAAAATAAATTCAAACTATTAAATGATGTAGTCGAGGAAGGAGAAGTTGTTATTCCTTTTAAGGAAGATTTTCTAAAGGTTTTTGGCAACATTAATCTTGTGGAACATAGCAGTAGTATGGTGGATAATGGTAATGAAAAAATATTGGAGGAAGCAAAAGAATCAGGTTCAAAAAAGAAAGGTTCTAAGCAACTCAAGGGCTTAGGTCCTATAAAATTGACTTCAAGGAGTAGAAGTGGAGGAAGATCAAAAGGAAAAAGTGGGGAATCCTTCCCCTCATTTGCATTAATGTCGTCCTTTGGCTTCTGGAATTGTAGGGGAGCTGGAAAGAGAAGAGCTTCACTATATTTGAAGGAATTTGTTAAAGAAAATGGGGTTTTTTTTCTGGGTTTGTTGAAAACTAATGTTGCCTTGTTTAGAAGAAAAGATGTAGATCTGCTTATTGGAGCAGGTTGGCATTTTTTCTAAGTCCCTTTGGTTGGGTTATCTGGTGGAATCATGGTTCTTTGGAAATCGAAATTGGCTACTTTCAGAGTTTTGGAATCTTCAAGCCAATTCATCATTGGGGTGATAGATGTTCAAAACAAGGGAAGTTGGAGAATTGCTACTATCTATGGTAGCACAGATGTATATAAGAGGAGAATGATATGGGAAAATTTGCAGTTATACTCTACAAAGGACAAGGCATTGATTATTGGAGGTGATTAAAATTGTCTCCTCAATAAGGATGACAAAAGAGGTGGGAAAAGATTCATTTATTCATTAGGTGCCAAATAAATGGAGTCTTTTCTTGTAAATTATGACCTTTACAAGGTGTGTTACACATGGTGCAATAATAAAATTGTAGCTGATAGAATCCTTGAAAGATTGGATATGTGTTATTTGAATTCAGTCGCATTAAGTTCTCTTCATCAGCTAGTGGTAAGGCACCTTGCTAGAACTGCCTTGGACCATTATCCAATTATCCTAAATATATTGAATTACAATGCTGTTCTTAAAAAAAACTATTAAATGTGAAGATGTTTGGATCTCAAATCCAGTATCATTTGTTGTGGTAAAGAAAGTTTGGAGCAGGAAAACATCAGGAGATTTCAGCCAAATTCTGAATTGTAAGTTGCAGAGGACGTTGAAGGCTTATGCTACTCGAGTAAAGTTAAGCACAAGGCTCTAACTCAAAGAAAATACTGTCTTAATAAGGAGATCCTGGAGATACAAGAAAAAAAAAGCAAAGAAGGGCTCTCGGATGATGATTGCTTGATACTAAAAATAAAGGTAGGAGATTTCAATTCAAACTTAGCTCGACTCAACACTTGGTGGAGACAACATACCAAGGTGAAATGGGCTACAAAAGGAGATATCAATTCCAATTTTTTTCATGTTTATGCAAGTGCAAGGAGAAATGCCAATTTTATAAGTAAACTAAAAAATGAAGATGGAACGGAGATGGAATATCTACACCAATTTAAAGACAACTTCTTTCAATTTTTTCAGAAGAAATGGGAGTACTGGAAGTGTATATTGGATGGATGGCTGAAGTCTTCTTTCTGTTTGGTGGAAGAGGATGTCAGCAGACTAAACAGAGAATTCTCTATTGATGAAGTTGAGATGGTCATTAAAAATTCTACGAACTATATAGCTCCGGGTAATGATGGAGTCACATACTCATTTCTTAAATGCTATTGGCACATCATCAAGGATGATCTGTGGAGAGCTTTAAATTATTTTTTCTAACAGGAGATATGAATTCAAACTCAAAAGAAACTCTAATTGATTTGATTCCAAAAGTTTCTAACCCAATTTACCCATCCAACTTCAGACCAATTTGTTTGTGCAATACAATTTACAAAGTGGCGGCCAAAGTCATTCTTAACAGATTATCTCCTATCATTCACAAAGTAATTTCAATTGAACAAGCATCATTTTTGAAGGGCAGGACTATGTCAGATCACATTATGGTAGCCTACGAATCTTCCAGAAATTCAGATATTCAAAGAACTCTAGGGGTTTGGTTTCTTTCAAGCTAGATTTGGAGCAAACCTATGACTCCATGGGATGGCCAACATTGGAAAAATCTATGAGGTATTTCAGGTTTCCTTCTACAATTTCTTCTTTAATTATGGAATGTGTTACAAATTCAAAATGTTCTCTATTAATTAATGGAAGCTCATCAAAATGGATTGAGGCTAAATATGGATTTCGTCAAGGTTGTCCCTTATCACCTTATATGTTCATTCTTTGTGCTCAATTATTGACAAATGCATTTAAACAAAGATGTGATAATTATGGTATAAGCATTTCTCTAAATGGGCCAAGGATCTCAAATTTGTTATATGCAGACGATATCATTATTTTTTCTAAAGCAAATGTGAAGGAGGTCAAAAATATCAAATGCATAATAGATGATTTCTGTGGTTGGACTGGTCAAAAAGTGAATGCTAACAAATCATGTGTGCTTTTCGAGAAAGCTGTAATTACAAGGAAGAAGAAAAAAATAAACCGCATTATGGGGATCAAAAGTGTTAGAGAATTTTGTTACCTTGGGACAAAGATATCCTTGAGAAGGTTAGTTGGCCAAGACTTCCAATTCATTATTTAAAAGGCTCTAAAAATGATCAATATTTGGGGAAGAAAAATTCATTTCTTTGGTTAGAAAAAAAATTTGTCAAAACAGTTTTGCTTTCTTATACTATTTTTCATAGTACCCACTCCATGGTTCCAAAAAGTATTCTTGACGAGATGGACTAATTGTATAGAAGCTTCATTTGGAATAAAAAAAATGGTAGTCATGGTATGCATTTTGTTAGTTGGAATGTAATGTGCTTGCCAGTAAAATGGGGTGGAAGAAGACTTCACTCTTGTTATGACAAAATTGGGCCATTAAGAGCAAAACTTGCATGGAGATACAATCAAATGGAAGAAACCTTATTGCATATAGTCTTATTTCCCAAATATGGATTCATTTTTGAAGACAGGTTTTCAAAAAGGAAAGGTTAAACTTCTTTAAAAATTATTAAAAATGGAGGAGAATTCTTAAGAACAATTGTGAGGTGGAATGTTACTGATGGGGAATCTATAAATGCTCTTAAAGACACTTGGGTATTGGATAAAAATCTTAACAGATGGACAACTTATTTGATTCCTCGAGAATAAAAAGAAGTCTCGGTGGACAGATTTATTTCAAATGGAAGATGGAATATTGAGGAACTAAACAAAGTCTTCGGATCAGAACTTGTTAGTTTGATCATGCAAACTAACATATCTTCAGAATTGTCTAAAGACAGTTTGGAGCTTATATACAATAGATCAGGCAAATCAATCTCTTCCATGGCTTTTGAAGCTTCAGTTCAGAATTCTCATCCACTTTTCTATTGGAGCTTGATAAAGAAGGTAAAGCTCTCACCTCGAGTTAAAGGACTTTGGTGGAAACTATTTAACAGAGCAGTCCAAAAATTTGAATTCTTATGCTATAGAAGATTGTAAATGCAAAATGGATGTCCTAGAGATTGCAACATGATAGAAGATATTTAGCACATAGTTGTTAAATGTAAAAAGCTGTATGAGGTGTTCTAGCATTTAAAAAAGTGGGGATTTGGAATTCCAACCTTCAACTCTTTGATAAAATGTATATTCGTGATATCAAATCAAAATTACTGGATGGTAAACCTGTTTTGTAATTCTATTTACTTCACTTAGAAATCAAGGAACAATCTTGTTCATGAGGGAAAAGAGGTTGGTTCCTTATTCATTGCAATGGAGTCACTCATTATGGCTTCAATTTCAACTTCAAATCCTACAGTTTTCTTGGGTAAATGGGGTATTAATCAGCTTTGTAAGCTGCTAGATATTCATTGGCATCCCCCTCCACTCGGCTGGATAAGGATAAATGTTGATGCTTCTCTACTTCAATCTTATAAAGGTAGAATTTGTGAAGTATTTAGAGACTTCAAATGCAGGTATTTATTAGCATTTGTAAATTCTTGTGTTCATTGGGATGTCTCAAGGCTTGAAATGCTTGCTAATCAATCCATCAAAGAAGTATTTATAGATTGGATGTTGAATTATAAAGGCATCATCACTGAATGTGATAATGTAAATGTCATCAAGGATCTCCAAGATGAGCTTTATTACAAAAATGCTAATTTGAGAGGTATGTTCAAAGACTTTAGAAATATTATCTTTACTTGTATAGATAGAAAGTGCAATAAGTTAGCGGATCTATGTGCTAACTATGCTATTGTTAGTTCGTTTATTTGGGATGATTTATTTTTAAATAAGGTTCCTCCTACCTTTATATCCTTATTAAAGGAGGAATCAAAAGTTTTTTATTAGTTCTTGCTTTTAACTTTTAATAAAATTTTAAATGCACTTGGTTGGATTTTCTTCAAAAAAAAAACGTCTCAAAAATACAACCCAACAACACCAAATTCAATCTTATTCGAGCCCAAATTGGTCCAAATCAAGGGTCAGAAGTGTTAATGGAAGGTTCAACCAATAATTTGGATTACCAAATGGTTTTCAAACATAAAATGCTTATAGTCAAATCGAGCAGCTCAACAAGACAATTCCAACAAGCCTAAGATAACAAAATTTTGACGTTACTAAGACATTCAAATATGTCCATCAAACTGTCCATGATTAAGGGATTCAACATCAGTTGTCCATCCAAACCCCTCCCCTTTTTTCCTTGATCTTCCACTTATTTATGAGACATGTCACTCCAAGAAATATATAAATAGAGCTCCCTTTCCTCTTGAAAAGGGACACCTATGCCTAAGGAGAAGAGAGAGAGAGAGAGATCAGAGATCTCTCTTACCTTCTTACCTCCTTGACCACCACTGTAGATCCACCAGACCAACACTTGAGGCCTTGAACTCTACCGGATCTTGATACCTTGTGTTCCCTCGTACCACCACATGAGGCCCTAAGTTTTATTTGACCACCACTTGAGGCCCTGAGCTCTACCAAACCACCACCTGAGGCTCTGAGTTCCTCCGGACCACCACTTAAGGCCTCGAGTTCTATCGTACCACCACTTGAGGCCCTAAGTTTCAGCGAACCACCACTTCAAGCCTTGAGCTCTGTTGGACCATCACTTGAGGCCCTGTGCTCCACTAGACCACTACCTGAGACCCTAAGTTCTGCCAGACCACTACTTGAGGCCCTAAGTTCCACCAAACCACCACTTGAGGCCCTAAGTTCCATCAAACCACCATTTAAGGCCCTCAGTACAACCGAACTACCACATGAGGCCCTGACTTCTACCATACCACCAATTAACACCAGACTATCATCCCTATTTGTCACTAGATTTCAACTTTATAGTTGATATTTGTAATTTGATCTCCCTCAAGAATGAGTCAGCCCACTATAACCTACTCAAATTCTAGTTGAATCATTTCAACTAGGCCAGGCCCCATGGCTTTTCCCCTTTCTATAGTTTTCTATATAAAAAAAATGTGTTCTTTATTGGTGAGCTGGATATCCATGCAACACTAAGACATAGGATCACAACTTTATCACCGCATATATTCTAGCCCGCAATAGTTTGGCATTCTCTGTGTGAATCTTTAATCCCACTATCCTAAACACCACTTTAATGGCTAACATGTGTAGCCTTCATACTTTTAGAGCCTCCCACCCCAACTCGCACCAATCCAGGAGTCCTTCCATGAACCAGGGACACCATACATCTGCCTCTTTCCACCCTAGTGGGTGAAACCATACTAGGGAAGGGATATCATGACCCTCTCTAAAAGATTATATAATAAAGATAGAGGAGTCTCATAATGAGATCCTTCAACTCTTACGAGAGACTCGGCGACCAAATCTGGAACTACAAGAAGAGATTCTTCTCCCTCAAGATCCATCAGGGCTTAATAATGTTTAACCCAAACATTTTCATGTGAAGATTCCCCTTCCAACTCCAAGGATGCACCCTCTGACACATCAAGATAATGAGCTTGCTGACACATCAAGTTCTACCCATCTTTCACTCATAGGCCACCAACCTCACATTTCCCTGGATGTCCCTGAGAACTTAGCCCGATAGCATATTGTTAAACTCCCCTATAATTCCATACGACATAAACTGTAAAGTCTAGTCTAAGAGGGGTTCCTCACAGGAGATATAAGAAAATCTCTTTATCAAAGGGACTTCTAGGAGTCATTACCCCTGTCTGAAGCCATCTTTCAACACCCCATTCTATCAAAATTTGAACTTTTGAGCATTAATTCCTAAAATGGGACATTTGACCCATACAAACATATCAATCATTATAAGACCATCATGCACATCCAACAAGCCTCTAATTTATTATATTCACTCCCAGCTGAAACTATTCCAACATTCATCAAATTAGCCAAAGTATTTATCAAATAATTTGTTGTCAATCAAAGGATGGTCAAAGATTCTTCCCACCTCTCAAGAATTTATTAGAATCAAAATGAGTCCCACAATGAGTACTTTCAAAGATTTTTTACTAAGGCCTTGCAAATTCCAAGGGTAGATCCCGAGTTATTTAGAGGTGTCTTTCTCAGAGGGCTTCGTCTTGGCCTCTTCTACTCTGCACTCATATGAGACACAATATATTCATATGTTGATCTGACAAATCGTGTGGAGGTCTAAATCTCTATTGATGAAGCTATTGAGATAATTGTTATTTAGTTTTGCTTGTTTGATATTCTAGCAACTTGTATGTTTTGATCTTTCAAAATATTATTGTTTTGATTATTATTTCTCCTAACATATTTTTAGAAGAATTATTTTGCTATTATGGGTACTAACATTTCAGGGAAATCATACTTTAGATTATTGAAGACATCAAATCAAGATCAGCTTAGAGTGTATTATAAATTGAAGTCTGTAATTTTCATTTTATTGAGTCTGAGAGAGTGTAATTGTAATTGAGTAACTGAGCACATACACATTGGGGAACAGTTTTAAAATTCATATTTTTAAAATGATCGTACAGTACAAAACGAGTTCGTACGGGACGATCTGATAAGTTATTTTCACTAATGAGCAATGAAGCGAACAAAAAATGACCAAAATTTTTCTAAGTATAGATCATACAGACAATATTTTTTATTCATACCGGGATGAATACCTCTAGTTTGTTCTCTAACGAAAATAGTACGGGATGATATATTTTGTTCATACTGGGACAATGCCCTCTGGTTCATTATCTAACGAAGATCGTACGGATGATAATTTTTGTTCGTACTGGGATGATGCCCTCTAGTTTGTTCTCTAACTAAGATCGTATAGATGATATTTTTTATTCATACAGGGACGATGCCCTCTGGTTTGTTCTCAAATGAAGATCGTATGGATGATATTTTTTATTCATACTAGGATGATGACCTCTGGTTCGTCCTCGAATGAAGCTCGTACGGATAATATTTTTTGTTCATATCGGGACATTGCCCTTTGTTCATCCTCGAATGAAATTCATACGGATGATATTTTTTATCGTATCAGGATGATGGGCTATGGTTCATTCTCGAACATAGTTCGTGCGGATGATTTATTTTGATTGTATCAAAATGATGGGCTTTGGTTCATCCTCGAACATACTTTGTACGGATGATAATTTTTTATTATACCAAGATAAAGATAAAGGGCACTATTTTATTTTTGTTCAATTCATCCTAATGATTTGTACTTACACACTTTAAAATTTCTTCTGTTTGTATCGAATAAACACAGTTCGTACCGAATAATGATCGGGTATGAAATAATGTCATACCAATTTATAATGGGTTCATATGCAACAGTATTTATATTATTCGTACGTATAAAAATATGATTGTACGGGATGATCGTGAATGCCAAATTTCAAATTTTCAGTTTCTGGATGGTTTTTTGTGTCTTTTCTATAAAAGATCCAGTAATAACTATCACTTAATATTTTTTTCATCTGGTCTACATGATTTATAAAGGGCAATTGAAGGAGAGAGTGTGAAAGAGTGTTTGAGAGAGATTTCTTTCTAGTTGAGAGTGAAGGGTTCACAAGGTTACTCAAAGGTAATAGTCTCTAAGTGTGATTTGTATTTCTTCACTCTTCCTCTTATATTTCTAGATTGCTCGTGTGAAGATCTTTCAAGAAGATCCGGTTCTCTGCGGACACTTGGAGACTGTGAATAGCCGAGGGTTCTCTACCTACACTTGGAGAGTATGAATAGTTGAAGGATCTCTGCCTACACTTGGAGGGTGTAAAAGGATGAAGGTTATCTACCTACACTTAGAGGGTGTGAAAGGATGAAGATTCCCTATCTCACTGGGATTGGTGAAAGCGAGTTTTGTAAAGGATTCTCCACTTTGTTGTGGGAGTAAAAGGAGAGTCACTTTAGTAATAGTACAATACCTTAAGTGGGAGACTTCAAGGAGTTGATATAGGTCGTGTTTGACCGAACCACTATAAACCTTTGTGTCTTCTTATTTCTGCTGCTTTTAATTTTGGCAAGTTTATTTTTTCGTGGTTGAAAAATTATTTTAAAATTTTAAAATTAACTTATTCGGTTAATTAATCGATTTCATTTTTAAATCCAAGAAGATTCAATTTTTAAAATTTCCAATTCCCCCCCCCCCCCCCCCCCCCTCTTGATTAGGCTCAGGACATTATTTTAGGTTTAACTACCTATTCTAGATTCAATAAGTTTCAACAAGTGGTATCAGAGCATTGTTTCAAAACCATAAGTATAAACTACTTTTGATTAACGAGCATGGCTACATTTGGAAACTGGAACACACCTAAAGGGTATTCGATCACTATATCTCATTTTCTTATAACATTTCTTTTGATTTTTGGAAAACACGTATGTCTATATTTTTATAGTCTTTAGATTATCGTATTTGGATCTTAGTACAAGAAGGGTATACACAACCAACAAGATTAGTTGATGGCATTAGAGTTGAAATTCCCTTTGTAGAATGAACTATAGAACAACGTGACTTAGCATAACTCAACATGAAATGTTTAAATAGTTTTTTATGTGCACTTAATTCAGAAGACTACATACTGGTTTCCTCTTGTAAAAGTCGAAAGGATATATGAGATAGATTTTGTATAATTTATGAAGGGACTAATGAAGTTAAGCAGTCAAGATTTAATATCTTGTTAAATGACTATGAATTGTACGCATGAAACCCAATAAATCTATTTCTAACATGTACTCAAGATTCACTTAGATAGTCACTTCTTTGCATGCACTTGGTAGGGAACTAATGAACACTGAAATGGTTAATAAGATACTATGTTGTTTTCCTACTATATATAATGCTAAAATAATTGTCATTACAAAGTCTAAAGACTTAAATGTTTACTCTATAGATAATCTTCTTGGATCGCTAATTGCTTACGAGCAAGGATTAAGTCGAAGAAAGATTGATGTAGGAGAAACATGAAAGGAGAAAAATATAGCACTTAAAGTGGAGGAGTTAGAGAGTGATCTATCACAATCTGAGGACGAGGATGACATTTCCTTAATGACTAAGCAATTTAGGAGCTTTCTAAAGAGGAAGCAGAAGAGACTCCAATAATGGAACAGAGGTAAGTTCAATAGGAATGTTAAGGTTTCTAATGATGTGATTTGCTACGAGTGCAGGAAACCTGGACCCATAAAGTCAGAATGCCCAAATCTTAAGGCCACTCCTAGCAAGGAGAAGGTAGATGAGAAACTAAAAGAGAAGAGGGGCAAGAAGAGATTTTAAAGAGCTTTTTGGGCTGACTCAGCTTCAGACTTGTCAGCAATTGAAAAGGAGGAGGAAGTCACCAACTTGTATTTGATGGTCTATAATCTTGATCGGTCAGATCAAGAAGAGGTATGTGAACCTATATTATACTTTTAGAAGTTTCTAAAAGAACACATGATACATATAGGAAGCTAAAGAAAATGCATGCTAGTCTTAACTTAGAGTTACAAGAATTACAAAGAGAATATGAAATCCTTAGGAAACATCATGCATTGATAGATAACAACCACATGAGCTTACTTGATGAGTTTTATGATTTGAATAAGAAAAATGAGATTTTAAATTCATCCTATGCTAAATCGGAAAATGAATTTAAATATTTTAAGGATGAATCAGAGAGTGAAAAATAACTTTTGAATTATAGTAAGAATATTCTAAAATATATGAATACATTATTTAATTTAAAAGTGTAACCTCTCAAGGAAAATAGAATTCCCCCAAAACTTAAAGATTTTACTAATCCTATTTTGATCCTAAATTCTTGCAACCTAGGAAAAATCAGAACAGTTATAGAAAAATTAGAAATCCATTTCCTAGAGTTAAATGTTATAGTTGTAGATTATTTAGACATATCTCACACACTTATAGTTTAGATAGAAAAACTCATTTAGTGTGGAGACCAAAGATGCATAAACCTAGACATATCATACATGCATCTGTTTTAAATTTGCCAAAAGGTGAACCCAAATAAGTTTGGATTCCAAGGTCTAACATTTGATGATTTTGTAAGCACACTCTCATGCAAGGCCTCGTGAGAGCATATGGTACCTGGACAGCGGGTTCTTAAAACATATGACTGGAGATACTTAGCAATTTATATCGCTGGAAGCTAGAAGTGGATGTAGGGTTACACTTGGAGATAACACCACAAGGAAGGTGGTTGGATTATGTATGATTAGAAACTTATAAAACTTCTTTATTAAAAATTTACTTCTTGTAAAAGGCTTAAAGCATAATCTTTTGAGTATTAGTCAGCTATGTGATAAAGGATACAATGTTAATTTTTTTCCTACTAATTGTATATTAAGCCTAAATGGAATAATGTTTTGTATGGAAAAGGGTAAATAATATTTATATGCTATATTTGAATTGTATTTCAGTTCTTAATTGTTTGTATTTGAAAATTGTTTCTGATGAAGCATAGCTTTGGCATAGGAGAGTATGTCACTCTAGCATTAAAAACCTTAAAAAAAATCACCCAAAAATATTTGGTTAGAGAACTAGACTTTACTAAGGACCTCCTTTGCGATGCATGTCAATTAGGAAAATAGGTGAAGTCCTCTTTTTGGTCCATAAAGATCTTAGAATTAGTAAGCCTTTAGAGATTTTACATATGAATCTTTTTGGATTAGTTGGAACTGTGAGTCTAGGAGGGAAGGTATACGGATTTGTGATTGTAGATGATTTTTTAATATTCACTTGAGTTAAATTCTTATAACATAAAAGCGAATCATTTGATGAGTTTAATTTTTTTTTTTACTTGAATTCAGAGGAAACTAGGATGTGATATTTTAACAATCTAAAGTCATCATGGTGGTGAAATTGAAATTGAAAAATTTAAAGAATTTTGTAAGGATAAAGGGATTGATCACAACTTTTTGAACCTAAAACTCCTCAGCAGAATGGGGTAGTCGAAAGAAAGAACAAAAACTTAATAAAAGTCATTCGAGCCATGTTGGTAGAATATTCACTTCCTAAATATTTTTGGGTTGAAGCGGTTAGCATGGCATATTATGTTCTAAATAAGGTGAACGTCAGATCAACCTTGAATAAAACACCCTATGAGCTACTTCAGGGGAGAACACCTAATTTGTCACATTTATATGTTTTTAGATGTAAGGTGTTCATACACAATAATAGAAAATATACCTTAGAAAATTTTATCCAAAATTAGATGAAAGAATTTTTCCTGGACACTCTTGTATTGGAAAATCTTATAGAGTATTCAATAAAAGAACTTTGGTATTTGAGGAGACCACACATGTTGTATTTGATGAATCTAGAATTTTGGAAGAGTCAAATTTGGAAGATAATGAGATAGAAAATAACTCCCAAAATATTGAGAAGATTATTTTGGATGAAAAGCAGGAGATAGAAAACCCATTGCTTAGAGATTTAAGATTTTCTAAAAATCACCCAAAGGAATTGATTTTAGGTGAACCTAGTGAGGGTGTTAGGACGAGGCATAGATTAAGCAAAGAAGTAAATCATTCAGCCTTTATTTCAATGATTAAACCCATAAATATAGATCAAGCACTATCGAATGAATTTTGGATTTTTGAAATGCAAAAAAAGAATTGAATTAATTTATAAGAAATGAAGTTTTGGAATTAATTGCATGGCCAAAAGATCAAAGTGTAGTTCGAACTAAGAGGGTATTTAAGAGCAAAATAAATGACTCAGGAGTTGTTAAAAATTAGGCTAGAACAAAATGATCGTCTATTTATTTGTATGCTAGATTTCAATTATATCCAAAAGAATCATATTTGACAGCAGTAAAAAGGATTTTAAGGTATCTCTTAGGAACTCAGAACTTAGGGATTTGGTATCCTAAGTTCAAACAAATCCCAAAGTTTAGCTTTTTATTTTAAATAATTGGATATTCAGATTTTGACTTTGCAGGTTGTAGGGTTGATAGAAAGAGTACATCTGGAACATGTTAATTTATTAGAAATTATTCAATTTCTTGGTCTAGTAGAAAAAAGAATTTCATAGCCCTATCTACTGTTGAAGCTGAATACATTGCCATAGAAAGTTGTGTGGCATAAGTTATTTGATTGAAACAACAGTTGATTGACTTAGGATGTACAATAAGCACTATTCCAATTTATTATGAAAACCCTAGTTCCATTTGCATTTCAAAGAATCTTATTCAACATTCTAGAACCAAATATATTTACATAAGGCATCATTTCATAATAGATCATGTATCCAAAGGAGAAATTGAATTTGCATCTATGTATTTTCTATTTTTGATTTTTATGTGCATTTTTGTTTTTTTGATTTTTGAGTTTTTGTTTTGTGTGATTCTAAAATGTATTCACATCGAA
The DNA here is from genome assembly GCA_016618105.1 of Dendrobium huoshanense. Lineage (NCBI taxonomy): Eukaryota > Viridiplantae > Streptophyta > Magnoliopsida > Asparagales > Orchidaceae > Dendrobium > Dendrobium huoshanense. The sequence continues at coordinate 9,162,681 of CM028350.1, read as the reverse complement.
TTTCATGTTTTTGATTGATCGTGTGAATTTTTCTATGTGATCAATTCGTATTGTATGAAATTCATCTCATACTATACGAATTCTGTAGTGTATCAATTGTTGGGTAGGATAGATTCCATGTCATTTTTTGTTTCCAATACAGTTCGTCTGTACGATCCCCAGATCATCTGGATAATATGTATTCAATTGTATGTACACATGTAGACGATTATACGGGAAGAAGCAGTTATTATTTCTAATCGTACGTACGAACCTGTAGTTCGTACATACAAACATGTGGCATATTGATATGAAGGATGATTCAAACCATCATTAAAATGAACTTAAATAACTTATTGTCCCGGACGAACACCTATTTTTATGTACGATCGTATGGTCAAAAAGTTTATACGAAAGGATTCCTCGTAACTTGTGTGATTACAAAAAGTCATTTCATTTTGAATGCATTCATTTGTACATACCAAATTTTATTTTGTACGTTACAGAGATAAGCATCGTATAATACGAACCTTGTTTTATACGTACGAAAGGTCTTTTTTTCTTAAATAGTAGGGCTCTAGAACTCAAATTTCATACACTTCAAAAGCCTTTCTAAACCCTCTCATCTTTCTAAATCTTTCAATGGCAAGCTCTAACAAAAGGGGTAGACTGACTAAGGTTCCATCCTCTAGGAATGATGAAGAAAACTTTCTATCCAAAACTAACAAGGAATCATTTCCTAGATTTTTTTCAGCCAAAATCACTCCTTTTAGAGTTCTTCTACAAGAAAATATTATCTATCAAATAATACCACTTTTTTCCTCCACCCAATTTGCTTTTATCCTGACTCTTATTCACGCCTACAATAAGGACACATTTCACTACTTCCTTGCCAATATGACCTTTAGTACAGATCAATCTTGGATTAGAGAAGCAGTTAGAAATTACTAAGGAATTTTTGGGGGCATTTTTGAATTTAAAGACCTAAGGAATTAGAGCCCATACCTTGACCTCTTCTTCTGACTATGGAGGTTCTAAGAACATGCTGTATGATTGGTCAACCTATTGATGAAGCCCAACTCCTATCTACTTTATTGATGCTTCATTCTGACCTTTTCCTGCACCTACACTTGCACCTTCGCTTGCTCATGGACCAGCCTTTCAGGATATGGTCCAACGCTTTGACAGACTTGAGAGTCATTTTGATTAGCGATTTGATTAAATTCAAACTCACCTACACCACCAGACACACAACATCAGTAGGATATGGGCTGGATACGAGATCAGTTCAACTGGGTCAACACTAATATGGCTATGATGAATAGCTATTTTAATCTTTTCAACTAGCCACTTCCTCCAGACCAGGGCCCCTCAGAATGATAGATGTACATCTCTATGTTTGTCTTTTCTAAACTTAGTGATATGATGTGATGACCTCTATAATTTTCTATGTGATTATCTTATGTTTTTGTTTTTATGTTGTAGTTATAGTGATATCATCTGAGCTTCAAAATTTTATCTTATTTTGATATTAATAATAAATGTCCTGTTTTGATTTTATCCTTTGTTTGAAATATTTGTATGCCTATATGAAAATCATGACTTAATTGATCTAAAAAGTGGTATAATTTGAAAATCAATACAAAAATTAAAATTCATTAGAAAATCTAATTTTTCAAAAAATTAAGTTAGCGTATAAATCTATCAAGTTAAGGCTATCAATCTCATGTCTTTCTTAGGCATACAAAATTTCAATATTATTATTATAATTTTAATGTCTTATTATTCATTTATTTCTCTTTTCATTATAATTATCTTTATACTTAGAGAAATTTGAGTTTTTAGATTATTGATTTAAGAAAGATCAATTTAAAAAAAATGGAAATATATAAGTGTACAAAAATTAAATGTGCGCAATGGTTCGCAAATTGAAAAACGGCACAAAATTACCCCAAATACTGAAAGATGCACAAAGTGTGCCATAACTATTGAAAAGATAAGCAATATCGCCAAAAATTATATGTTCCTTCCTCTATCTTTTTATCTACAATTTCAAATCAATCTAAAATTCAATTATATCTTGTATTGAAATTTGACTTAAATTAATTTTCATTTTGTCACTTTTGCAATAATTCTCTTTATTTAATTATCTAGAATGATTCATGACCTTGATATATTTATTTTATCTATGTTATATCTTAATTTATATGTTATGATTTTTTTTCTCTAATGACCATTAATCTTGTTATTGTAATAATATCTCAATCTCTTTCAAGATCAATTATCAAAGGCTTTTCATATGACTTATTACATTTATGTTATTTTTTCTTCTTCTCTTTTTGTTGTTGTCAAAAAGGGGGAGAAATATTGTTTGCATTTGAGGTGTTTTTTTTTTGGCATTTATTTGTTTCTTGTCTTGTTGTTTGCTTTGTTCGTAGTTTGTATAGTTCGTAGTAGTATTTTATACTTTGTTTTTGTTTCTCATTTTGTTTGCAGTTTGTGTTAAAAACATAAAAATTAAAAAATTGATTGAATTATTTTTTAATAGAAATTCCCTAATATTCACATGATTATCCATTATGGGGGACTTAAGGAGAAAATTATAATTAAGGGTTATTCAAATAATAATGGTTTTGCCATCTTCAAAAATGGGGAGATTGTTGAGATAGCTGCTATTTAGTTTTGCATGTTTGATATTATAGCAACTTGTATGTTTTTTATTATTCCAAATATTATTTCTTTGATTATTATTTCTCTTAATATATTTTATGAAGAATTTTTTTGCTCTTGTGTGTACTAATATTTCAGGGAAATCATACTTCGGATTGTTGAAGACTTCAACTCAAGATCAGCTTAGAGTGTATTATAAATTGAAGTCTGTATTTTTCATTTTATTGTGTTTGAGAGAGTGTGATTGTAATTGTGTAACTGAGAGCACACACACCAGGGGAGAGTTTTAAAATTCATATTTTTAAACAGATCGTACAGTACAAATCGAGTTCATACAGGACAATCTGGTCAATTTTTTCCCTAACGAGCAATGGAGTGAACATAAAGTGACCAAATTTTTTCTAAGCATAGATCATACGGACAATATTTTTTGTTCGTACTGGGATGATGCCCTCTGGTTCATTCCCTCTGGTTCGTTCTCTAACAAAGATCATACTGATGATATTTTTTGTTCGTACCGGGACGATGCCCTCTGGTTCTTCTCTAACGAAGATTGTACTGATGATATTTTTGTTCGTATCAGGATGATGCCCTCTGGTTCGTTCTCTAACGAAGATTGTACGGATGATATTTTTCATTCGAATCGGGATAATGCCCTCTAATTTGTTTTCGAATGAAGATTGTATGGATGATATTTTTTATTTGTAGCAGGATTATACCCTCTAGTTCATCCTCAAACAAAGTTTGTATGGATGATATTTTTCATTTGTACCAGGATGATGTGCTCTGTTCATCCTCGAATGAAGTTTGTACGGACGATATTTTTTTTATCGTACTACAAGGGGCTCTGGTTCATCATCGGACATAGTTCGTACAGACGATATTTTTTATCTCATAGGGATGATGGGCTTTGGTTTGTCCTCAAACATATTTCTTACGGACTATAATTTTTTATCGTACCGGGACGAATGGCTCTTTTTTTTTTTTTTTTTTTGTTCAATTGGTCCAGACGGTTCATACTTACACACTTTAAAATTTCTTTTGTTCATACAGGATGAACATAGTTCATAATGGACGATGATCGGGTATGAAATGGTTTCATACCAATTCACAATGTGTTCATATGTAACAATATTTGTATTATTCATACGTACAAAAATACAATCATACGGGATGATCGTGGATGCCAAATTTGAAAATTTTTGTTTTCTGGATGGTTTTTCATGTCTTTTCTATGAAAGGTTCACTAAAAAGTGTCACTTAATCTTTTTGTCATATGTTCTTCTTGATTTGTAAAGGACATTTCAAGGAGAGAGTATGAGAGAGTGTTTAAGAGATATTTCTTCCTAGTTGAGAGTGAAGGGTTCACAAGCTTACTCAAAGTTAAGAATCTCTATGTGTGATTTGTGTTTCTTCACTCTTCCTCTTGTCTTTCTAGATTGCTCATGTGAAGATCTTTCAAGAATATCTAGTTCTCTACCGACACTTAGAGAGTGTGAACAGCCGAGGGTTCTCTGCCTACACTTAAAGAGTGTGAACAGCCGAAGGTTCTCTGCCTACACCTGGAGGGTGTGAAAGGATGAAGGTCCTCTGCCTACACTTGGAGGGTGTGAAAGAATGAAGGTTCTCTTCCTACACTTGGAGGGTGTAAAAGGCAGACGGTTCTCTACCGCACTGAGGATTTGTGAAAGAGAGTTTTATAAATGCTTCTCCGCCTTGCTGTGTGAGACAAAGGAGAGTCACTTTGGTAATAGTGCAATACCTGAAGTGGGAGACTTCAGGGAGTGGATGTAGGTCGCGTTTGACTGAACCACTATAAACCTTTTTGTCTTTTAATTTATGTTGTTTTTAATTTCTATAAGTTTATTTTTCAGTGGTTGAAAAATTATTTTAAAATTTTAAAATCAACTTGTTAAGTTTATTAATCAGTTTCATTTTTAAATCTAAGAAGGTTTAATTTTTAAAATTGCCAATTCACCCCCCCCCCCCTCTCTTGGTTAGCCTCGGGATATTAGTTTAGGGTTAACAACCTATTCTAGATTCAACAAGTTTTAATAGAAGCTGTTAATGCCTAAATGAAGCAATTTAAGCAAACTCCTAGAAAATATAAAAATGCCTCTACAATAGAGTACTCATTCTCACAATAAAAGAAAAGCATACCTCCTAGACCCCCAGTACCATGACTTAAGTTTCAGTAAGAATATGAGTATACACCACTCAATGCCCCTAAAACAAATGTATTGATAAAGAAAATATTAAGTTGCTGAATCCTTTAAAATTGAATATATGAAATCAAGATCAATACTATCATTTCCACTATAATTATGGGCACACAACTGAAGCCTGTAATCCACTCAAAAATAAAATTAAGAGACTTATCTGACAAGGCTATATTTGATAGTTCATTCAAAATTCACCTACTCGACATGAGGCTCATTTTACTTAGGGTAAAATCATCAATAAGAAAGGAAACCATTAAATAATATTCAAATGGTTGGTGAGATTAAATAACCTTACAATTTGGGCCCTTTTTTTAGTGTTATTAGTTATCATTTATCATTGACTATATCTTCTATGTTAAATAGGATGTCCCTTTGATATCCCTAATGTTTTCTTCTATGTTAAATATTGTGTTATCCCCATTTGTATCTCTTATGTGTTGAGTAAGGTGTAACTCTTCTATCTAAGCCATATTAAGGACTTGTTGTATTGTATTATATAATATATTAAGGAGTTATTCACTCTATTTTTATGTTTTCCCATTCTTTAAAAGGATTAAAAAATAATAATAATAATTATTGATGAATATAATCTCTTTATACATTATTTGAGAAATATGCAATCTTAATTTTATCTTAATCACTGGATAATCAATCTTAGGGGATTCAATCTGACCTTTTCCATATAAGTTAATGTCGTCGAGTAGGGCTCTCACATACAATATCGGATTGGTCAAATATCCTAGGAGGATGTCAATCAATTTAAAATCCTTAATTTAATAAATACGTAATCTTTATTGTGTCTCAATCTCTAGATGATTAATCCCAGGGGGATTTTATTTGATATCTTCCACACAAGTTAATGTCATTGAGTAGTGCTCTAGCATACAATCTCAGTTCTCTCGACCTCTTACATATAGGTTAACATTATTGAGCTGGGTTCTGACATATAATCTCAGATAGGTCAAATATCCTTGGAGGATGTTAGTTAAATCTTAAATTCTTAATTTGATAAATATGTAATATTTATTTTGTCTCAATCATTAGATGATCGATCCCAAGGGGATTCGATCCAACCTCTTCCATATAGGTTAACATCATCAAACAATGCTCTGACATACTACCTCTGAAAAATCATACATCCATAGTGAATTTTTTTAACCTCTTCCATATAGGTTAACCCATCAAGCAAAACTTTGATATAGAACCTCAGATAAGTCATACATCATTAGTGGATTCTCTTGATCACTTTCATATAGGTTAACATCATCGAGTAACTCTCAGAAAAATAACCTCGAATAGATCATACATATATCTTTGGAAGATTCTATTAACCTATGCTCTACTTCCTGTCAATGGACTTTCATCAGACTTATACGAAAAATTGTACTTCTACCCAACGCCAAACTTTTACCCGTCGTCAAGCCTTCATTGATCTTTTACCAGATGTCATACTTCTATACGATGTCGAGCTTCTGCTTATCACTAGACCTTCATTGGGCTTCTACTCGATGCTAAGTTTCTACCCATCGTTGGACTTCTACCCATTTCTAGACATCTACCCGATACCAAATTTCCACCAATGGTCGGACTACTACCCATCGCCAAGCTCTCTTTGAATTTCTATCTGATGCTGGACTTCTAGCCGTCGATGGACTTTCGTCAGACTTCTACCTAATGTCATACTTATACTTGATGTTGGATTTCTACCCATCATCAGACCTTCATTGGGCTTCTACTTGATGATGGATTTTTACCCGTCATCAGACTTCTAACCATCGACAAACTCTTGTTGGATACCTGATATTGAATTTTTACCTATCGTTAGACTACTACCAGTCGATGGACTCTCTTCAGACTTTTACCCGTCGTTGAATTTCTACCCTTCATCAAACTACTACATATCATCAAACTCTCATCAAACTTTTACCCAAACCCAAATTTCCACCTATTAGTAGACTTCTTCCACCGACTAACGTCGAACTTCTACCGGATCTCTTGAAGAAGGAGGAGGAAACTCCTACTCAGTAAGGGGCCCTAGGAAACTCTTACTCAGTGAGGGATCGAAGACCTGGACAAGGGATACCACTTCAACAGGACTAGGGGAATGCCTCAACATGAGGGAGAGAAGAAGGGAAAGATGGAGGAATATACTTCTTGTAGAAAGGGGCCCTAGGCCTGGATGAGGAATTCCACCTATGTAGGGCTGGGAGAAGGCCTCAATTAAAAGAAAGGAGAAGAAAGAGGAGAACGTATTAATTTGAAGGGCCAGGAGGGGCTATTTTTAGCTTTAGTAGGGACATTATAGTCATTTTAAAAAAATTTAACCTAACCACCAGTGGTTACGCCAACCAGCACTAGCGGTCAAGCCAACCTCAGGTGATTGGCACTGCTCAATGATGGTTGGGTTGCCGCGTCAGTCACAACCGTGCGGGCAGCGGGCAGCACCGACCAGGCAAAGGAAGGCGCCATAGCGTGTGGGTCAGGCGGGCCACGGCATAGGTTGGAGTTCTATTTAGGCCGACTATAGCAGGGTTGGGCGGGCAGTTATAGTGCATATGTAGCACTATTGCAGCCGATGCTGTCTTGACCATTCCAATTCATTTCTGATCCTAATTTTTGGCCCATAAAGGTCAAATGGGACATTTTTAGAGTTGTTGAAACTATTTTTCAATATTTCAGACTCAATTTTGGTACTTTTAAAGTGATTCATAATCTCTACACCCATGATCGAAGTATATTCAAATATTAAATCGCATAAAAATTTCCCCACAAGCTGCGACATATATTTTTGGACATTTGGAGTTTTTACGTTCGAAAATAGATTGACAATTGATATATCCCAAAAAACATTATCTTGATCAGGCACTAATCTTGAGGCAAAATCATATTGGAAACTTTTGAAATTACAAATTGTACAATCCAAACTCCGATTTAAGTAAACATATAGTCAAACTAAACATCTCAAAAATGCAAACCCAACGACGTAAAATTCAACCCAATTCAAGTCCAAATGGGTCTAAATCAAAAGTCAGAAGTGTCATTATATGGTTTAAGCCACAATTCGGAGTACCAAATGGTTTCTAAACATAATATGCATATAGTCGAATCAAGCATCTCAATGAGACAGATCCTATAAGCCTAACATTATTGAATTCCAACATCACTAAGATATTAAAATGTCTATCAAATGGTACAGGATCAAGTGATTCAACATTGGTCGTTCATCCAAACCACTCCATATTTTCCCTTGATGTTCCACCTATTTATGGGCCATGCCACTCCAAGAAATATATAAATAGAGCCCATTTCCACTTGAAAAGAGACCCCTAAGCCTAAGGATGAAAGAGAGAGATTAGAGATTGCTCTTGCCTTCTTACCTACTCGACCACCACTAGAGATCCATCGGACCACCACTTGAGGCCCTAAGTTCCACCGGAACCTGAGGCCATAAGTTTTGTTGGACCACTACTAGAGGCCCTGACTTTTGTCTGACCACCACTTGAGGTCCTAAGTTCTGCTGGACCACCACTTGATGCCCTGAGCTCCGTCGGACCACCACCTACAACCCTGAGTTCTATCAGACTACCCCTTGAGGCCCTAAGTTCCACGAAACCACCACTTGAGGCCTTGAATTCCATTGGACCACCACTTGAGGTCCTAAGTTTCATCGGACCACCAGTTGATGTCATGAGCTCTACCAGACCACCACATGAGTCCCTGAGTTCTGCTACACCACCACTTGAGGCCCTAAGTTCCACCAAACCACCACTTCAGGACCTAAGTTTCTCTAAACAATCACATGAGGCCTTAAGCTCCATCGAACCACCATCTGAGGCCCTGAGTTCCACCAAACCACCACCTGAAGCCCTGAGTTTTGTCGGACCACCACTTGAGGCCCTGAGCTCCATCAGATCACCATCTAAGGCCCTGAATTCTTCCAGACCACCACTTGATGCTTGAGTTATGTCGAACCACTACTTGAGGCCCTGAGTTTTATCAGACCACCACTTGGGGCCCTGAGCTCTGTCAGACCACTAGTTGAGGCCCTGAGCTCTGCCGGACCACCACCTGACACCCTGAGTTCCACCAGAACACTACTTCAAGCCCTAAGTTTCATTGGACCACCATTAGAGGTCCTAAGCTCCATTAAACCATCACCTGAGGCCCACACTACTGCCAAACCATCACTTGAGGCCCAAAATTCTAATGGACCATCACCGGAGGCCTTGACTTCTACAGAACACCAAGTGACACCAGACTATCATCCCTATTTGTCGCTAAATTTCAACTTTATAATTGACATTTATAATCTGATCTCCCTCAAGGATAACTTAGCCCAGAGTAACCTACTCAAATTCTAGTGAAATAATTTTCAACTTGGCCAGGCCCCATAGTTTTTCCCCTTTCGAGTGTTTTCCATATAAAAAACTCTATGTTCTCTGTGTGTGAGTTAGATATCCATACAATGCTAAGATGTAGGATCATAACTCTATCATCGCATATATTCTAGTCTGTAATAAAAGTCAAATACTATATCGAACATCATTTTGACACTCTAAGGTCATATATAGTTCCTTAATGAATTTGATTGTTATAATCTAGATAAACTTAGAATTTCATTGTTTGAACCCATTAGGGAATTATATTTTTGCCTCCTGAGGTGATAGATTATTCATAATGAAGTGTCTGATTTCAAAACTAAAATATCAAAAATTAAATTCTCACAAAAAAATTAATCTTTTCAAAACATAATATTTTTAAATCAAATAATTGTATACCCTCGATTATACTAGGGGTTTTGTCACTGCCAATTGTGTGAGTTGCCTTTATATCTTACTCACCTATCTTCCATCTACATAAATAAAAAAACCTTGATTAGACACTAGACTTTATAACTCTATGGACATATGCATGTCTAGACAGATCTATTCTAAACCCATATCTCTCCTCAAATCCTCACTATAGGTAATTGATCATCTTTTATATGTACTAACCACTTGTAAAGCACTATCCTATAATCAAATAATACTATCATGCATGTCTTCCCCACATATGAGACAAGTAGTTAGTATCGTGGGTCTTATATGAACATAAATAAATCTACTTCTCTTGTTATTGCTTTCTTTTATTATCCCCTCCTCGCTTACTCTCTTTATACTCATGTCATGCCCGAACTAGGGAATAGCCAAATCATTATTAACTAGTGTTTCTCTCTCCACTAACTCTAAGATTTCCTTGTATAATTCTCAATGGCATTGATAGATTCCTCAACTCACCCTTTAATTCTCTCAAAAATCTATAGCATTTTTTCTTTGCAATACTGGCCAATTGGGGTACATATCAAACCAGTTCAGAAAACACAGCTTCATTCTATTCAATTCTTTTTCCTTACTCCAATCTTATGAAAGAATCTCATATATGATATCAATCTGATAGAGATAGAAATAAATATCTAAAGAAAGGAACAAACTCTGCCTAGGTAATTTCTTCACTCATCATTTCTTAGAATTTCTCCTGTTATTATTCTATCCATCATCTCTTAGCTTCTCCTTCATATAAAAATACTTCTAGTGCTACTTTTCTATACTCTGGATACTACATATTATCAAATATATTCTTTATCTTAAGTAGTTAATCTTCTACTGTAGGTAGCTCTACTTCTACCTTGAATAAGGGGGCCTCAACTCATGAATGATTTGTAAATATTTATCTTCTTCAGTTTCTTTACTCCCAACCTACCTTTTATGTGCATCACTCAACAGGTTTGATGTTATACTAGAAAATTACATCATATTATTAGAACTTATTAGGGCTATTGCACCCTACTCATTTGCCAAACTAGGTGAATCTATTACACTTAGGGGATGTTTGGTATGGAGAATTAGAAGAGTGAAGTAATGTATTTACGCGCGTTTCCTAAATTAAGTCGTTTGGTTGGTTTTTAGAATAAAATAAGGAATTCCTCAGATGCATTAGCGGTGTATTACTAATGGCCTTTCGTACGACTTCAAAACTCACTCAAATTGAGCGGGTTATAAATCCTCTCGGTGTTGAGGACGCTGCCGGTGTATAACGCTTCCCTCGCTATTAGGAAGGCATAGTTTGTGGCGAGGCAAAGAGGATTTCTAACCAAAGAAATCCTTGCAGTTTCCTTGCAAACGTTTTCTCTCGGCGTTCAGCCCGGGATTTCCTCGCCACCTTCCTCAAAATATTCATCAACCTAGGCGTCCTCTCCAGCTTCATCTCCAACTTTGCTTTCTTTGGTCTGCCGGAACACATCAGCTAGCGCGTGATGTTCCTTGCCAGAGCCATTCCTAAATGCCTAGGAAGTTTATTTCTATCAAAAGCGAGTATTTCATGTTAGAGATGTTAATCTAAGTTTATGGATTAGACTTTTGATGATAGCAAAAAATCATGATTTTCTATGACTGCCTTGCCTACTAACTTTTCAGGTCCACAAGATCGAATGCAACTCAAGCTAGCTCAAGTGCGTGTAGATTTAGGTTGAGTCAAGTCTGTATTTTTTCCTTTCTTGAGTCAATTATAAAAGTGGTTTTTTATGCTAAGTAACCTTGCACACACACACTTGAGGGTTTTTCTGTTAATTTCTATTTTCAAAACATCAGCCTGGACGATAACCATATCGCCAGGATGATCAGACTAAAAAAAGAAACCCTAATTAAGCCATCTCATTAAGGTAGCCATCATTAAGCAAATTGTCTGTGACGATCCCTGTATCGGCAAGGACGATAGGCTTAGTTAAGAAAAAATTAATTGTCATGATCAATTTAGGTATTCTTTATTTTAGGAAATCTTCTAGGACAATCGCAACATCGGCCTGGATGATGCAGCATAATTATGCCTAAATTGATCTAGTAATTTTGGAAAGTAATTAAGGCTGATTGATATGATCACATCGGCCAGACCGATCACAGGATCGGCCAGGATGATGGACTAGACGATTGACATCAGCTAGAATCTATTCAAGGCGATGTTAAGGATGATTTTTCTCAGATTTGAACTAATCATCTAGGACGATATTGTATCGGCCAGGACGATGTAACCAATTTTCTTCTGATCGTCCCAAATCATCCCGACTGGTTGAGCTTATTTGGTACTGATCAGCTAGGATGATATTCCTATCGGCCAAGACGATAAAGTCGACAAGTTGCATTAATGAGCTCGTTTTGAGATCTTCTATTTAAGAACCCTTATTCTTCACTTAGTAAGATCTTTTGTTGTTGTCTTGACCTGAGAGAGCCTAGAGGAGAGAGAGAGAGAGAGGGAGAGAGAGAGAGAGGGAGAGAGAGAGAGGATTTTGTGAGGTGGAGCTTGTGAGGGTTATTCACAAAGGTTGCTCCAAGCATTGTTCCACTTCTTCTTCCACTAGAGTCTCTTGTACTTGGAAGGGTTGAGAGAGGTGAGCTTCAACAATCGATCAAGGTTCTCTGCCTACTTCAGGAGAAAGCAAAAGGAGTCGAATTCTCTAAATCGTCAGGGTTGGCGGAAAGGTGGTTTTGTAAGGGCTTCTACGCCTTGCTGTGGGAGAAAAAGGAGAGTCACGTTTGTAGTGCAATACCTGGAGTGCGCCTCCAGGGAGTGGACATAGGTCTACTTGACCGAACCACTATAAATCTCTGTGTTTTATTTCTACTACTTCCACGTTTATTTATTTTTTTGCACTTTAATTTCTGTGGTGATTTTGGTTTGTGATTGTTGTGCTTTGCTTAAAGAATTTTTTAAATACCAATTCACCCCCCCCCCCCCTCTTGGTTAGCCTCGGGCTAGTTCTTAAGGGCTTAACATCCCTATTTAACTTTCAAGTGGTATCAGAGCGAGATTCATAAAAACTAAGTTTGAAAACTTTTTTAATTTTTATTCATGGCTTACAATGATAATTATAATACAATGAAAGGATATTCTATTACACGACTACCTTTATTTGACAATCTTCCTTTTGATTTTTGGAAAACTCGTATATCTACTTTTTTACAATCAATTGATTATCGCATGTGGATGCTTATTAAGGAAGGGTATTCTTCACCTTCTCGTGAACTTAATGGAATTAAAATTGAAGTATCTTTTACTGAATGGACTTTTGATGAAAGAGATTTAGCATAACTTAATACAAAGTGTTTGAACTTTTTTTTTGTGCTTTAATCCGAAGATTACATGGGTGTTTCTACTTGTTCTACTGGAAAAGAGATTTGGGATAGATTGTGTATTACTTATGAAGGAAGTAATGAAGTTAAGCAATCTTGATTAAATATTCTTTTGCATGATTATGATCTTTTTCATATGAAACCTTCTAAATTGATTTCTAAAATGTATGCAAGGTTTACTCAGATTGTTACTTCTTTGCATGCCTTAGGAAGAGAACTCACTAATTATGAAAAGGTGAATAAAATTTTGAGATGCTTACCTTCCTCTTTTGATGCTAAAATCACTGCAATTACTGAATCTAAAGATTTGAATACTTATTCGATTGATAACTTACTTGGCTCAATCATTGCTTATGAGCAAGAGGTGAATCAAAGAAATCTTGATGCAGGTGAGAAAAGAAAGGAGAAAACTGTGGCATTGTAGGCCAACGACATAGACATTGATTCTTCCTGGTCTGAAAGCAATGATGTTGCTTTAATCACAAGGTAATTCAAAAGCTTTCTAAAGAAGAAGCAAAAGGACCATCAAAAGTGGAACAAAGGTAAGGAAAACAAAAATTTTAAGAGTTCTAATGATATTATTTGCTTTGAATGAAGAAAGCCAGGACATGTTAAAGTTGATTGCCCTACACTTAAGTCTCACCCAAGAAAAGAAATGGGTGAGGAGAAACCCAAGTTCATGAAGGATAGGAAGAGATTCCAAAACACATTTTAAGCATATTCTATATCTGATTCATCTGAAATTGAACCTGAACATGAGACAATAAACTTGTGCTTAATGGCAGATGATCATCTTGGTCAAGATGACTAAGAAGAGGTATGTGAACTAACCTATGAGCAACTCCTTGAAGTTTCTGAAAAAAAATACATGCATCATATAAGAAACTTAAGAAAACTCATACTAGCTTGAAATTGAAATTTTTAATTTACAAAAAGAGCATGAAATTCTTTTCAAAGATCAATCAATAATTGATTCAAATAACATGGCTTTACTTGATGAGTTTGATGCATTAAACAAAAATCATGCTGAGTTATCTGATTCTCATGATTCTTTAAAATTGTCCCATTCTAAATTAGAAAAAAAAATTAGAAAATTTAAAAACCGTTGAAAATAAAAAATCTTCATTTCATGCATCGCATAAAAAGCATCACCATAGATTAGTGCATCCTTTTCCTGGAGTTAGATGTTTTTCATGTGGCATGCTAGGACATATAACACACACTTGCATCGTTTACCATAGTATACATTGGGTTTGGAGACCTAAATTGCATGATTCACAGCCTAGCTCACATGCATTGCCTTCTACTTTCCATAAGAAGGAACCCAAACATGTTTGGGTTCCTAATATGACATTTGATAATTTTGTAGGAGTGCTCTCACAAAAGTCCTCGTGAGTGCATGTGGTACCTGGACAGTGGATGCTCTCGACATATTAGTGGTGATGCCAATCAATTCATTTTGTTGGAGACCAGGACATGAGGAAAAGTTACTCTTAGAGATAACACCACCAGGAAGGTGGTAGGCTCAGGTATAATTGGTAATTCAAAGAACCTTTTGATTGAAAATGTTTTGCTTGTAGATGGATTAAAATGCAACCTGCTCATCATCATCAGCTTTGCGACAAGGGATTCATCATAAATTTTTTGGCAAATTTATGCATTATAAGCTTAAATAATAATACTGTTTTTCAGGGAAAGAGGATCAACAACATTTACATGCTTGATTTAAATAACATTGAATGCGCTGCATCATTTTGCTTAAAAACTACTATTGATGATTCATGGTTGTGGCACAGGAGATTATATCATGCAAGTATGAAAACCCTTAGGAAAGTGACCCAAAAAGACTTAGTTAGAGGTGTCCCCATGCTTAAGTTTTTAAAAGATCACCTTTGTGATGCCTGACAATTAGGCAAGCAAGTCCATTCCACTTTTCATCTCATTAAGGACATTAGCACCTCTACACCTTTAGAATTCCTTAACATGGATTTGTTTGGACCCATTAGCACTGCCAGCTAGGGAGGGGGTTTTGTGATTGTTGATGACTACTCGAGGTTCACTTGGATTAGATTTTTGTCACACAAAAAATGAGTCTTTGAGGAGTTTAGAGCATTTTTTATTTGGATTTAGAAAAAACTAGGTTGTGAGATCTTGACCATCCATAGTGACCATGGGGGGAGTTTGAAAATGAAAGATTTAGAGATTTTTATGAGGACAAGGGGATTAGCCACAACTTCTCAGCTCCTAGGATCCCTTAGTAGAACGGGATATCTGAAAGAAAGAACCAGACCTTAGTGGAAAATGCTAGAGCCATGCTTGCTGAGTATTCACTTCTAAAATACTTTTGGGCTGAAGCGGTTAACACAGCTTGTTATGTGTTGAATAGGGTGAATGTTAGAGCCAAATTAGATAAGACATCCTATGAGATCCTTAAGGGTAGGACACCCAATCTTTCCCACCTTCATGTCTTTGGTTGTAAGGTTTTCATTCACAATAATGGAAAGTCTCACTTAGGAAAATTTGACCCAAAATTTGATGAAGGAGTGTTTTAAGGATATTCTAGTGTTGGGAAGTCTTTTAGGGTGTTTAATAAGAGGACTTTGATGGTGAAAGAGACTACACAAGTAGTGTTTGATGAGTCTGATCCTAGAAAGCTTAAAGTTGAGGATGATGATGATGTTGGCGAGATTTCCACTGGAGTAGAAAACTTGAAGAAGGGGGTAGAACACCAAAACATTAAAGGAGTGGGAGAGGTTACCCAAGGAGTAGAAAATATAGATCTGGAGGAAAGGGTTGAACATTCACACACTTTGCCTAGAGATTGGAGATATTCTTCGAGTCACCCTAAAGATTTGAACTTAGGAGACCCTTCTAATGGAGTTAGGACTAGAAATGGACTTAGGTAGGAAGCAAACCACTCTGCCATTATCTCAATGACTGAACCCACCAACATAAACCAAGCCCGTTCTGATGAGTTTTGGATCTTAGCCATGCAGGAGGAGTTGAACCAATTTGTTAGAAATCATGTTTGGGAGCTTGTAGAAAGACTTAAGGACATAGTGTGGTTGGAACCAAGTGGGTCTTTAAGAATAAGGTGAATGATTCAGCTGTGGTGGTTAAGAATAAGGAAAGATTGGTGGCTAAATACAACCAAATTGAATGGATAGATTTTTAGGAGACCTTTGCCCCTGTAGCTAGATTGGAAGCCATTAAAGTGCTATTAGCCTTTACCTGCTATAAGGGATTTAAGCTTTTTCAAATGGAAGTTAAGAGTGCCTTTTTAAATGGGGTAATAAAAGATGATGTGTTTGTAGAACAAACCCCAGATTTTAAGAGTTCTCAATTTCCAAATCATGTTTCAAATTAAAAAAGGCCTTCTATGGATTAAAGCAGGCACCCAGAGCTTGGTATGAGAGGCTTAGCACATTCCTACTAGAGAGGGAGTTTGTTAAGGGGAGTGTAGACACCACTCTTTTTTGAGGAGAGTAGGAGACCATTTACTCATTGTTCAAATTTATGTGGATGATATACTTTTTCGATCTTCTGATAAGAGATTATGTGATGATTTTTCTAAAATAATGAGTAGAGAGTTTAAGATGAGTATGATGGGAGAGTTGTCCTACTTTTTGGGATTTAACATAAGACAATTAGATGATGGAACCTTTCTAAATCAATTAAAATATATAAAGGGCATTTTGAAGAAGTATGAGATAGATAAAGCCAAGCCAATTAATACTCCCATGACCTGTAGTGTTTAATTTAATAATGGCATAAGTGGTAAGTCTGTTGATCAAAAAAAGTACAGGGGAATGATTGGATCTTTACTTTACCTGACTGCTAGCTGACCCCTGATATAATATTTAGTGTTTATCTTTGTGCTAGACTTCAAGCTGACCCTAAGGAATCCCACCTGGCTATAGTTAAGAGAATTCTTAGATACCTTTTAGGGACCCAAAACTTAGGAATCTAGTACCTTAGGCACAGCACTTCTTTTGAGATTATTGGATATTCTGATTCTAATATTGCAGGATGTAAGGTGGATAGAAAAAGCACTTCTGGAACTTGCCAATTCATAGGACAGTCCTTAGTCTCCTGGTCTAATAGAAAGCAAAACTCTGTTTCACTTTCCACTATTGAAGCTGAGTACATTGCTTTAGGAAGTTGTGTGGCCCAAGTCCTTTGGTTAAAACAGCATGTACTAGATTTAGGATTACTAGTAGGCACCAACTCAATTCTTTGTGACAACACTAGTGCCATCTGTATTTCCAAGGACTAAGCACATTGACATTAGGCATCACTTTATTAGAGACCATGTGACTAAGGAAGACATTGAGTTACACCATGTTGAAACTGAGAATCAACTGGCTGACATATTTACTAAACCACTAGCCTTCGACACTTTAAGCTCTTTAAGGACCAGATTGGGTATGATTGACATTAATGCATGAACTTGATTTCTACTAATTTTTTATCTGCTGATTATTTTGCTGTATTTTTCTAGTTTTTGTTGTTTATTCTTTTTAGTTATTTTTGTTTTATTTTTGGTACTTTATTTTTTCTTATGCCTTGTTTTGTTTTTCCTTTTTAAATCATCGCTAAATTGATATCTTATGCCTTATTTTTTATTTTGAAAATTTGTAGTTAATATTTTACATCTCTTAATCTGCTAAAGGGTAAAAACACCGTTGATTGTGTCTCTTTCTCTAACCTATTTTGGTGGTAAAAAATTTTTTTTCTAACCAAAAGTTTATCTCAAATTAACAACTGGATTTTACAATTGAAATCTTTTCTACCTTGCTACAGTAATCTAGTTTATAGTTATAATAATCAAAGTTTTTATGTTACTTTAAGATTTCTCGTTATCCTGTCAATGCATCTCTCATATGGGTTTTTATTCTGTTTTGTGGTTTGTTCTTCTCTATATTAGAGAGTGAGTTTTTCTTCTCTGAAATCTAGAAGATATACTCACAAATAAGAATATTTAAGAGTTTTTGGAAAAAATCTAGCTTGCAAAACAAAAAAAAAGTGACCAATGATGCCAAAACAAAAAAAAATACGCAATAACACCAAATTGAAAAGTATACACAAAGTGTATCAAAAAAATTATAAAAGATACGCAAAGTGCGTCATTCAATGGATAAGAGGCATAAAATGAGCCCATCAAAAGCAAGCTCTCTTTTCTTTCAACTCTTAAAACTTAGAAGAATTCATGTATCACTTGAGATTTTTAAGGACTTGATTTCGAATTTTGCAATTGTAATAAACTAATTTGATACATTATTCTATAAGATATTTTTCTAAAAACAAGTCTTGATTAGATCTCTTTTTCTTATCCAATTGATTTTTCTGAGTTAGGTTTTTTTATTTGAAAAGAAAATTTTACCCTAAAAGAAGTCTGAACTTAGGTTTAACATGATCGGATATTTTACCATTTTTTGGATTTTTGATTTTGTTAAATCATTAACTTATAAATTTTTAAAATCAATCACATGGAGACTATATCATGTTAATGCCTTGATTAAAAAAAAATTCTTTGCTAATTTTTATGCTTTTTCATATTTTATCATTATTGTTTTTAGTTGATTTTAGTGTTTTTGGGACTTCTCTGATCATCTCCATCCTTTCTTTGATTTAAAATTTTTGTACATCGGCCTGGATGATATTTATATCATCCTGGATGATGTACTCATCCTGCTTTAAAAACTCCATCTGTTGAATGTTTTGGCAATTCTGATCTTCATCATCCTGGACGATATGATCGTCCTCTGCAACAATCATCTTGATTGTCCTGGCCTATACATTTTCATCCTGGATGATGTATTTATTGACATCGTCCCGTGCGATACACCTGATCGTCTAGGATGAAACACGTATAAGTATGTTTAAAATCTTTAAAATCGCCTGGATGATCCATTTTTGGACAATATGCCCGAACGAACCACCTATCGTCCTGGACGATGCACATAGCACACGATTTAAAATGTTTTAAATTTGGCTAGAATGATCAATTATTGAGCATCGTCCTGGACGATCCACCAAATTGGCCTGGATGATCTACTTTTCACTACAAAAAATAATGGCTATTAGGGCACCATAAAGTGCCATAATATGTATTTATAAGGGCATATGACATATTGGGGCATCAAATAATTGTGTCACTTAGATGGTCATTGGTATAGGGTTTAGAGCATCTTTACGTACCCTAAAAACTTAACTTTCATGACATGTAATTTTGATGGCATAGTCTTTTTAACAACACCTATAAAGTGTCGTAATAGACAAGTTTTCCTAACACCTTTATATGATGGAATTTGTAAAAAAATATGAAAAATATTATGTGTCATAATAGGTAAGATTTCATAATACATTTATTTAATAGAATATGTTTAATAATAAGGCACATTTAAATTGCCCTAAGATCTATGATTTCCCAACACTTAAATTTAATGAAATAATTTTAATAAAATGACATTGTTATGTGCCTCAATATGTGTTATATCTAATATAAGTTACATTCAATTATCAATTACTTATGCTAACTCATAATATTTCAATTGTAAACAATT
This sequence comes from Dendrobium huoshanense, assembly GCA_016618105.1. Lineage (NCBI taxonomy): Eukaryota > Viridiplantae > Streptophyta > Magnoliopsida > Asparagales > Orchidaceae > Dendrobium > Dendrobium huoshanense. The sequence goes on along the minus strand of CM028350.1, from coordinate 9,143,082 downwards.
ATTCTCCAATCAAATTTCTAAAACTTTCACGTACATATGGGAGATTGCATAAGCTATTTTTCTTCAAATAAAAAATTTATTTCATAAATCAAAATTTACAAGAATTTTGCACCTTAAATATAACAAAAGTTCTACTTCAATCTTCATATATGTACATAATCAAACTATTACAATAAATGCATTCACCAAACATTACATGAAAAACTGAAAAAATAGCCCTTATCACCATGGCAATTTCTTTACACAATATCAACCAAGTCTTAGGTCTCTCCCCTGGTGACACTATCTGATGTGATTTTTGTACCCTCATCAGTAAACTATCCGGTGCACTTCGTGTCCCTTCCTAGTTCTTCTACCTCAATAACAAGTTCCAGCCTCGCAACCATCTCAACTAACAAGGAAGAAAATTTATTTTCAATACTTAGCCAATAACAAAACCCATCCTTCTTCTTCCCATTGTAAACCACATCAGAACTTTTCTTGGACTGAATTGCAGAGGCCACTAAAGAATTGCTTGAAGAAGGAACAATCAAGGGAGTGCCATCACCAATGAGGCCAGCCAAACAAATTAGTTGCATAGTCTCTGGTGATAACTTCATCCAATTCTCCCTCTCCAATACCATTTTAAGTGCCTGATAGTAACAAAATTTACATTGATGAATAAAATATTGAATTCATTTAGCCACGTGACTAAGAAAGGTTGAACAATATCATGTTTCACACTAGATGAGATGGACATGCAGTAATGCAACAAGAATGTTTCAAACATATATTAAGAATATTAAAAGATTTAGTTTTATTCAAAATTACATTTTTAACATTCAAGGATGTCCATTGGAAGAGTCTCTAGTTTATCATTATGAACAAAAATATGATTGAGATGTATCACTTCTTTAAAACTAACACAAAACTATTGCTCTTAATGAGGATGTATAGGAAATAAAAGCCCCAAGCAGCTTTAAGAAAGCTAATGATGGTGATTAGGGACTTTATAAGAAAATTGATGATCAATTGTTATAATATCACTGCAAATGAGATTGACTTTATAGGTGCCTTAAACTCGAGAAATAAAATGAAAATGCAAAAAGAAATATCAAATCAACATATACATACTTGCAGGCATAACAAGATAATTGAAAGAAATTGCCTCTCAAAGTAGAAAAATGAACTGATAAATTATTAGAGTATTATTAACATATATAAACATTTTTCCTGTGAAACGCTGGAACATAGTTTTAAGAAATACTTTTTAATCTGTTCCTCAACTAAGTTGCTTGTAATCCACAAAATGCTACACCAGCCAATAAGAAAACATTTACTAATGTTCTTCGATGCAATGTATGAAGTTGGATAATCAATATACTGTGAAAGGAAACAAGCTTCAGACAGAAAAGAAAAAAAAGATGAATACTCAAAATAGTTTAGCCAGTCAAACTATCATGAATTGTTCAATTTGTGGTGCATCATCTAGGTAGCATCCACCACCATACAAGATGAAGATGCCAACAAAATGTTGCTCATAATATTTGGAACAGTAAAGACCAAAAAAATGAAAAAGATAAGTAGAAATATTTCAAACTTTAAACAAATATTCTTAAAATCCTTAACCTAGTATAACCATGTAATATATATAGGTGGATAAACTACACTTTTGTTGAAAGCATATGAACATCCAAATTCATAAAATGAATTACAAACCGAAAAACTGACCTTTATCAAACCATGTAGGCATGGCAAAAAAGGGATATGTAAGAATTCAAGTTTGAAATTGCAATCTCGAACTATTATTTTATTTCAATACCAATATTATAAAGAATATACAAGGTTGTAAGAGCATTACAGGCAGGGAAAAAAATAAAAGAGTTTACAAAAGAGAAGTTAAAAAGTATTTGAAGAAAACAACATATTAAATGAAATCAAATTATCAATTTACCTATCTTTTTGGATTAATACTCATGATTTTGTAATATGAACACATCAAATTGAACAAGTTGTCCAGTGTTTTCAACAAACAATGTCGAAATTTTGATTCAGGTATGTGCTCACAGAGAATGCTGTAGGTGAATATGTAGAAACTATAGACAGTAATATATATATATATATATATATAGTGCATTACATTACTAGAAGCTGAAAAAATTCAAATGATAGTGTTTCTAAATGGAATTAACAGCAGATCTTCACATGAATGAATCTCATAACTTTGCAGCTAATTAATTTTTGGATTGAGATAATAGTTTGAATCTCTAAAAAATCTATAAATCCTTTGAGCTTTGTCCACATAAAGGTCAGTATTTTCCAAAATAAATTCCATGGAAGCTTTAGAAATTGCCTCAATAGAACCTATTGCACGTGCAAGCGCATCTGCATCATGGATATCTATTCCATGTATGGAGGTGATGACTTTAAGGAAGCATTCTGTTTGCTCAACTAATCTCTTACATTCAAGCTCATCATGGATATAGACATCTTGTCGCTTACATACCCCACGAGCATGAGCTATTTTTACAATCTTCTCAAAACTCATCACTGGATCACTAACTGGCACAAATGTCAGGTTACCAGTCTCCATGGAAGGCCTCAATTTTGCAAACATTTATAACATTATACCTAGCATTAGCATAAATTGCTGTAAATATGCTTAATGAAGTATAAGGTTTATATACTCACAAAAATTTGGATCATTTCTCGATTTATGCGTGTCATCCTTGCGCAGGGGCCATGAAAATCTTCTCTATATCATTCCAATTTTATCTAATGTCTCCAAAGAGACAATAATATACCTATATATGAATTTAAAGAAAAGTAATTACAAGAAAGGACAAAAATAGCCCAAGATGTCGTGCAAAATGACCATACTTCTACAGCACATCCCATCAGACATACCTCCTCGGCCCTTCGATCTCAAATATATTTTACTCTATAAAATAAAATAAAATAAAATAAAAGTGTTCATAAACAGCATATTAAAATAAATAAAATAAAAAACTAAATTTTGAGGTATACATTACAACTGAGTCTCTGAGGTTTGTTAACATTTTTCAAGATAAAATATACAAGTACACTTAACTTCAGTAGCGTACTCATACCATAATTCATGATTTGAAATCTTTCTAGTCCACCAAAATGTTGAAGTGAACCTTAAAGCTACAAAAATAGATAAACAGAAAAGAGATATTAGTAAAAAATCAAGTTCTATAATCTTAACTAAAATAAAGAAAGGATTCTCATAAAAAATATTCCCATAGATCCCTAGCTCTATATTCTGAATTGAAACTTTAAAAGAATACAAGCTCTGAAACAAAATCAAGTTTAAATTTATAGCATATCTGCAATAGTATCATAGAGTCATAGGAAACGAGATACCTTTCCACCAATACGAAACAATTCAGATATAGTTTAAAACAATTTTAAAATGTCAAGCAAACTTTTCATTGAGAGGACTTCGTTGAATCCAAAAACTTTTAGACAATGAAAAGGTATTAAGATTAGGATAACTTCTCAAATTCAGATAAAATCTAAAAATTGATACAATTATATTCAGAATGCAACAAGAGAACATAAAACAACTTTGAATGTAAAAGAATAAAAGGTTTTTAAATAAAAAGTAATCAGGATTTGTTCATTCTCGTGTCTGCAGCAGAAAAAGCCTAAAAGAGAGTGTGAATTCATTCACATCAACTGCAAACAAGGATATAAAAAATATCCCATTGTTAAGAGAGGGCATCTTTGTGGAGTGAATCATTATTCCATAACAAATTCCACATGCTACACCCTATAATGTTTAAGTCCAAAATTGGAAATATATAACGCAAAGCAAAGCCTTATCTTTCAAACAAAAATAAAGTTTGCAAGGGTCAGTTTCTACATTGCACCCCATCACAAACTAATTGGTACATTGCCAAACAAAAGTAGATCAAGGAATGATGATCCAGCACAAAGATGGATCCAAGAAATAAGACAGTTAATTGCTCAAGTTCCTAAAGCTCCATAAACAATGTTACAATCAAAGAAAGAAAGCAGAACTGCTATTCAAATAAAAATAATGGCATTTCATATTTTGATTTTCAGTTAATCTGGATGACATACAACAAGCATGATGACTTGAAATGGGCAGTATGCAGCACAATTAGAACAAAATTGTAAGCCAACGGCAAGGTGTTATTAGGGATACAGTAATGCCAATCAAAGAGTATTTCAGTTTTGTACTCAATTAAAATAGTTATATAATTAGTAATAATATGTACTAAATCAATTTAGTCAAGCAGATAACCAAGAATGAAGAGCAGCATTAATGTTCTGAATGTTTTAATAGAAGTCATTCACAAGTGAACAATTGGGGCTCCTTTTCAACTTTAGTTTATATTATTACTAAAATTTGCAGAATAAACACCAAACATCCATAGGGAAACTCAGAACATGATGAAATGCACATATTCATAGCCAAAATAAAAATCAAAGTGATAGAATATTTGGGTATAAAATCAACTTAACTTCCCATTTGAACATAGGAAAAGTTTAAATAACCTATATGGAAGATTATGGTCCTAGGTAAGCAAAAGAAATCATGAAGCCAAAAATGCCACCAGAAAGACTGTATTGACCGCAAGTAATGCATAGTAGATGCTAGGAATTATTTTGCACGTTCTAGAGTTTCTGTTGGTGTAAAAACCAATGAAGCCAAGCTAAATAGAATACAATAATGAGTAGATATCCTAACATGTTTGATAATTAAAAAAAGCAAGTCCATCTTTATCTTTGATTTGTCAGTAACTCCTCATTACATTATCACAACTATTTGGGGCCGCATACCAATAAAAATAAAAAATTAACTCAGCAATATGCCCGACTATATAACATTTCTTACTAACTGGCATCGCTAGCATATCAGAGAAATAAAGAAAAACAAATAAAACTAATAATGAATGATTCATGACCTACATCCAACCAAAACTCAAAAAAAGTAATTCCTCCAAGATCTAGCTAAAATTTGCAATTTCTTATTTAGCACAAGTTTTCAACCTCAGTTCAACAAAATCCCATTTTTTAAAATCTAAGCAATTCTAAGTTTCCCAATTTTAGTGTTTGTTATAGTGCCAAAATCGGGACTCAATCGAATCTACAGATACAATAATTGCTATAGTACAAAAACAAAATACGGCATGACGAAATTGTCATTTGAGCATTGATCCATGAAATGTCGCATGAAAATTGCCAGCTATGAAAACCTGTAAGGAAACTGAGGAAATTTCATAAGCAATTCAGCAGTAATTTCATAGGAGAAATTCAACGACAATTCCACAAAAGGAAAGAGAGCGGTGTATTTCATATTTTATAAATAACACTGAATGAAGTATAAAAAAAACTGATGTGCTAAATAAGGAATTGGAAAAAAACTGATTGTACAAATTCAAAAGTTGAATTGAGACTACTTGTATATTTAAATCAAACCAAAAGTGGTATTTAAAACAATGGAGGGTAGCCTGTTTCAATATAATCATCATCCTAGGCATGTTTTTAATAAGGAAACTACAAAGTACTTCTGACAAGAGTAATCAGTATGGATAAGGAAACTACAAAGTTCTTCTACAAGAGTAATCAGTATGGACAAAAACATCAAAAATGCATCTAAAATAGTAAAATAACTTCTAGGAAAATATATGCTCCTATGGTTGCCAAAGTCATAACCGTATAACCAAATTATATCAACATGTAAACATAAAATATAGTATATGTAAGACTATTCAAATCCAAGTAGACTCTTCAGAAATTTATAATTCTTCTTATATATCAATTGTCTTCACGAATAACCTGAAGAAAACTAATTACATAAATATAAGTAATTTTATTAATTAATTAAAACTTTAATATTATTTAAAAATAAAAAATACTTACTAAAGCTTGAGGCCATGCAACATAAGTTCCAATTGCCTGTCAATTATTGTTAAAGTACTGTACGGTCTAATCAAGTGTTCTTCCCAATTCACAGGAATGTTTATATGAATTGAACATAATTTTTGGCCTAATGGATAGTTACCAACCCTATGTGTAGGATCAATACTTTGAATCTATCCAATTGCCACAGTTTTAGTAGAATCAACAAAACTTTTGACTACAACTTTAGTTCCAACCTATATATATGAAGTTTATAAGATCTAACAAAAGTTTGTAACAAAATTTGAAAGATTAAAAGATGGCTCTACAAGTTCATAAGTAAATAGTTTGCTTACTTGAATATGAGCATTATTATTGAAAGAGTGTACATCACCATTTTGAGAATATTGAGTAGCTCTTAATGGGGTGTTATTAGTATCTTGTTATGTATTTTGCATATCCAACTTCATTTTAGCAATTACCTCAACATGTTCTTGAACTTGCTTTTCCTTTTTTTTTTTTTTGGCTTCCTTGTAACCTTCTATTAATTGATAAGTGCTACTTCGATTTGGGAGTTCTCCCCATGCAACATAAGGAGTTACACCAAATCCATACATGCGAACTCTTCGGACCTTGTCATTTCCAAGAACCTTTGAGAATATATCACCTTTTCCAACATCTTCTGTTTGAGTTGTTTGACTTCTTATTTCCTTCATTTGTTCCTAAATATAGTGAATATTAACTCTTTCATGTAAATTTTTATATACTTTAAAATTAATTTATGAAATAATTTATTATAAGTACTTACCAAAGCTTCAGAAGCCTCAATACTATTAGCAATTCCTTCTTTTGTGTAACACCTTTCAAACATTTCAACTCTCGTGGCGAGTGACCTATGCTTTTCTCCTAAAAAAATTAATAAATAATATAAAAGTTAATTAAAATAAAAGAATAATTAAGTTCAAAATTTAAGTATAACACAAACTGACATAAAAATGTATATCCATAAAAATTTTCCTTATCTTCACGCACTTGACCGAAACTCCTTTTCCCAGTTATATGCATCAAGCTCTTTTTTGACCTACTCTTTTTATTTCATTCACTTATACTCTAAACACAAATACGAATTAATAAAAAAAATTTAGCATGAATAAACCTTTAAAATTTACAAGTTATAATAATATACCTTTGATTCTTCTGAATTCCAATATGATATAATATTTTTCCATTTATCTTTCAGTATCCTTTTTGGCACATTACATTGTTGTAATTCAGTAGGAATAATTGGATCATAATATCGAGATTTAACATCAGTTTTCCAATTCCTCCATTTCTTTCCATTTGATTGAAGAACCCATACATCACTACCATGAGTTATCTCAAATTTCTCCTGAAAAATATAATATATTTATTATTATATCCAAAGAATTTTGCTATTTTATGTATGTAACTAAAATCAAACAAAACAAGTAGACATATTATGAAGATAAATACCTAAAAAACTTCTAACATAATTTTCTTTAAAGACTTTGGCATTTGATCCCAACTTCTGATATCAATACGTGCATATTTCCCATTTCGAGCAATAGTTCCTAAAAACTCAACAAATAATGATTTATTATGTCCAATAGATGAAAAAATGCATAAATTGCATTAAAATTAAAAAGAAGAAAACCTAATACAATAAGTTGTTAGTACTATTTGTTAATAGGTTGACCATATTTGTTAATACTAACAACAAGTTGTTCTCCACCATGTTCGGTAGCATGATATCCCCAAATACTACACATATAGGTTGAACCTCTTTTTCATTTTTGCTCCTCATTACTTGTACCTACTATGAAAAAAAATATATTGAAATTAAAGTCTTGTAAGTAAGATAAATGTAAATATAAAATAAGCATATAAAGTTTTGATAATATCATAAATAAGAGGCATACCTACAACATAATTTTCAATGGTATTTGTTGGAACATCTTTTTCAACATCAGTTTGTTCTCTGTATCGTGTATTTCTGACATGTGTTCTGGGGTGTGATGTCATTTCTTAAAAATCATTAATATATATATATATATATATATATATAAGATAAACAATGCTATTTATCACCCATGTTGCTCCCATAATCTATGTAGAAAAAGAAAGTATACAAAATATTAAAAAAATTGCAAGGTTCACTACATAAAAATTAAATGCAACCTTTAGATAAACACTTATAAGAAACAAATCAAATCACAAAATGTTTCACAGTAATTAGATTGATATAAGGATCTAATGATATAAGTAAAAAAAATGGTTTAACATTACAAATAAAAAGTACATAAATAAATTACTCTAATAGAATGTCATCAACTTCATCTCTAGTCCACTGAACTTCATCATCAATAAAATACTGTTGAGTAGAAGTCACACTTTGCAAGTAGTCATCAACATCCATTTCTATGTGAATGTTATTAATATCATTTCTTAGTGATTTTGCAATAACAATATACCATGTAGGATCAATTGGATATTCCACATAAAAAACTTGTTGAACTTGAGAAGCAAGCACAAAAGGTTCTTGATGTCGTTTAACTTTATCGAAATTAGTCAAGATGAAGCCATCCTCATCCTCCTTCAGTCTTTTTCCTTTAGAAACCCAATCACATTCAAATAAAACAACACTTCGCTCTGTTGTGTAGTCCAATTCAATTATATTTTTTAAGATTCCATAGTTTGTCAAGTTACTTGAAATAGGATTCTTATCTTTGATACTAGAAAAGCTTGAAGTTAGAGCTTTAACCATCACTCCACAATTTTGAGTTTTTCTTTTTTTCATCAAATCTGCAACATGAAATCTAAAACCATTTATAAGGTATTTCTTGTATAGTGTGACAACATTGGATGGACCTCTAGCTAAGCGCCTCAAATCAGTAGAAATAGTATCATCCTTCAATGGATCAATTGAAGCAATCTATTAAAACAAAGTAGATGTAATGAGTAAAAATTCTCATGTAAATTGCATTAGCATTATAACACTTACCTTATTAGCAAACCAGGAAACGAAATCCTCATTGTGCACTCTTTTAGCTTCATGCTCTCCATAGCGAGACCTTTTTTGTCTTATAATTTCCTTAACTGTAGTGTAATGTTCACAGTATATAATCTTAAATTTTATAAGAATATAATAATATTTATTATATAAAAAATGAAAATATGTATTCTTGAACTTCTATTTTTACCTAGCATATGGCTCTATTTCCTCACAATTAAAAAAGACAAATCGATGTGCTTTTATGAGTGTGTCATCATTGAAGATCTTGACCTATCTATTTCCATGTGCCCGACCATTTGTATCAAAGATATTAAGTCCTTCATTCAAAACATTCTCATCCAACTCATTTCTTCTGAGTTGATTATGCCTTGTTTCCACATGCTCAGCAAAATATAAAGAGCAAAATGTTAAACATTCCTCCACAATATAGTCTTCTGCAATTGATCCCTCTTTATGACTTCTATTTCGATATATGACTTTAACTTGCTTAAAAATATAAAAAAATATTGTTTAATAAATTATATAATTTTTTTTGTAAAGTTAGATATAATAAAAAAAATAATAATACATAAAATAATTACTAACCTTTCAATAGGATACATCCAACAATAATATACAGGACCTCCAATCCTTGCCTCGGTGGTCAAGTGAATTGTCAAATGCACCATGATATCAAAAAAAAGCAGAAGGAAATATCTTTTCAAGTTGGCAAAGTGCAATTGCCACTTCTTTTTCCAATCTAAGAAGCTCAATTGGGAGAAGAACTTTAGAGCACAGTCCTTGAAAAAAATGGCTTAGATGAATCAGAGGAGAGCGAACTGACTTAGGCAAGACTCGTCTTAAGCATAATAGAAGCAATTGTTGCATTATTATATGATGATCATGGCTCTTTAATCCAAGTATTTTCAATGGTTTTAGTTGCTCTTGTCTTGAAATATTAGATGCATATCCATCTGGCACTTTAATATTTTTCAAGACTTTATAGAAAATTTCTTTTTCTTTTTTATTCATTGTAAAGCATGCAGCAGGTAAATAAATATGTCCAGATGAAGTACAAGTAGGGTGAAATTTGGGGTATATTCCCATTTTTTTCATATCTTTACGTGGAATTCAAATTATCTTTTGTCTTTCCATCAAGATCCAACAACGTACCCAAAAGCTTGTCACATACATGCTTTCAATATGCATAACATCTAAGTTATGACGCAAAAGATTTTTTTCCCAATATAGCAACTTGAAAAATATTCTAAATTTCTTCCAATTATAAGGAAAATTAGGATTAGAATGTATTTTCTTACCAAACTTCACATTTATATTTCTTAACATATCAATAATTTTGGATCCATTAACAGGTGGTGGTATAATCCCATGTTCTTCACAACCATTAAACGACCGACTATCTTTTATATCTGGATGATTGTGATCTAAGAACCTCTGATGTCCCATATAACATCTCTTATGACTGAAGTGTAACCACTCTGAGCATGAATTCTCCTAACAAATAGGGCATGCAAACTTTCCTTTTGTACTATAACATGATAAGTTAGCATAACATGAAAAATCATTTATAGTCCATAATAATACAGCTCGCATTTAAAAATTCTCCTTTGAACCTGCATCATAAGTCTACAAACCAAATTTCCTTAATTCTTTTAACTCAGTGACAAGTGGTTGTAAATAAATATCAATATCATTTCCAAGTTGAGTTGGCCCAGGAATAAGCAAAGAAAGCATCATGTATTGTGATTTCATACACAAGTTAGGAGGCAAATTATATGCCATCAATACAACAGACCAAGTACTATGAGTTGAAGTCATTGTCCCAAATGGATTAAATCCATCTGAAGCTAAACCCAATCGTACATTTCTAGGATCTACATCAAAAATTTTATCTTGGTAGTCTAAGTGCTGCCAAGCTGGAGTGTCAGCCGGATGCCTCATGCAACCATCTTTTATGCAATCTTCTTTATGCCATAACATATATGATGCAGTCTTAGATGACATGAATAATCTCTGCAATCTTGATGTTAATGGAAGTGCCACATGACTTTTCTAGCAACCTTTTTCATTTTTTTACTTAATATCTTTTGAAGTGCTATCTTCTGCAACCCATCTTGACTCATTACAAATATCACATTTATTCTTAAATTCATAAGGGCCCTAATATAAAATGCAATAATTATGACATGCATCATTTTTTTTTTAACTTAAGCCCAAATCTTGAATTATCTTCTCTGTCTCGTAATAAGACTTTGGTAGATGAATATCTTCAATTACTTCCCTTAACAAGTCAAGCAACATAGTAAATGATTTCTGAGTCCAATTACCAAGGCATTTATGTTGAAGTAGCCTAACAAGAAAATCAAGTTTTGAAAACTTTTTACATCCAGGAAATAATTCTTGTTGTGAGTCACTTATCAACTTATAAAACTTTGCAACATCCGCATTTGGTTTATTAATTTCTTCTCATTCATCTGCAGTATTACTTTCAAATCCTAATGCATCATTTAATAGCCCTTCCATGTAATCATTAACATCATCAGCATTGATGGAATGTTATCTAATGTCATTTATAAATGAAGTTTCTCTATGAGTAGTCCAATTGTAATATCCAGATTTGAATCCTCTCCAAAGCAAATGAGCTTCAGCATCATCTCTTGTCCTACAAATGCCATTTCCTCAATCTCTACATGGGCTTAGTATCATTCCTCTTAAACTTTCATTACTGAATGCAAAATTTAGAAAGTCTTTAACTCCTCTTTTAAAAATTGCATTACTCCTTGAACAATACATCCAACTTCTATCCATTTCCATATCAGAACCTTCATATAGCAAAGGAGAAATGAATATTAGAAAAAATGAGAACTAGTGGATGCATATTCAAAAGGTTTGAAGTACACTCTTTGATTTGTAATTATAAATAAATAAGTGATTAAGCAAGGAGTAAAAAAAAAATTCATATAAAAATAAAATCTTATAAGATAACATTGGTAGTAAATTTTGGCAAATTGATTTTTGGAGTGAATTTATTTTGAGTGATACGGAAGTAAAAAGGGAGAATATTTGAGGGGACTGTGAGTAGAAGTTGGCACTACAGGCTGAGTGGAGAAATAAGAACATTGCTCTCTTATCACTTTTATCCTACGGCTTTACTTGTAGGAAAATGTAGGGAGATGGTGGTCTCTATAAAGTCTCAAAAATAAATTCTTACCCCATTTCTCATCAAAACTTATCAACTTGTTGATGATCCATCCATTGATTACTTAGTGTATTGGGTTCTTTTAAACTTCAAGTTTCCATTACTTTCATTTTTCTTTGCATTATGTGTATTAGCATGAAATGAAGACTTTCCATTTAAATATTAAGTTTTATTCAAATGCAAATTCTCAAATTTGGTCTTTTAAAATATTAAATGGCCGGGGGTCCAAGGGGGCAACGCCTCTTGGCGGGTATCGACCTTAGTCTGTGATGAAGATTTATGCTCTAGATTCATACTTCCTAAAAGGGTTCTAAATTTTAGGTCATAGCCAAATGGCTTTGCTCAAAATCATCCCATGCAATATGATAAATTAAAAAAATAAATATATTGCTGCATGGAACCAATTCAGCATAAAATAAAGAATTGCTTATAAAGAAGGATGAATGACAATTTTTACATAGATTAGATGGACCCAAGATGTCCAGTTTGTGGGCCCTAGAAAATTAAGTATATTCTTCACCTTTCTTTAATTAGTATCCATCCAATCTTTTTTATTTCTTTTGTACATAGATTGAACGTTAAGCTTTAATATTCTATAAAGATCAAGATTCAAATATTCTATTACATGTCCTAAAAAAACCTTGAGAGCATGATATCAAAATTTTGTTGTCTCCCCAAGGCTTTGTTACTACAAAGAAGTAGCATGGCAATGAATTAAGAGAAATACGGAAGTAAATTAGAAAAAATTAAGATGAGATAAGCATCATGAAACATTTTTAGTTGAGTATATCGTAAATAGGATGCATGGTAAAGTTCAACAACAACATCAACAATATTAGACTTGATTTGCTCTTTTTTTTTGTATCTTTATTAGCATTTAATCTATCAACCAAGTCTAATTTATCCTTTTCTTCCATCAAGCTCTAACCACTTGAAACCAATTCTTTAATCATCTAATCTTCAAGGGATTCTACTCCCAACATCTCTTTCATATAATCATTTTTATGGATGTAGGTTTCTCATATAGCTTGTAGGTTTACCCAACTATAGTAGCCCTTGTTGCATTTCTGTCTTTTATGACTTCAATGAAATTTGCAATGCTCCTACTATAATTTTCTTATGTTTGAATTTCTCTATGAGTATGTCATGTCTTTTGTGAATGCCATGTTTGATGACGCATTTTTAAGATGAGACTTCTATAGCATGTTCATCTATCTACCTCTTCTACCACTGTTATGGCCTATAGTTCTTGGCTTCAAGTGATTCGCAACAATGTACTACATTTTGCCTTTGATTAAAATCAAATGCGGAACTTTTAGCCTTTTTGGCAACTTTTAGGTGATGAATGTTGAATTTAAAACTTTTTCATAACTTGTGGGTGATTAACGATTGTAGTTTATGGGATTTGAAACCATTCTCTAATTTTGAGATTTATTTTCTTACAGTGTTTTACTCCTATGTAGTATTCAATGACTTTTGTGGGTAGTATTATGTGACTTCTTTAGTTAATGAAATTGGTGCTATTTTGATAGATAGCTAGGGGTTCCAAAGAGAATATTACAATTATAAATACGGGTTTTATGCTTTTACAGAGTTCAATGAAGTATTTTAAATGAAACTTAGATCAAAGTGTTGTTCTTTATACTTTCATGAGTCAACTTGATGATCAAGTGATACACTAAGATTTTTTTAAGAACCATTCTCCTTGTACAAATGTGAAGTTTTATCTTGTAAGGTACTTTCTTTTTTATTTTATTCACTGCTATAAAATTTGTTATAGGATTTGGTTCTAAGATTGATTATACTAAAATTTGATACAATCTTAGTTTAAGTGAGTATGTGAATTTCAATTCATTATATATATATATATTTTTTTCGTTTTAAATTACTAAGCATTCTCTAGCAAAAGGCTATTAAGTTATCATCTAAATTGATTTTCTTCATATTTTTAAGTTTCAACAAAAGTAGTAAATACCTATCAAAATTTATGAGTATGAGCACTAAGAATTTTATATCTTTACAATATTATTTTCCACATCTCATATTAGATTTGCTTGAGAAATCCTAGATAATAAGACTTTCTATGTCTTATTTGAAATCATAGTTTAATGTTATATAGTCTTTTAGATGCAGGATAATATAATATCAGAAATAAATAACAACACAACATAATGATGCAATTTAAGCAAAATCAATATACCAATGATCCTAGATAATTTCGACATGTCTATTACATGTATTTATATTCCACTTTCGATGAGAGATATCATGAGATATTTTAAAATTCAATATATAACTTAAGAAAATCTTTTGAAAGACATGACATATTTGATTCCTAGAAAGTTGAATTTTTCTTAATACTTTTGGCTAAGTGTTGTTGTTATAATAAAAGCAACTAGAGCTAATATGCATAAACTTAAGGAAAAATATGACATTCATTGATTAAGGAAATCAATTGCATAGTCAATTTAAGAACTTCACACAATGTGACTCTAGCATGTTTAAATATTTTATAAAGTTTAAAGATCTTTTAGTCAAATATTATTTGATTAGATATTATTATGAAATCAATACATGTTTCTTGAAAGATCTTAAGCAAAAAAATCAAGCATTAAAAGTAAATTCACAAACATGATAAATAAGAGTTTATACAGAGCTTAAAAATTTAAGAAATATCATAATTCTAATTTTAGAACTACTTCATTCAAGTTTGTCATTCCTAAGAAATAAAAAAAGTTGCATCTCATAGAAGGCATATCAATCCCATATTAATACAAGTATCTAGTATGAAAAACCTTTAAGTATTGAAAAAATAAAAGTTCATAAATATTCTTTAAATGATATATTACATGCGAAAAAAAAGTTATAATTACAATATGATTCTATATCAGAGTTTATACTAGGACATATTTATAAATAAAAATATAAAGCTTAGCAAAAAGATAAAATTTGTATATGAAACAAAATTTGAGCATGAGGGTAAGTTTCGCACCTAAACATTATATAAAATCATAATTTGTAACTATTTTTAGAATTAAGCAAATCATTCATACCAAATTTGATAAACCAATTGAACATAATAAGACATAACTGCTAATGAAGTATCTATCAAAATTTTCTCTACTTCTAACAATACAACATATAATGATTTTTTTGTTTCTTGATTAACAAAATCATAAAAAGAATTTTCTTAAAAAAAATTAAACTGCATAGACATGCCATAGATTTATGTATAATAACAACTTTTAAGAAAATATGAAATTCACAAGTCTATTTAGATATATAATTTATCATAAGTGTGAATCTAGAGCATAAATCTTCATCCGTGATGTAGATTCTGAGCAAAGCCCTAGCGGAGAAACAAGCATTAGTTGTTACGGAACAAAATTTGATTGTAAGGTAATTGTTGGTTCAATATTAACATTGAGCATGGCAAAGCAAGGATAACAAGTCATGAGCTTGAAGATAAGTTGTTGTTTGAAAATGCAAGTTCATCATGCCATGGAAGGATTGGTTCTTTCTATGTTAGTGAAAATCAAACAATGTTTATATTGAACCAACAATTTTTTTGCATCAATTGTGTTTATTCACATAAGATAAATAAGGTAATAAATATAGCTTTAGTTATTTTCATGTTCTTTCTTATGCCATGAAAGTCATGGGACGGCTTTCAACTGTTATCTTAGGTGATAAATGAACTATTTAAGAATAGTTCTTATCGGTAGTTCACTAACAATTTATAAAAGGTAAAATAGTTCTAACAGTGTTAGTTCTTCTTTTATAGTTCGAGACTCCATTACTCTCATGTTGGTAACTCCTACAAATAAATAATTTAACATTAAGGGCTTGCATTAATTTGGTTCCAAGCAAGTTTTTTCTTTCAATTTAAGAAGGGATGTAAGCTAGTCTTGCTTGCATTTGGTGTATTTGCACAAAATGAAGACATTCTATTTAAATATCAAGTTTTAGTCAAGTGCAAATTCCCAAAATTTATATTTTAAATTATTATATGGCCAGGGGTCCAAGGGGGTAGTGCCCCTGGCGGGGAACAAATTTTGGTTATAAGTGTTTTTATTAGTTCATCATTTCTAACAAATAGCATGGTATATTTTAAGTTAGAATACATCAACGTACAAGTTTTCATTGCTACGACACAATAATAAAGATAAGAGCATCAATACACTGAGCATGGAAAAGCAATGAAGAATTATTGCAATATTGTCAAAAAAACGTGTTCATACCACTCACCAACATCTAAGGGAACTGAAGATCAACAAATTTGTTGTAGATACAACTTACAATGTGTTCCATTCACTTGCTTTAAAGAAGTAAATTGTGTAAGATGTTTTACATATGTACATAAAACCGATAGGATTTAGTGTCTATGCAAATGTAATAAATATTGATGTCTAGTCCCTAGTTCTGATACACTAAAACCAAAATCGTTCCCTGTCGCAAAATTTTATTAAGTTGGAGGTCATCCATCTACTTCCTTTTTTCTCTACAGATTTTAATTTACAATGGAAAAAAGTTTTCTTTTTCCCTAAGCATCAAAAATAGGACAGGAAAACTTTCAAAAGAAACATCACATCAATTCAAAATCGAATAAGAAATACTCCGTAAACTAGATTAAGGACAAAAAAAACTTTTCAGAAAAAATCATATCAAAATGCAAAAAAAATATGGCGGAGGTACCTAACGCGGCGTTATGAATGAATTCTGAATGAATTCAAGGTTAGCACCTATGGCACCAGTTGACCTCATTAGTCGAGGT
Source organism: Dendrobium huoshanense (assembly GCA_016618105.1). Classification (NCBI taxonomy): domain Eukaryota; kingdom Viridiplantae; phylum Streptophyta; class Magnoliopsida; order Asparagales; family Orchidaceae; genus Dendrobium; species Dendrobium huoshanense. The sequence continues at coordinate 9,126,201 of CM028350.1, read as the reverse complement.
CAATTTCCCCAGATTCAATTCTAGCACCTAGGTATTCGTAGCCTAGTGTAGACATCGCCTTTAGGATTTCTTTAGGTGGACACCTAATGACGTAGCATCGACTCGAACTTACCACTCAGCTCGAATCAAAATCAATTCAATCCAATTCTAATTCAACCTCAAATCAACTCTTTTAAACCAAAATTTGCTACACCAATCGAATTGAAATCAAATCAAATTAACTCAAATTGAATTCGATTTCAATGGCTTCGATTAACCCATTTTGACTCATCACAAGTATATATATAATAATAATTGATATGTCGTCAAAAATTATCTTAATCGGGCACAAATCTCGATGCAAAATCAAGTTTGGAAACTTCAAAAATTAATTCGGAGACCATCCGAACTCCGATTTAAGCAAACTTACAGTTGAACTGAGCGTCTCAAGAATACAAACCCAACGACACCAAGATCAACCCAATCCGAACCCAAATGAATCCGAATCAAGGGCTCAAAGCGCTGTTGGAAGGTTCAAACTGCAATTTGAGTTACCAAACGGTCTCCGATTTTGACGTGCTTATACTCGAATCGAACGGCTCGACGAGACGAATCCAATGAGCCTAAGATCACCAAATTCCGAAATCAATAAGACATTCAAATGTCCAACGAACGGTCCACGATCAAAGGGTTCAGCAACAACCCATAACCACCCACTCTCCCTCTCCCTCAACCCATAACCACCCACTCTCCTTCTCCCTCAACCCAAAAAACGTCCAAGCCTCCTCCTCTCACACATGACACATACCCCATGCCTCTTCCTCTCATACATGACACAAAAAACACGAAGCCTCCCTCTCACACAGAAATCCTGAACTCCCTCTCCTGTTCGAAAGATTCGCAAGTCCGTCGCCAGCCCTAGGGACCCTCAAACAATTTTTTTTTTCTACTGCGATTTATCCGACCAAAGGTAACAAAAAGTAGTAAACCTTCTTCTTGATTCTAACCTTCTTCTTCTTTTATATCAATCATCAAAAGATCAAGATAAATTGATTCTCATTTATCTATGTATTTGTAGAAATAAAAAATGAAATTTTATCATCTTTATTTCTTGAAATATGGTATTCATTTCTTTGAAAATTTGAAAACATGTTGTTTAAGAAGTCTTCTTTTATTGCATAGAACGATATAAAATATTTGTGATTCATCTTAATAAATTAATGGCTACATCTTTCATGCAATTGAAAGAGAATGGTTATTATTTTCTTGAGAGGCAAATAGAGAATTATAGAATTTTATTTGATTTCTTTCATCTTTTGAAAGCTTACAAACTCTTTAGATAATTATATTGTTCCGTAAAAAAAAAAAAAAAAAAAAAGAGGATCTGTAGTTGATTTCAAAAGAAATTCTAAGTTTAATTGTATCAAGTTTCTTTCATAAAATTGGAGTGATTTAATGAAACCTTATTTCGTATCCTCATTCAAGCATTCGATATATTCTGATTAAATTGGAAGGGTTTTATTTATATGTTTTGTAGTTTGTGATGTAAAGGTTGAAACTTATGTTTTGAAAAGAGTCAAGTATATAATTAAAGCAGAATATGTGTATGTGGAAAGTAAAATATACGATTTTGTAGAAACTAATAAATGTGTGGATTGATAGGTGAGAAAGGTATTCTTTAGAAATCAAAATAGTGTGAAATGTGTAATAGTGAGAAGTATGTGTGTGAATATTGAAGTAAAGTATATTTTGAAATATAAAGTATAAAATTTTTGAAAGGTGATGCTTGTGAATGATGGAAAATGGAGATTGTAGGATTTAAAGGTAATTATATATGTTGAAAGGGTTTTGTATGAGAGAAATGAAAGAAAAAGTGTTAAGATTGGTTAGAAGAAATGATTTATGTGTGTATATATATGTGTTAAAAGAACTTGTGTTTTGAAAGGTGGAAAGTGAAATGTGTATATTTTGGAGAAGTTAAGTAAATATGGAAAAGTATAGTATGATATTTTTGAGAGAACAAAATGAATAAATCTTATAGTGTGTATATGTGTTGTGAAATATATGAAGTGTTTATTGAAGGGAGAAGTATATGAGTTTAGAGAAATGCTTATTTGAGAAAGATGTTTATGTGAGTTTTAGAAAATGATGTGAAAAGTGGAATAAGTAAAGGAAAAGGTTGGATTGTGAGATTAAGATGTGGGTGAGTGTGAAAGAGTTTATATTGAAGAACAAAATATTTGGAAGAGTGAAAATTAAAAGTTAGATTGTTATTAAGCAAAAGTGTGTGTGATGATACATATAATTTGAGAGATAAGATTTGTGTGTTGAAAAGTGTAGAGAAGTGAAATGTTCAAAAGCAAAGCAACAAATCTGGTGAACAAGCCCGAAGAAAGGTACGTCTTTATTTTTAGTAAATCTCAATTATTTCATTATTATTTATTAAATAAACTTTCTAATCTTTGTTTCCCTGTCTTCTTTATTTTATTGGCATGGACTACGAGGAACGGTACTGATCGAGTGGACAAAAGTACAAGGAATGACGTCAGTCGCCTCTATTCAATCGGGTATAGGTGCTACGGGCGGAACCACCGGGTCGTAGCCCCCGATGACTGTGAGTATTTCTAAACTTAGAAAACCTTTAGGGGCCCCTTGATGTGGTATGCGTGAACCATTCCTTTAGGTCCCTGTAGTAACTTCAATTTAATTAGATTTACTTTTTTGCTTATTTTAGATCCCTAAACCCCTTTTACACACACTCAAAGTCCTAAGGGTTAGTAATAACAAATTTTTATCCCATACAACAGTAGTGACACTTAAGGACAAAAATTAAGGACCGGGTCTTAGAAAATCTAGACTTAGGAAGCATGCACACTTTAGGATAGAAACTTATAACATAAAAAATTTAGTGACATCTCACTTTAGAATTAGTAAACATCTTTAAATTAGAATTCAATCAATTAAAAAAACTTTAGCCAATAATTGACTTAGGACATTTCAAAACCACATAACCTATTGCACACACTTAGATTTGTTTGCTAGGACAACCGACTCTAGTTTTAGGTTAGGCCGGTGTTTATTTCCTTACTGCACTGTGCCGGGCTTTTTCTCGAGTTTTATTGCATGCTGGTTGTAAAATGTTAGTGTGTTTGTTTATTTATTTTTACTGCACTCTGTGTTGGTTTGATTGACGATTAGATTACCCATAGGCTAGGAGCGATCTGGATTGTTAATATAATTTTCTGTAGGTGGCCACACTCATGCAGGTCAGAAAAAGGGGGCTAATTAATTAATAATAAATAAATACTACAGGTGCTTCAGCTGCTTAGCCCCCAAATGAAGAAGAGTGTGGCCAAGTGTGGCTTAATAATTTAAATTCAATTGCATATATATATAACTGCGTGGGATGATTTTTGTTATAAATTGCTTAGGATAACCTTGCAGGTGGACTAGATTTTTTTTTCCCTTTCTGTGAAATGAAATGTAATGTAAATATAATATATCAAGAGTCAATAAATGTGAAAGTGATTTTTTGAAAGTGGGATATTACATCCAATTTGGAATCCAAAGAAAGGAGAATATACCTTAAAGGATTATTTTCTTTTATTTGGAAAGCCAAATTAGGATGATTCAATATCCAAATAGAAAAAAAAATACCCCTCTTAGGGATGAGTTTCTTTTCATTTGGATATCCAGAACCCGACGGACCCTAGAAGTTCGTAGAATAAGAAAAGACAGAACAAGAAGATTGAAGAAAGAAGAGGAAGAAATGAAGATTTAAGGAACAGTATATCCTATTTCAAAAAATCAATTGCGTCATTCTTAGGATTAGAATCCGGGTTTGTTGTCAGTGGTGCCCGGCCACTTTACTTTTCTACAAATTCTGGGTGTAATATGGACATTGGACATTGGATATTATATTTGGATTATTAAAATTGATTGTTTATATTGTTTGTGCAGTAGATTTTTTTAGGACCTTGCATGCCGTGTTTTGTTTTAGCCTGGATTCGAAACGGAGAGATTTTTATCGTAAGGGTACGCTTAAAATTCTTCTACTTGTAATTTTAAATAAAAAAATTTTAGGCTCACATAGTAACTCTAACGATCTAAGAAGTAAGCTCGGGACCGCCGAGAGTCAGCATAAGCATATTAATACTTTCTCTTCCTTGTTAGGCACCTCCCCGCCTGCGGGTTCTGGCAGACCACTTGACCTATGAGGGTGCAGTTCTGTCAAGGGGAAGTTGTGCAATCTCTAGGGAAAAATCTATTTTCTAAGCCTAAATTTTTAAACTGCTTCATTATCATTTTATGCATTCGAGTCAATTAGCATGCATTGCATTAGATACAAACTAAAAAGAGTCTAAAATATTAATTGCATTTCTAGACATTTATCACCCTACATAAGTTGAGGGGCTAATTAGGAATTGTCTTAAATGTCAGCCCCAATTCCTTAAAACTTAAACAACATCCCTACCCATCTTTTATAAGAGACTGGACACATGGTTTTAAGCGCCTAGGTGGTTAGCTGGCTCCCCAATCCAGGCCGGGGTAAGTCCAGATTTGCACTTCATTAGTTAGGTTTGGGTCGCTACTTTGTAGTACCCAAATTAGATTTAGGTTCTGAGGCAGATTCTTTTTAGATCTTAAGTCCTCGCCCTCCGGGAATATAAATCCCAACTTTCTAATAAAATGTCAACTTAAACATAAAATTTTCTCTTAAAATGTAAAGCCCAACATAGGATAGACTGAGGTTGTCTCTGAGCTTCTCAGAATCCGACACCTCCTACTTTTCTTCCATTGACTCGCTAATAAATGTTCAACATTGAGCTTTCACCTTGGAAAATTCCTACTTCTGTTTCTTGTCTTTTACTTTGTAGTCAAAGAGTATGAAATCACTGTTTTAATCGAGAGTTTTCTTAGGAGCATTCCTCCTAGGATGTAATTAACTATAGGAGCTTGCTCCTATAGGGATTTCAGAACCCCAGACTAAAATAAACCTTATTTCATTCGTATAAAACAAGGGAAGAATCTTTGGGAACGTAGATATTTTTAAAACTTTATTTTTAATTTTGAATAGACTTATAGAATGTTATTATTATCTTTTCAGATAATATAATATTATACTTGTTATATTCAACTTTAGAAATAATGAATTTTATAAAACTCATTCTCGCTTTTGGATATCTTGAAGAATATTATGTTCGTCTTTTAAGATGATATAATATTCTTCTTGCCATATCAAAATAAAAGAATGAATAAACTTTTTCAAAAAAAAAAAAAACCGTATTTCTATCTTTAAACATATTCTATAGAATTTCATGTTCATCTTTTAAGATGATATGTTATTCTTTGAACTGTTTGATTATAGAAATATCAATTTTCAAAACCCTATTTTGATATTGAATCCATTGTAGAATATTGTGTCAGTCTCTCGAGATTGTACTTTATTCTTAATACAGTATTTGATTACAAAATAGGAGAAATCAAAATCTGCGTGGTGACACAATTTTTTTTTCCCACCAAGGTTTTTCTGGCGACTCCGCTGGGGATCAATCCTCTCTCCATCTTTAGCAGTGTTTTATACCCTTTAATCGATAGTATACTTGTGCTTGGCATAGGTTGTAACTACCTTTCTTCCACCGGTTCTTTTATTCATTTCATTCTTGGATAATTTGGCCGGTATCTAAATAAATTTTTAGAGGTCTTATTTTGGACCCCATTAGAAAACTGATGGGAAGCTCCTTTATACGACCTTTTTGTAAAGTAAATCTCCGTGCTAATTCGAATATTGTAGTTACATTTTATTTTGTAGCTTGATGTTTGAGTTAGCACTGGGTCCAAAATCAATTTACCCAATCTTTAGTAATATGTATAGTTACTTCTTTTAGTAACTTAATGTATTATTTGGATTGGGTCCAAATAATTTTAAGTCTTGAAAAATTTTAAACTTCCGTGTCCTAACTAATTTGTTACAGTTATATATTTTTATAACTCGATATGTGGCTGGACAAATCTCAAGAAAATTTGAGCTTTTAAATCAAAGTTTTCTCCTTATCTAAATCAGCATGTTACAGTTATATATTTTTATAGCTTAATATGTTTGGTAGGATATGGTCCAAAAGCTCAAACCATCAATCAAAATTTTCTGCTTGTCCTAATAATATATTGTAGTTACATGTACTTTGTAGCTTGGTATATTTTCTAGGACAGGGTCTAGAATGTGATATATGCAAGATTTTCAAGATTTTCAAGATTAAATTTGATTTACATTGAGAAAAGTTTGAAAGTTCAAATACAAATCAAGCTTATAAAAATAATTTTGCTAGAGAAAATAGTAGGTTGATTTCTTTTAAAAAGAAATTTACCTCTATCTTTCTTAAATTATAATTAAAATGTCATTGTGGTTGACTCCTCTAAACACTTAAAGAATAAAACTAATGGTTATCAATGCTAAAAAGAAAAGTGTGTTCCCTCCCTCCCTCCACTTGAGTGGATTAACGCTTTAGATGAAGATATATTTAATCTCATTTCTTTTAGGAACCTCAAAGCACAAAAGTTTAGCTAATTTTACTAGGTTCCTAGCAATTGCTGAATTAAATTCAAATATATTTTCAAATCTTCTATTCAACCATATTATGATTTTTCTAATCTTAGGAATGTATAAATATTGGTTGACATATTGAAGTTTGAAAATCATTCTAAATTCCCTCACATGTAAACCTTCTTGTAGGTTAAAGTTTAATATGCCTATAAATCCTATTCCCTAAGAGTAATACATGGATACGACAATTTGTCCTCTGCCATGTGATTTAACTCTGATAGAAAATGGATCTTAAGGCATACAATGAAGATAAATAGACAAGTTATATAAAAAGCTTTTGTTCATCATATGTAGTTTTCTCTTATGATAATATTATTAAATCAAATATTAGCTAAGTTTACTCTTGGCTTTATTACTCCATTTGAGAAAACTCATGAGCAATTCTTGTTAAGATTGATCATCTTAAATTCCTCTTTCAGTCAAAGACTTGGGATAATTCAAGGTTCCTTATTAAGGCTAACCCATGATATGATAAACATTTCTTTGTCATGTGGTTTTTCCTTAAAATTAATTGACATGCCTTGAACTAATACCGAGTCAGGTGATTTTATAACATCTTTAATAGTTTTTCCTCTTCAATAGTGATAAAAATTATCATATTTGGGTTCACCCATTATGATAATCATGCATATCTTCTTTTGAATAAAGATTTATGTCAAATTAAAATTGGAGGAAAGGAAAGTTTTGTTCACCTCATTGTTATACATTTCATAGTCATCTTGCAAATTGATGAACTTATTTCATAATTATCTCATTCAAGTTATTTATTCATACTATAGGATTGGGTCCGATTTGTAGATCCATATTCCTTATATAAGAGGGTTAATTTTCTACTCTTATACTTGGAAGATGGTTTTACAACTAAAATAATCATTTCAAGATTTAAGTAGATGAAGCCTCCTAAAAAAAAAAAAAAAAAGGAGCGAAGAAGGAAAAGAAAAGAAAAAAGAGACGCATTCATTAAATGTGTAGCAAAAAAAAAAATAGTGGCTTCCCTTTTTAAATCTTGAATATCATAGGACCTATTCATCCTTTAGTATTTTTAATATTTGACTTTGAGAATTCAAAATTTTGGTTCATCATCAAGCATTGATGTTCTATTAGATGTAAAATATATATATCATCTGAAAGATTTGAAAAGATTGAATTTCTACCTCCAATTTAATTTCTTTATATCTTAGTTTAAAAAGAAGAAAAAAGATGAAGAAGGAAACCCCAGTTTTGCTTGTAAGGAGCTTTGATCTGGGTTAACAAAATCTAAATCTTGAGACCTCTCTAGTTAGCAACTTGAGTAGGCCAGTTCATATCTTCAAATCATAAAGAAAAATTACATAGATGATCAATCTAAATGAAATTATAATGGTGCTGGTTGTGCATTATTAGGTTTCATAGATCAACCTAATTAAGATGCATAAACAAACTATTATCCAAAATATTTATCTTCAACTCTCTTTTGAACATCTTCTAATTTGAATGAGATTCTAGACAGGATCCTGATACTAGATGATCTATAGTGATATTTATGGATATAAAAATCACTTTCTTTAGATTCAAAATTTTCAAACTAAACTAAGGGACATCCCTTAGTTGGTTTTGAGATGATTGTCTAATGTTCTCATTCACTATTGAGTAGATATCATACAAATTTAAATCTATTATTGACTGAGCTAAGATGTTAGAACATGAGGGGTTCTATTCTTAGTGATGTCGATGATACCTTTGTTTGAATCTTTATCAAACTTCAAAACAAAATCAAACTACAATTTGACTAAGTCTATAATTGACTAATCTCGGATGTTAGAATTGGAGGGATTCTATTCCTGATAAAGTCAATGATAACGTCTTCAAAAAGATATTAAAATTCAATTCAAAGTATATCTTTTTCATAAATTAGAATCGGATGTTAGAGTCTAACCAACTCTATCCCTGTTAAATAATATTTCCATAGCATTCAAATCTAAAATATTTGAAACTACAATTTTCTTTAAAGAAAGTTGTTAAGTTTTGGATATTTTGATTAAACTCATGTTGGTCATATTCAAACTATTTAATTTAGAGGGAGTCAACCAATCCTTCGTTGAGTTTTTAAATCTTTTCCAATATCATTTTGATTGGGTTAAGATAACTAAAACTTAAGCGATTACAGTCAAATATTATAAGAAAATTATCAAATGAAAAATAAAGCTTTTACTTTTTGATGAAAATCAAACTTTTCTCAATCATTATGAGAATTTGATATTCCTTAGTGCTTTCACTATAAAGGATGCTCAAATACTCTCCTTGTTCTTCAACAACTCATGCAAAAGTTAAAATTTTTTAAGGAAAATTTTATCATGTTGCATTTAGTTCTCCTAGAACATGCAAATGAGGACTCTAGAAAATTCATATGATTTTCTTTGAGTTAATCGAAACAAATTCAATCATAGAATCAATCTTTAAACAAAATCTTGCATTTTTCTTTTGGTGGTCGAAATGCTTTGTTAAGTCTTTACTTATCAAAGATGATAAAACTACTCCAATTTCCCTTTTTCACATATGATGATCCAATATAAAAAACAAAAACCCTAGTGGAATATTTGTATGTTATAAGGATCATCTATATTAAAAAAAAGGAACAAAGTTTTCAATTCAATGAATTTCAAAATTTTTATTCTTCCAAACGTTTTTCTTTCCCTTTTAGAAAATGACATATACAAATGTTATAATCTCTAATAGAATATTTGCAATTTGTTAAGCTCATTTGTGATGAAAGGGAAATGATCCATGGCTTTAAAGAAATCAACTATACATCTAAATTCTAAATTCTGGCTTAAGTCCGCTCTTACGGCAGCCATCCTGTTTAAATCCGTCTCTAGGTATAAGTCCTCCTACGGCATCCTATTGACATCTTTGGAGTTAGGAGTAAGCATCCCTAGTGGAATCCTAATCTTCATTCCGAGGAGAAGTATAAGCATCCCTAGCGGCATCTTCTCTTCATTAAATGTTAAATCTTAAATCCGTCTTTAGGTATAAGTCCTCCTACGGCATCCTATTGACATCTTTGTGAAAGTTCGATGGGGATGTTAAGCCCTTATGAACTTATTCCCAAAGCTAATTAAGAGAGAGGTGATTTGGAATAGAAGAATCTTTTAAACAAAGACAAAAACCTAAACCAAAATCACCACAAAAAGTGCGGAAGAAAAATAAATGCGGAAGCGATAATAAGAAAAGAACACACCAGATTTATAGTGGTTCGGTCAAACCTTGACCTACGTCCACTCCTTGGAGGCACCCTCCAAGTATTGCACTAACACAAGTGTCTCTCCTTTAGCCCCCACAGCTAGGCGGAGAAGCCCTTACACAATCACTTCCACCTCTCCCGGTGCGGCGGAGTTGCCGGGTCCTTTGACACCAAAGAGACTTCTTCTTTGGTGAACTTACCTCGAGACAAGCCTTGAATCCGATGGTACTAAGGTGCGAGTTCACCGAAGCAACCGTGTGGAACCCCCTCCACACTCCCTTGAGTCCCCCCTCACAGGATCTTCTCCCTCTCTCAAACTCCACCCTTTCCTCTCTCCCTTTCAAGCTCTCTCTTCAAGTTTCCCCCACAAGAACGAAGCTACAATGGCTGCCAAAGACACTTACAAAGTGCCTTGCCATAGCTTAAATAGAGGCTCTCAAAACGAGCTCATTAATGCAAGTTGCCGTCATTATCGTCCAGGACGATAGCCAAATCGTCCTGGCCGATTAGCACAAATATGAGGAAAATCGTCCTGAAAATTGCCCTGAAATGAAGCTGGACGATGTCTAATCGTCCCGGACGATCTTGCGATCGGCCTGGACGAAATCCCCATTAATTGCTTTCCAAAACTGCCTGAGAAATTTTGGAAAAATTGACCTGGATCGGCCAGGCCGATAACCAGGACGATATCCAAAAATAAGATTTTCCTAAGTAGATATGGCGGCAGATTCTTGCTGAATTGAGCCGATCGTCCTGGCCGATACAAAATCGTCCAGGACGATGTGTTTTGCAAAAAGACGGCTGCTTTAATGAGAATGCCCTAATTAGGATTTCTACTTTTGTCAGATCGTCCAAGACGATATAAATATCATCCCGGACGATGTTACCAAAAATAGAAATCTTTTAGAGCACAACAGAAAATCTTCCAAGTTACAAATCATCAGATACCACACCAAATACAACAGACTCAAGAAGGAAAAAAGATTACAAACTGACACAGACCTAGTCTACCCAATCTTGAGCTGGTTCCAGATTACAGTCTGATCGTGTGGACCTGAAACGTTAGCACATAAGGCAATCGTAGAGAAATAAGGAATGTTTGCTATCATCAAAATCATAGATTCGCAACAATCTCCCCCTTTTTGATGATGGCAAAACATTTCAATTTGAATTTTCATAAAAGTAAATCCTCCTAATCTCCCCCTTACTAGAATAAATCCTTTTAACAAAAATAGGGGAGATGAAAATATTTTTGTTGTTTTAAAATTTTTGAAAAGAAAAAAGATACAACGTTCTCCCCCTTTGACATTATCAAAAAGAGAGGAGGCACAAACAAAAAAACAAAACGAACAAAAAACATTCCCTGATCAAGTAAAAAAAACAAATGTTCTTAAAATGAGAAAGTTACCTCTGGGTTTTAATCAAAAAACTTAGTAGAATTGGATTGACAACACATAGCCCAGTAAAGGTTAGAAAATCAAGAATTGATAATCCAAACTCAAGTTCTTTAAAAAGGCTCAAAAACTTTTTAATTCAATATCTAAATCAAGGAATAAATTAGAGAAAGAAACAGTAATTTTTCAAAACTCCTTTCATAAAATATATCTAATAGAAGATTAATGCACGATTTGAATCATGAATCAAGATTTTCAAACTCAAGCATCGAAAAATCAAGGGTTTTCTTAAGCTTTAAGAAGTATAAGAATGGTAAGCATTAAAATTTAGTGGGCTCATTTTATGCCTCTTGACAATTAGTTGGCGCACTGCGCATCTTTTGATACACTTTGTGTATTCTATATTTTTCAATTTTGGCGCTTTGCGCTTCTTTTATTTTTGGCATCATTGGCCAATTTTTTTTTTGATTATACTACCTTTCTGAAATCTTAAATACCAAAAGTAAACCCATACTATTGATAAAGCAAATTTCTTGATTAAGAAAATTTTGAATTAGATTCAACAACTTGCAAAAGATTCCTATGTGATAAATAAAATATAGGGAGATAAAAAATTTAGTTTCAAAAACCAATTTAAAAGATGAAGAAGATTTTAAATCAAAAGTAGAAAAACCTCTTTTAGGAAACAGAGATTGAAAGCCAAAAACATGAGTTTCCTTCCTTTGATTGTTTTTAGAGAAGTCAATCACAACTTACTAAAGATTTCAAGAAAAATTAGGAAGTAAATTTTTCATTTCTAGAAAAGTGAATGTGTGTGTAGATCAGAGAAAAATTTTTACGAAAAAAAAAATTTCAAAGAATAAACAAAACAAAAACGCAAAATAAAAATGAAAAAACATAAAAACAAAAACACAACAAAAAAGAAACACAAAAACACAACACAAAAAAAAATACGAAAGACTCTTAACCATTATCTCTCTCCTGGTCTGATGCTTCAGAGACCAGATCTGGCCATGAGATTTTTTGCTTTTCATTATTTCCCCAGTTTAAATTTAACTTTGCCTTACCCTTTTCTTTTGTAGGGAGAATTCTTAAATTAGGGCACTCATTTTTCATATGTCCAGGTTTCCTGCATTTAGAACAAATAACGTCAGACGAAATATTAACATCCTTACCAATTTTACCTTTTTTCCACTTCTGCTTATGCATTGGTGAGCTTTGTGATTTGCTTGACAATTCCTTTCTGTCGTCACCAACTAAGCTTCCTCTTTCCGTATCTTCGGCTTTTAGAACGATCGTCTCACCTGCATCCAAAAGTCTTTGACTCAACCCTTGCTCGTAGGCAATGAGTGAGCCAATCAAATTATCAATAGAATAATCATTCAAATCTTTAGACTCACAAATAGCAACAACTTTAGAATCAAATTTATCCAGTAGACATCGAAGAATTTTGTTAACTTTTTCAAAATTTGAAAAATCTTTTCCTAAGGCATGCAATGATGTAGTAATTTGAATGAACCTTGTATACATGTCTAAAATCGTTTCAAAAGGTTTCATAGAAAACATTTCAAAATCATGCATTAAAATATTCAACTTGGATTGCTTGATTTCACTAGTGCCTTCGTATATGGTGTGCAATTTATCCCAAACTTCCTTGCCAGTAGTGCACGTGGATATTAACATAAAATCATCAGAACTTAAAGCACAGAAAAAACAGTTCAAAGACGTTGCATTTAATTGAGCATCCATTCGTTCATCCCTATTCCATTGATTAAAAGGAATATCATTTTTAATTCCATTAACAATACATGATGGTGATGAATAACCAGTTAAAATCATATGCCACATACGAAAATCAATCGATTGCAAAAAAGTAGACATGCGAATTTTCCAAAAATCAAATGTAATATTTTCAAACAATGGTGGTCTAGTGATTGAATATCCTTCCGCAAAAGTACGATTAGCCATGGATCGAAATTCAAAAGCTTTTAAAAACTTATTTTATGAAAACTGCTCTGATACCACATGAAAGTTCGATGGGGATGTTAAGCCCTTATGAACTTATTCCCAAAGCTAATTAAGAGAGAGGTGATTTGGAATAGAAGAATCTTTTAAACAAAGACAAAAACCTAAACCAAAATCACCACAAAAAGTGCAGAAGAAAAATAAATGCGGAAGCGATAATAAGAAAAGAACACACCAGATTTATAGTGGTTCGGTCAAACCTTGACCTACGTCCACTCCTTGGAGGCACCCTCCAAGTATTGCACTAACACAAGTGTCTGTCCTTTAGCCCCCACAGCTAGGCGGAGAAGCCCTTACACAATCACTTCCACCTCTCCCGGTGCGGCGGAGTTGCCGGGTCCTTTGACACCAAAGAGACTTCTTCTTTGGTGAACTTACCTCGAGACAAGCCTTGAATCCGATGGTACTAAGGTGCGAGTTCACCGAAGCAACCGTGTGGAACCCCCTCCACACTCCCTTGAGTCCCCTCTCACAGGATCTTCACCCTCTCTCAAACTCCACCCTTTCCTCTCTCCCTTTCAAGCTCTCTCTTCAAGTTTCCCACACAAGAACGAAGCTACAATGGCTGCCAAAGACACTTACAAAGTGCCTTGCCATAGCTTAAATAGAGGCTCTCAAAACGAGCTCATTAATGCAAGTTGCCGTCATTATCGTCCAGGACGATAGCCAAATCGTCCTGGCCGATTAGCACAAATATGAGGAAAATCATCCTGAAAATCGCCCTGAAATGAAGCTGGATGATGTCTAATCGTCCCGGACGATCTTGCGATCGGCCTGGACGAAATCCCCATTAATTGCTTTCCAAAACTGCTTGAGAAATTTTGGAAAAATTGACCTGGATCGGCCAGGCCGATAACCAGGACGATATCCAAAAATAAGATTTTCCTAAGTAGATATGGCGGCAGATTCTTGCTGAATTGAGCCGATCGTCCTGGCCGATACAAAATCGTCCAGGACGATGTGTTTTGCAAAAAGACGGCTGCTTTAATGAGAATGCCCTAATTAGGATTTCTACTTTTGTCAGATCGTCCAGGACGATATAAATATCATCCCGGACGATGTTACCAAAAATAGAAATCTTTTAGAGCACAACAGAAAATCTTCCAAGTTACAAATCATCAGATACCACACCAAATACAACAGACTCAAGAAGGAAAAAAGATTACAAACTGACACAGACCTAGTCTACCCAATCTTGAGCTGGTTCCAGATTACAGTCTGATCGTGTGGACCTGAAACGTTAGCACATAAGGCAATCGTAGAGAAATAAGGAATGTTTGCTATCATCAAAATCATAGATTCGCAACACTTTGGAGTTAGGAGTAAGCATCCCTAGTGGCATCCTAATCTTCATTCCGAGGAGAAGTATAAGCATCCCTAGCGGCATCTTCTCTTCATTAAATGTTAAATCTTAAATCCGTCTTTAGGTATAAGTCCTCCTACGGCATCCAATTGACATCTTTGGAGTTAGGAGTAAGCATCCCTAGTGGCATCCTAATCTTCATTCCGAGGAGAAGTATAAGCATCTCTAGCGGCATCTTCTCTTCATTAAATGTTAAATCTTAAATCCGTCTTTAGGTATAAGTCCTCCTACGGCATCCTATTGGCATCTTTGGAGATAGGAATAAGCATCCCTAGTGGCATCCTAATCTTCATTCCGAGGAGAAGTATAAGCATCCCTAGCGGCATCTTCTCTACATTAAATGTTAAATCTTAAATCCGTCTTTAGGTATAAGTCCTCCTACGGCATCCTATTGACATCTTTGGAGTTAGGAGTAAGCATCCCTAGTGGCATCCTAATCTTCATTCCGAGGAGAAGTATAAGTATCCCTAGTGGCATCTTCTCTTCATTAAATGTTAAATCTTAAATCCATCTTTAGGTATAAGTCCTCCTACGGCATCCTATTGACATCTTTGGAGTTAGGAGTAAGCATCCCTAGTGGCATCCTAATCTTCATTCCGAGGAGAAGTATAAGTATCCCTAGTGGCATCTTCTCTTCATTAAATGTTAAATCTTAAATCCGTCTTTAGGTATAAGTCCTCCTACGGCATCCTATTGACATCTTTGAAGTTAGGAGTAAGCATCCCTAGTGGCATCCTAATCTTCATTCCGAGGAGAAGTAAAAGCGTCCCTAGTGGCATCTTCTCTTCATTAAATGTTAAATCTTAAATCCGTCTTTAGGTATAAGTCCTCCTACGACATCCTATTGACATCTTTGAAGTAAGGAGTAAGCATCCCTAGTGGCATCCTAATCTTCATTCCGAGGAGAAGTATAAGCATCCCTAGCGGCATCTTCTCTTCATTAAATGTTAAATCTTAAATCCGTCTTTAGGTATAAGTCCTCCTACGGCATCCTATTGACATCTTTGGAGTTAGGAGTAAGCATCCCTAGTGGCATCCTAATCTTCATTCCGAGGAGAAGTATAAGCATCCCTAGCGGCATCTTCTCTTCATTAAATGTTAAATCTTAAATCCGTCTTTAGGTATAAGTCCTCCTACGGCATCCTATTGACATCTTTGGAGTTAGGAGTAAGCATCCCTAGTGGCATCCTAATCTTCATTCCGAGGAGAAGTATAAGCATCCCTAGTGGCATCTTCTCTTCATTAAATGTTAAATCTTAAATCCGTCTTTAGGTATAAGTCCTCCTACGGTATCCTATTGACATCTTTGGAGTTAGGAATAAGCATCCCTAGTGGCATCCTAATCTTCATTCCGAGGAGAAGTATAAGCATCCCTAGCGGCATCTTCTCTTCATTAAATGTTAAATCTTAAATCCGTCTTTAGGTATAAGTCCTCCTACGGCATCCTATTGACATCTTTGAAGTTAGGAGTAAGCATCCCTAGTGGCATCCTAATCTTCATTCCGAGGAGAAGTATAAGCAACCCTAGCGGCATCTTTTCTTCATTAAATGTTAAATCTTAAATCCGTCTTTAGGTATAAGTTCTCCTACGGCATCCTATTGACATCTTTGGAGTTAGGAGTAAGCATCCCTAGTGGCATCCTAATCTTCATTCCGAGGAGAAGTATAAGCATCCCTAGCGGCATCTTCTCTTCATTAAATGTTAAATCTTAAATCTAAAATCCGTCTTTAGGTATAAGCATCCTAATCTTCATTCGAGGAGAAGTATAAGCTCCTACATTAAATGTTAAATCTAAAACTTTAGGTATAATCCTATTGACATCTTTGGAGTTAGGAGTAAGCATCCCTAGTGGCATCCTA
Source organism: Dendrobium huoshanense (assembly GCA_016618105.1). Classification (NCBI taxonomy): domain Eukaryota; kingdom Viridiplantae; phylum Streptophyta; class Magnoliopsida; order Asparagales; family Orchidaceae; genus Dendrobium; species Dendrobium huoshanense. Next base: position 9,109,759 of record CM028350.1, on the reverse strand, counting down.
ATCTTCATTCCGAGGAGAAGTATAAGCATCCCTAGCGGCATCTTCTCTTCATTAAATGTTAAATCTTAAATCCGTCTTTAGGTATAAGTCCTCCTACGGCATCCTATTGACAGCTTTGGAGTTAGGAGTAAGCATCCCTAGTGGCATCCTAATCTTCATTCCGAGGAGAAGTATAAGCATCCCTAGCGGCATCTTCTCTTCATTAAATGTTAAATCTTAAATCCGTCTTTAGGTATAAGTCCTCCTACGGCATCCTATTGGCATCTTTGGAGTTAGGAATAAGCATCCCTAGTGGCATCCTAATCTTCATTCCGAGGAGAAGTATAAGCATCCCTAGTGGCATCTTCTCTTCATTAAATGTTAAATCTTAAAACCGTCTTTAGGTATAAGTCCTCCTACGGCATCCTATTGACATCTTTGGAGTTAGGAGTAAGCATCCCTAGTGGCATCCTAATCTTCATTCCGAGGAGAAGTATAAGCATCCCTAGTGGCATCTTCTCTTCATTTAATGTTAAATCTTAAATCCGTCTTTAGGTATAAGTCCTCCTACGGTATCCTATTGACATCTTTGGAGTTAGGAATAAGCTTCCCTAGTGGCATCCTAATCTTCATTCCGAGGAGAAGTATAAGCATCCCTAGCGGCATCTTCTCTTCATTAAATGTTAAATCTTAAATCCGTCTTTAGGTTTAAGTCCTCCTACGGCATCCTATTGACATCTTTGAAGTTAGGAGTAAGCATCCCTAGTGGCATCCTAATCTTCATTCCGAGGAGAAGTATAAGCAACCCTAGCGGCATCTTTTCTTCATTAAATGTTAAATCTTAAATCCGTCTTTAGGTATAAGTCCTCCTACGGCATCCTATTGACATCTTTGGAGTTAGGAGTAAGCATCCCTAGTGGCATCCTAATCTTCATTCCGAGGAGAAGTATAAGCATCCCTAGCGGCATCTTCTCTTCATTAAATGTTAAATCTTAAATCCGTCTTTAGGTATAAGTCCTTCTACGGCATCCTATTGGCATCTTTGGAGTTAGGAATAAGCATCCCTAGTGGCATCCTAATCTTCATCCCGAGGAGAAGTATATGCATCCCCAGCGGCATCTTCTCTTTATTCTATTGATATTCTTGAAGTTAATCTTGATTTATAAAAATGTTTCAATCATATCAAAATCAAATTCAAAATTCCTGTTTGTGTCAAACCTCATTCAACTTTTCAATATCTTGACTTTGTTAAATAATACTAATTTCATTAGTTATTATTTGCTAAAGCCATCAATGTCAATATCAACTTCAAATCAATTCCTCAAACTCGAAACTCTATCAACCTTTATCCTAATTTTCTATCAAACCTCAAAATTCCTTCAATTTGTATACTCAAATCTTTAACTTCTACTATGGATCTAGTTGATCGTTTCAGTCAACGCCAATACGCACGATAAACTTTGGCAAGTTTATCATGCCTATTGGGGGACCATTTGTTGACCTCATTAGTCGAGGTCAATTTCCCCAGATTCAATTCTAGCACCTAGGTATTCGTAGCCTAGTGTAGACGTCGCCTTTAGGATTTCTTTAGGTGGACACCTAATGACGTAGCATCGACTCGAACTTATCACTCAGCTCGAATCAAAATCAATTCAATCCAATTCTAATTCAACCTCAAATCAACTCTTTTAAACCAAAATTTGCTACACCAATCGAATTGAAATCAAATCAAATTAACTCAAATTGAATTTGATTTCAATGGCTTCGATTAACCCAATTTGACTCGTCACAAGTATATATATAATAATAATTGATATGTCGTCAAAAATTATCTTAATCGGGCACAAATCTCGAAGCAAAATCAAGTTTGGAAACTTTAAAAATTAATTTGGAGACCATCCGAACTCCGATTTAATCAAACTTACAGTTGAACTGAGCGTCTCAGGAATACAAACCCAACGACACCAAGATCAACCCAATCCGAACCCAAATGAATCCGAATCAAGGGCTCAAAGCACTGTTGGAAGGTTCAAACCGCAATTTGAGTTACCAAACGGTCTCCGATTTTGACGATTTTATACTCGAATCGAACGGCTCGACGAGACGAATCCAATGAGCCTAAGATCACCAAATTCCGAAATCATTAAGGCTTTCAAATGTCCAACGAACAGTCCATGGTCAAAGGGTTCAGCAACAACCCATAACCACCCACTCTCCCTCTCCCTCTACCCATAACCACCCACTCTCCTTCTCCCTCAACCCAAAAAACGTCCAAGCCTCCTCCTCTCACACATGACACATACCCCATGCCTCTTCCTCTCATACATGACACAAAAAACTCGAAGCCTCCCTCTCACACAGAAATCCTGAACTCCCTCTCCTGTTCGAAAGATTCGCAAGTCCGTCGCCAGCCCTAGGGACCCTCAAACAATTTTTTTTTCTACTGCGATTTATCCGACCAAAGGTAACAAAAAGTAGTAAACCTTCTTCTTGATTCTAACCTTCTTCTTCTTTTATATCAATCATCAAAAGATCAAGATAAATTGATTCTCATTTATCTATGTATTTGTAGAAATAAAAAATGAAATTTTATCATCTTTATTTCTTGAAATATGGTATTCATTTCTTTGAAAATTTGAAAACATGTTGTTTAAGAAGTCTTCTTTTATTGCATAGAACGATATAAAATATTTGTGATTCATCTTAATAAATTAAGGGCTACATCTTTCATGCAATTGAAAGAGGATGGTTATTATTTTCTTGAGAGGCAAATAGAGAATTATAGAATTTTATTTGATTTCTTTCATCTTTTGAAAGCTTACAAACTCTTTAGATAATTATATTGTTCCATAAAAAAAAAAAAAAAAAAAATAAGAGGATCTGTAGTTGATTTCAAAAGAAATTCTAAGTTTAACTGTATCAAGTTTCTTTCATAAAATTGCAGTGAATTAATGAAACCTTATTTCGTATCCTCATTCAAGCATTCGATATATTCTGATTAAATTGGAAGGGTTTTATTTATATGTTTTGTAGTTTGTGATGTAAAGGTTGAAACTTATGTTTTGAAAAGAGTCAAGTATATAATTAAAGCAGAATATGTGTATGTGGAAAGTAAAATATACGATTTTGTAGAAACTGATAAATGTGTGGATTGATAGGTGAGAAAGGTATTCTATAGAAATCAAAATAGTGTGAAATGTGTAATAGTGAGAAGTATGTGTGTGAATATTGAAGTAAAGTATATTTTGAAATATAAAGTATAAAATTTTTGAAAGGTGATGCTTGTGAATGATGGAAAATGGAGATTGTAGGATTTAAAGGTAATTATATATGTTGAAAGGGTTTTGTATGAGAGAAATGAAAGATAAAGTGTTAAGATTGGTAAGAAGAAATGATTTATGTGTGTATATATATGTGTTAAAAGAACTTGTGTTTTGAAAGGTGGAAAGTGAATTGTGTATATTTTGGAGAAGTTAAGTAAATATGGAAAAGTATAGTATGATATTTTTGAGAGAACAAAATGAATAAATCTTATAGTGTGTATATGTGTTGTGAAATATATGAAGTGTTTATTGAAGGGAGAAGTATATGAGTTTAGAGAAATGCTTATTTGAGAAAGATGTTTATGTGAGTTTTAGAAAATGATGTGAAAAGTGGAATAAGTAAAGGGAAAGGTTGGATTGTGAGATTAAGATGTGGGTGAGTGTGAAAGAGTTTATATTGAAGAACAAAATATTTGGAAGAGTGAAAATTAAAAGTTAGATTGTTATTAAGCAAAAGTGTGTGTGATGATACATATAATTTGAGAGATAAGATTTGTGTGTTGAAAAGTGTAGAGAAGTGAAATGTTCAAAAGCAAAGCAACCAATCTGGTGAACAAGCCCGAAGAAAGGTACGTCTTTATTTTTAGTAAATCTCAATTATTTCATTATTATTTATTAAATAAACTTTCTAATCTTTGTTTCCCTGTCTTCTTTATTTTATTGGCATGGACTACGAGGAACGGTACTGATCGAGTGGACAAAAGTACAAGGAATGACGTCAGTCGCCTCTATCCAACCGGGTATAGGTGCTACGGGCGGAACCACCGGGTCGTAACCCCCGATGACTGTGAGTATTTCTAAACTTAGAAAACCTTTAGGGGCCCCTTGATGTGGTATACGTGAACCATTCCTTTAGGTCCCTGTAGTAACTTCAATTTAATTAGATTTACTTTTTTGCTTTATTTTAGATCCCTAAACCCCTTTTACACACACTCAAAGTCCTAAGGGTTAGTAATAACAAATTTTTATCCCATACAACAGTAGTGACACTTAAGGACAAAAATTAAGGACCGGGTCTTAGAAAATCTAGACTTAGGAAGCATGCACACTTTAGGATAGAAACTTATAACATAAAAAATTTAGTGACATCTCACTTTAGAATTAGTAAACATCTTTAAATTAGAATTCAATCAATTAAAAAAACTTTAGCCAATAATTGACTTAGGACATTTCAAAACCACATAACCTATTGCACACACTTAGATTTGTTTGCTAGGACAACCGACTCTAGTTTTAGGTTAGGCCGGTGTTTATTTTCTTACTGCACTGTGCCGGGCTTTTTCTCGAGTTTTATTGCATGCTGGTTGTAAAATGTTAGTGTGTTTGTTTATTTATTTTTACTGCACTCTGTGTTGGTTTGATTGACGATTAGATTACCCATAGGCTAGGAGCGATCTGGATTGTTAATATAATTTTCTGTAGGTGGCCACACTCATGCAGGTCAGAAAAAGGGGGCTAATTAATTAATAATAAATAAATGCTATAGGTGCTTCAGCTGCTTAGTCCCCAAATGAAGAAGAGTGTGGCCAAGTGTGGCTTAATAATTTAAATTCAATTGCATATATATATAACTGGGTGGGATGATTTTTGTTATAAATTGCTTAGGATAACCTTGCAGGTGGACTAGATTTTTTTTTCCCTTTCTGTGAAATGAAATGTAATGTAAATATAATATATCAAGAGTCAATAAATGTGAAAGTGATTTTTTGAAAGTGGGATATTACATCCAATTTGGAATCCAAAGAAAGGAGAATATACCTTAAAAGATTATTCTCTTTTATTTGGAAAGCCAAATTAGGATGATTCAATATCCAAATAGAAAAAAAAATACCCCTCTTAGGGATGAGTTTCTTTTCATTTGGATATCCAGAACCCGACGGACCCGAGAAGTTCGTAGAAGAAGAAAAGACAGAACAAGAAGATTGAAGAAAGAAGAGGAAGAAATGAAGATTTAAGGAACAGTATATCCTATTTCAAAAAATCAATTGCGTCATTCTTAGGATTAGAATCCGGATTTGTTGTCAGTGGTGCCCGGCCACTTTACTTTTCTACAAATTCTGGGTGTAATATGGACATTGGACATTGGATATTATATTTGGATTATTAAAATTGATTGTTTATATTGTTTGTGCAGTAGATTTTTTTAGGACCTTGCATGCCGTGTTTTGTTTTAGCCTGGATTCGAAACGGAGAGATTTTTTTCGTAAGGGTACGCTTAAAATTCTTCTACTTGTAATTTTAAATAAAAAAATTTTAGGCTCACATAGTAACTCTAACGATCTAAGAAGTAAGCTCGGGACCGCCGAGAGTCAGCATAAGCATATTAATACTTTCTCTTCCTTGTTAGGCACCTCCCCGCCTGCGGGTTCTGGCAGACCACTTGACCTATGAGGGTGCAGTTCTGTGAAGGGAAAGTTGTGCAATCTCTAGGGAAAAATCTATTTTCTAAGCCTAAATTTTTAAACTGCTTCATTATCATTTTATGCATTTGAGTCAATTAGCATGCATTGCATTAGATATAAACTAAAAAGAGTCTAAAATATTAATTGCATTTCTAGACATTTATCACCCTACATAAGTTGAGGGGCTAATTAGGAATTGTCTTAAATGTCAGCCCCAATTCCTTAAAACTTAAACAACATCCCTACCCATCTTTCATAAGAGACTGGACACATGGTTTTAAAGCGCCTAGGTGGTTAGCTGGCTCCCCAATCCAGGCCGGGGTAAGTCCAGATTTGCACTTCATTAGTTAGGTTCGGGTCGCTACTTTGTAGTACCCAAATTAGATTTAGGTTCTGAGGCAGATTCTTTTTAGATCTTAAGTCCTCGCCCTCCGGGAATATAAATCTCAACTTTCTAATAAAATGTCAACTTAAACATAAAATTTTCTCTTAAATTGTAAAGCCCAACATAGGATAGACTGAGGTTGTCTCTGAGCTTCTCAGAATCCGACACCTCCTACTTTTCCTCCATTGACTCGCTAATAAATGTTCAACATTGAGCTTTCACCTTGGAAAATTCCTACTTCTGTTTCTTGTCTTTTACTTTGTAGTCAAAGAGTATGAAATCACTGTTTTAATCTAGAGTTTTCTTAGGAGCATTCCTCCTAGGATGTAATTAACTATAGGAGCTTGCTCCTATAGGGATTTGAGAACCCCAGACTAAAATAAACCTTATTTTATTCGTATAAAACAAGGGAAGAATCTTTGGGAACGTAGATATTTTTAAAACTTTATTTTTAATTTTGAATAGACTTGTAGAATGTTATTATTATCTTTTCAGATAATATAATATTATACTTGTTATATTCAACTTTAGAAATAATAAATTTTATAAAACTCATTCTCACTTTTGGATATCTTGAAGAATATTATGTTCGTCTTTTAAGATGATATAATATTCTTCTTGTCATATCTAAATAAAAGAATGAATAAACTTTTTCAAAAAAAAAACCGTATTTCTATCTTTAAACATATTCTATAGAATTTCATGTTCATCTTTTAAGATGATATGTTATTCTTTGAACTGTTTGATTATAGAAATATCAATTTTCAAAACCCTATTTTGATATTGAATCCATTGTAGAATATTGTGTCAGTCTCTCGAGATTGTACTTTATTCTTAATGCAGTATTCGATTACAAAATAGGAGAAATCAAAATCTGCGTGGTGACACAATTTTTTTTTTCCCACCAGCACCAAGAACAGAAGCACGAGAAGCTCTGCACTGCACCTTCGCTCAGTGTCAAAACCTCTAGAACCCTAGAAATCAAAAGAAGAAAGAGGAAATTTTTTAAAACCCAAGAACATGGGATTTGGCTTTTGAAGTATAAAGGCATGATTGAAATCATTTTACTTGATGCAAGGTCTTAATTATTGATGTAGCGTTTGCGAATCAACGAGAATAAGGAATGGAAAATAGGAAGAGAATGCACGCATTCGATGAAGGTGAAGCGAGGCGAAGCGATGGAGGTGAAGCGAGGCACGACGGAGGCGAAGAGAGGTGAAGCGAGGCACCACAGAGGCGAAGAAGTTGAATACAAGAAAAATGAAACTCAGAGGAACTTATCCCACGATGGTTGTGTTAGCGCCTTAGCCCCAAATCACTCCATTAATGGGCGCGAAATCAAAATATGCCCTATTACATATCATGCCCTAATAAATATCTCCTAAGGGACTTAAATATAAGGGCCAAAATATATATGTTGTTATAAATTAATTTTTTGTAGTGTTTTCAACAGTCGTCTGGCCTAACTCCTTTGGACGATCGCCTAAGTCTAATCATCCCGGACAAAATCTGATCGGCCCGGACGATCTGACCGCCTTTTTGACCAATCAGCCAGCCACAATAATTATACCGGATCGGCCTGGATGATCCTACGATTGTCCTGGATGATCCGGCTGATTCTTTGAATAGGGCCCGAAATTAGCCATTTTTTCTTCACACCTTCTCCTTGGCTTTCTACTTGTTGTTGCTTACTATTTCCTTGCTTTTTCTTCTAAATGGCTAGCGAAAAGCGTGCTCGTCAGACTTCTGGCAGCTCCTCGAGGGGCACGTTGGACCCTTATTTTTAGGAGGCAGATGATCAGGCTGCCTACCACCATTATAAAGAGTACAGCATTACTCTCTCCCGAATAATCAATCCAGCCTACATCTCTTATCCGGTATTGGATCTTCTCTCTCACACCTCTCTTTGCTTTATTCTCACCCTCGCAGTCCCCTTTAGTTCTGAACTTCTTTTTGAATTTTATGCAAATCTCAGCATAAATTCTTCCTACACTGCTCTCACCTCTTATGTGAATCGACGTCCTATCGAGATCACATATCAGGATTGTGTTGAACTGTTGCAGCTGTCCACCACTGGGGATAAGCTGCATACCCTTGTCTTTCATCCTGAGTTTGACTAGTCCACTGCAAATCACTTTCTTTGACACACCAACGCACACTTTCATATTGGAGAGACTAGTTCTTTACTCAAAGATGCAAGGACAATCTAGCATGTCCTTTGCACTTATGTTATTCCAAATGCTGGGGACTATATCCACATCACTCCACTTCTTTCACTTACTACCTTTTACATTCTGGCACATAGAGAGTTCAATGCCACAGATATGATCTTTCGCTACATTGAGCATTTGACTATAATCTGCAATCCAGATCATAGAAGAAAGACCAATCTTGCTCTAGGACACATCATTACATATGTTCTAGAATCCAAATACAACCTTCAATATCCTGCTCCTCCCAACCATCCGTCACCCTTCTACTCAAATAATTCCTTCAAGGTCCTTCACAGTACTCATCTCCACCTAGGGGATGTGGAAGCTTAGGGAGACGAGTAGGAGGAGGCTCTCGCTCCTGTTCCTGAACCTATTCCTCTCCGCTAGCACTCTCAGCTGTATCAGTTGGTTGAGAGATTTGATCAATGGGAGAACCATTTTGAGACTTTTGTAGCACACCAGTAGCAGTAGCACGCTGAGGACGTGCCCCGGTTTGATGCCTTTATTGCACACCATAAGCAGCAGAATGACCCGAACATGGCCTGGTTTGGGGTACATTTTGCTACGTTTTCCAGTTTCTTCCACTAGCCACCACCACCACCACCACCTCCATTTGATGATCAGGGTCCCTCATTTTACTATTTAGACCCTATTTTCTGTAGTTTTTTTTCCTCTTATGGTTGTTTTTAGTTTATGTTTTTTTTTTTCCTCCTCCTTTTTGTGATGTTAAAATGGGGAGTAATCTGATGTATCTTGTAATTTGATTTTTGGAATTTAGTGAGCTATGTTTTCGTCACACTTTTTTTACTAAACTTCCATAACTCCTTGAAATTTTTTGGGTGTGTTTGCCATCATCAAAAAGGGGGAGATTATTGAAAATATGAGTTTATGGATTAGACTTTTGATGATAGCAAACATTCATGATTTCCTACGACTGCCTTGCCTACTAACTTTTCAGGTCCATAAGATCGAATGCAACTCAAGCCAGCTCAATATCAGGTAGATTTAGGTTTAGTTAAGTTTGTATTTTTTTCCTTTTTTGAGTCAATTATAAAAGTGGTTTCTGATGCTAAATAACCTTGCACACACACACACTTGAGGGTTTTTCTATTGATTTCTGCTTTGAGAACATCGGCCTAGATGATGACCATATCGGTCAGGACGATCAGACTAAAAACAAAAACCCTAATTAAGGCATCTCATTAACGTAGTCGTCAATAAGCAGACCATCCTGGCTCAGTTAAGAAAGAATCAGCCACCACGATCAATTTAGGTATTCTCTATTTTAAGAAATTGACCAAGATCACAACATCGGCCTGGACAATGCAGCACAATTATAACTAAATTAATCTGATAATTATAGAAAGAAATTAAGGCTGATTGATACGATCACATCGGCCAAGTCAATCAGAGGATCGACCAAGATGATGGACTGGATGATTGACATCGGCCAGAATCTATTCAGGACGATTTTCCTCAAATTTGAACTAATCATCCAAGACGATATTGTATCGGCCTGGACGATGTAACTAATTTTCTTCTTATCATCCCAAATCATCCCGACAGGTTGATCTTCTTTTGTACTGATCGGCCAGGACAATATTCCTATCGATGTGGATGATAAAGTTAGTAAGTTGCATTAATGAGCTCATTTTGAGATCTTCTATTTAAGAACTCTTATTCTTCACTTAGTAAGATCTTTTGCTGTTGTCTTGACCTGAGAGAACCTAGAGGAGAGAGAGAGAGAGGAAGAGAGGATTTTTTGAGGGGGAGCTTGTGAGGGTGATTCACAAAGGTTGCTCCAAGCATTATTCCACTTATTCTTCCACTAGACTCTCTTATCCTTGAAAGGGTTGAGAGAGGTGAGCTTCAGTAATCGATCAAGGTTCTTTGCTTTCTTCAGGAGGAAGCAAAAGGAGTTAAGTTCTCTGCCTCGCCAGGGTTGGTGAAAAGGAGGATTTGTAAGGGCTTATCCGCCTTGATATGGGAGCAAAAGGAGAGTCACATTTGCAGTGCAATAGCTGGAGGGCACCTCCAGGGAGTGGGCGTAGGTCTAGTTGACTGAACCACTATAAATATCTGTGTTCTATTTCTACTACTTCTGTATTTATTTATTTTTTCATACTTTAATTTCTGTGGTGATTTTGGTTTATGATTGTTGTGCTTTGCTTAAAAAAAATTTAAAATATCAATTCACCCCCCTAGTTAGCCTCAAGCTGGTTCTTAAGGGCTTAACATCCCTAACAAATTTTTAGGAGAGTGAATGGTATCGCTAGCCACTAGGCTGGAGCAATGCGGACTCTGTTCCATATAGGCTGTGAGATTCGAAGGTGGCGACCCGCGATGGTCGATGGGGCTTACATGGGACAGAGGATTGGTGATTGAGGGATGAGCTTTGCATAAGAGTATTTTGTCTCATCCGAGCGTGGGGGGTTTTGTTACCCATTGCGGGTGGAATTCGATGATGGAATTTATGAGATAGGGGTGCCTATGATAGTGATACTGCTGCAACTAGACCAGACGTTGAATACCGAGTTTATGGTGGAACTTAGAGTTGCTGTGAACGTGGAGAGGGTGGAGGATGGTGGGTTAAGGGGGGAGGAGGTGGCGAGGTGTCTAAGGGAAGTGGTGGTGGGGGAAGAAGGAGAATGGGTGAGGAGAAAGGCGAAGGAGGTGGCAAGGATTATGGGGTGTAAAGAAGATGAAGAGATTATGGTGCTGAATGAGAGGATTGAGGGACTTCTAATGGCAACTGAGAATAAGAATGGGACGGTGCAGCTGAATTAGTTTATATATACATTCTTCTTTATATGACATTAAAATTTTTTCAAGCTTTCTGTTTGAAAGGTAGTTGTTTGTCTAAATGCCTAAGAGAGTTTTTTTTGGTGATTTTGTCAAATTTTAAAGGAAAACCACATCTTTGCTTCAAGTTTCCAGCTTTGTGTATGGGTTTTAAATTTCTGATTGTTTTTTAATCAGGATAAATTTTAGCTTTCATCGGGGATTTTGAATTAAATTTTTGACAAAATTCTTCATATATGAAGCCTTGACCCTCTTCAAAGAAATTATTTTATGCAGACACCGACGGTTCAAAGATCAATGTACTACGTTATCCGGTGCTGAGCACCTGTATTAAGCAAAAGAGTGATTAATTTTTACAAAATTAGCCAATTTATAGCTGACCTCTTTCGGTATTCCTATTCCATTGATTTTATGACAATTCTTCAAACTTCAAGTCTATGTAGTTAAATGTTTTTAGCCTTTTAAAATGTTTGCCCTCCTAGATTCTTTTGTTGCAGATCTATGGCTTATGATTTTGATGATAGCAAACATTCTTATTTCTCTACGATTGCCTTATGTACTAACGTTTTAGGTTTACACGATCGGATTGCAATTTGGAATCAGCTCAAGATTGGGTAGACTAGGTCTGAGTCAGTTTGTAATCTTTTTTTCCTTTCTTGAGTCTGTTGTATTTGGTATGGGATCTGTTGATTTGTATCTTGGAAGATTTCTTGTTGTTACCTATAAGATTTCTATTTTTGGTAATATCGGCCGAGACGATATTTATATCGTCCTGGACGATCTGTCCAAAAATAGAAACCCTAATTAGGGCATCCTCATTAAGGCAGCCAACATTAGCGGATCGTCCTGGACGATACCTATATCGGCCAGGATGATAATCTAAATTCAGAAAGAATCAACCACCCTAATCAGTTTAGGAATTCTTTGTTTTAAGAAATCGGCCAGGACGATCTTTATATCGTCCAAGCCGATCTAACTCAATTATGCCTAAATTGATCTGGTATCTTTGGAAAGCATTAATAGTTTATTGATACAATCACATTATCCGAGATGATCACCAGATTGGTCAGGACGATGTCCTGAACGATCTACATCGGACAGCTCAAATTCAGGGCGATGATCAGGATGATTGAAATCAGTTCTAAACTAATCGGCCTGGACGATCATGATATCAGCCAGAATGATGTAACCAATTTTCTTCTGATCGTCCCAAATCATCCCGAACTGATGAGCTGAATTTGTACTGATCGGCCAGGACGATATACCTATCCTCCTGGATGATAATGACTTCAACTTGCATTAATGAGCTTGTTTTGAGCTTTTCTATTTAAGCTATGACATGACACTTTGTAAGTGTCTTTGGCAGCCATTATAGCTTCGTTCTTATGGGGGAAACTTGAAGAGAGAGCTTGAAAGGGAGAGAGGAAAGGGTGGAGTTTGAGAGGGAGAAGATCTTGTGAGGGGGGGGGGGAACTCAAGGGAGTGTGGAGGGGATTCCACATAGTTGCTCCAGCGAAGTCACACCTTAGTACCATCGGATTCAAGGCTTGTCTCAAGGTAAGTTCACCAAAGAAGAATATCTCTTTGGTGTCAAAGAACCCGGCGACACCGCCACACTGGGGAAGGTGGAAGTGATTTTGTAAGGGCTTCTCCGCCTAGTTGTGGGGGCTAAAGGAGAGACACTTATTTAGTGCAATACTTGGAGGGTGCCTCCAAGGAGTGGACGTAGGTCAAGGTTTGACCGAACCACTATAAATCCGGTGTGTTCTTTTCTTATTATTGCTTCCGTATTTCTTTCTTCCGTACTTTGATTTCTGTGGTGATTTTGGTTTGAGTTTTATCTTTGGTTTTAAAGTTATCCAATTCACCTATCTCTTTGTTAGCCTTGGGCCATTTCTATAGGGCTTAATATCCCTAATGAACTTTCTAGTTCCATCAGAGCACTTTCAAGTGGTATTAGAGCACTTTCTAGTGTCATCTGATTACTTTCAAGTGGTATCAGAGCCGTTTTCATAAAATAAGTTTTTAAAAGCTTTTAAATTTTTAATCCATGGCTAATTTTGGGAATCGAAATATTGCAGAAGGGTATTCTATTACCAGACCTCCTTTATTTGAAAATATCTCATTTGATTTTTGAAAAACTCGCATGTCTATTTTCTTGCAATCGATTGATTTTCACAAGTGGCATATGATTTTAACTGGTTATTCATCACCGTCACGTATTGTTAATAGAGTTAAAACTGATATTTCTTTTAATCAATGGAATAGGGAAGAACAAGTAAATACTCAATTGAATGCAAATTATTTAAACTGTTTTTTCTGTGCTTTAAATTCTGAAGATTTTATGTTAGTATCCACGTGCACTACTAGTAAGAAATTTTGGGATAAACTACACACCATATAAGAAGGCACTAGTGAAATCAATCAATCCAAGTTGAATTTGTTAATGCATGATTTTGAACTGTATTCCATGAAACCTTATGAGACAATCTTAGATATGTACACCAGATTCATTCAAATTGTAAACGTATTGCATGCCTTAGAAAAAGAATTTTCAAATTTTGAAAAAGTCAATAAAATTCTTCGTTGTTTACTTAAAAATTTTGATGCTAAAGTTGTTGCTATTTGTGAATCAAAAGATTTGAATGATTATTCTATTGATAATTTGATTGGCTCACTCATTGCCTACGAGCAAGGTTTGGGTCAAATACTTTTGGATGCAACTGAAACGATTGTTCTAAAAATTGAAGATACGAAAAAAGATTGCTTAGTTGGTCACAAATGCAATGACTTGTCAGGCAAATCACAAAGCTGACCAAAGCATAAGTAAAAGTGGAAAAAAGGTAAAAGTGGTACGGATGTCCATATTTCTTCTTATGTTATTTGCTTTCGATGCAGGAAGCCTGGACATATGAAAAATCAGTGCCCTAATTTAAGAATTCTTCCTACGAAAGAAAAGGGCAAGGTGAAGCAAAATTTAAACTGGGCAGATCTGGTTTCTGAAGCATCGGACCAGGAGAGTGATAATGGTTAAAAAGCCTTTCGTGTTTTTTTTATGTTTTTCATTTTTTTTTGTTTATTCTTTGAAATGTTTATTTTTGTGAAAATTTTTCTCTGATCAACACACACATTCACTTTCCTAAAAATGAAAAATCTACTTCCTATTTTCTCTTGAAATCTTTGGTAAGTTGTGTTTGACTTCTCTAAAATAGTCAAAGGAAGGAAACTCATGTTTTTGACTCTCAATCACTGTTTCCTAAAAGAGGTTATTCTACTTTTTGATTTAAAATCTTTTTCATCTTTTAAATTGGTTTTTGAAACAAATTTTTTATCTCCCTACATTTTATTTATCATAGGAATCTTTTGCAAGTTGTTGAATCTAACTCATAATTTTCTTAATCAAGAAATTTGCTTTGTCACAAAGATGGGTTTTCGTTTGTTTTTAAGATTTAAGAAAGGGAGCATATTCAAATAATTGGTAAATGATGTCAAAAATAAAAGATGCGCAAAGATGCCAAATTAAAAAAAATATAGAATACACAAAGTTTATCAAAAGATGCGCAATGCGCCAACCAATTATCAAGAGGCATAAAATGAGCCCACAAAATTTTTTTGCTTACCATTCTTGTAGTTCTTAAAGCTTAAGAAAACCCTTGATACTTTCGATACTTGATTTTGAAAATCTTGATTCATGATTCAACAATTCATGCATTGATCTTCTATTAGATATATTTTATGGAAGGAGTTTTTGAAAAATGATTGTTTCTTTCTCTAATTTATTCCTTGATTTATATTTTGAATTAAAAAGTTTTTGAGCCCTTTTAAAGAACTAAAGTTTAGATTATCAAATTCTGAATTTCTAACCTTTTCTGGGCTATGCATTGTCAATCCAATTCTACTAAGTTTTTGATTAAAACCAAGAGGTAAATTTCTCATTTTAAGAATATTTTTTTCACTAGATCAGGGAACGTTTTTTGTATT
This sequence comes from Dendrobium huoshanense, assembly GCA_016618105.1. Taxonomy (NCBI): domain Eukaryota; kingdom Viridiplantae; phylum Streptophyta; class Magnoliopsida; order Asparagales; family Orchidaceae; genus Dendrobium; species Dendrobium huoshanense. Next base: position 9,094,674 of record CM028350.1, on the reverse strand, counting down.
TTTTCATTTCGTTTTTTTGTTTGTGCCCCTCTCTTTTTGATAATGTCAAAGGGGTAGAACGTACTGTTGAATTTGTATCATTTTTCTTTTCTTTTCAAAAATTTTAAATAACAAAAATATTTTTATCTCCCCTATTTTTTAAAGTATTATTCTAGTGAGGGGAAGATTAAGAGAAAATGTTCTTTTTTGTAAATTCAAATTGAAATGTTTGCCATCATAAAAAAATGGGAGATTTTTGCGGATCTATGGCTTATGATTTTGATGATAGCAAACATTCTTATTTCTCTATGACTATCTTATGTACTAACGTTTCAGGTTCACACGATCGGACTGCAATTTGAAATCAGCTCAAGATTGGGTAGACTAGGTCTGAGTCAGTTTGTAATCTTTTTTCCTTTCTTGAGTCTGTTGTATTTTGTGTGGAATCTGTTGATTTGTATCTTGGAAGATTTTCTATTGTTCCCTATAAGATTTCTATTTTTGGTAATATCGGCTAGGACGATATTTATATCGTCCTGGACGATCTGTCTAAAAATGGGAACCCTAATTAGGGCATCCTCATTAAGGCAGTCGTCATTAGCATATCGGCCTAGACGATACCTGTATCGGCCAGGACAATAATCTAAATTCAGAAAGAATCAACCGCCATAATCAGTTTAGGAATTCTTTATTTTAGGAAATCAGCCAGGACGATCTTTATATTGTCCTGGCCGATCTAACTCAATTATGCCTAAATTGATCTGATATCTTTGGAAAGCATTAATAGTTGATTGATACGATCGCATCGTCCAGGACAATTGAAATCAGTTTTAAACTAATCGGCCTGGATGATCATGATACCGGCCAGGATGATGTAACCAATTTTTTTTTTATCGTCTCGGAATAATGAGCTGAATTTGTACTGATCGGCCAGGACGATATACCTATCATCCTGGACGAAAATGTTGGAAACTTGTATTAATGAGCTTGTTTTGATCTTTTCTATTTAAGCTATGACATGACACTTTGTAAGTGTCTTTGGCAGCCATTGTAGCTTCGTTCTTGTGGGGGAAACTTAAAGAGAAAGCTTGAAAGGGAGATAGGAAAGGGTGGAGTTTGAGAGGGAGAAGATCCTATGAGGGGGAGAACTCAAGGGAGTGTGGAGGGGATTCCACACGGTTGCTCCGACGAAGTCGTACCTTATTACCATCGGATTCAAGGCTTATGTCGAGGTAAGTTCACCAAAGAAGAAGATCTCTTTGGTGTCAAAGGACCCGGCGACTCCGCCGCACCGGGGAAGGTGGAAGTGATTTTGTAAGGGCTTCTCCGCCTAGCTGTGGGGGCTAAAGGAGAGACACTTATTTAGTGCAATACTTGGAGGGTGCCTCCAAGAAGTGGACGTAGGTCAAGGTTTGACCGAACCATTATAAATTCGGTGTGTTCTTTTCTTATTATTGCTTCCGCATTATTTTCTTTCGCACTTTGATTTCTGTGGTGAGTTTGGTTTGAGTTTTATCTTTGATTTTAAAGTTATCCAATTCACCTCTCTCTTTGTTAGCCTTGGGCCAGTTCTATAGGGCTTAACATCCCTAACAAACTTTCTAGTGCCATCAGAGCACTTTCAAGTGGTATCAGAGCTCTTTCTAGTGTCATCCGATCACTTTCATCTTTCAAATTGCTTGTGATGTTTTTTACATATCCTTTTAACACATAGTACATTGTTACTTTCGATGATGTATAATTTTCTGCACGTATTATTTTAAGGGTTATCATGTAACTAGGATTAAAAAGTGATTTAACATCAAGTGCTTGTCCTGGGTACTTTCTATTGATTTTTTACTATTTTATGTTAAATTTCATGATGTTCGTTGATTCCTATAGAAGATTGCGAATTATGAAGGGCTCAGATGCAATTAGACTTAGGATTCATGTAGCCAACCCCACGTAGTGGGATAAAGGCTTGATGTTGTTGTTGTTGTTGTAGCAAATGGACATAACTAGTTTCTCTTTATATTGCCTTGAATATGTTTCTTGTGTTGTGAAATTTTTATTTTTATTTTAATCTTCACAGGATTTGTTTTCTACCAGCTCCAAGGGAATAAAACAAATGAAACCAAGAATTATAATATATGTTTCTTGTGTTGTGAAGTTTTTATTCTTGTTTTTATCTTCATGGGATCTATTTTCTTACAGGTCCAAGGGAATTATTCATGGGACTGTTTTAAGGTAAAATTTGCAAATGAAACCAAGAATTCTAATATCTGCTAAAGATTAAGGAAATCCTGGATATCAAATACTTAGCATGGGAATAATGTGGTTGTTTATTACCTTGGTCTTCTTGTATATTGTTTTCATCTTGCAAGAAACTAGTTATTTACATGGTGTATGTTTATACAAGTTGTTGTCCCTTATCTTTTAACATATGTGCACCCTATTACGTTTAATTATAAGCATTTTTCCCTTCATTTTATGTCTCATATTGTCTTTGATTTTTATGAGGCTTCTATCACATTTTAACACTTAAAGTCTTGATTTATGATCTATGACATCTTCTAGTTGCTTCCATAAAAAGTTCAAGTTGCCCGAGGTATCGAAGTTCAAAAGGTCTCACTGGTCATCAATTATGACTTGCCAACTCAACCTGAAAACTATCTCCATTGTATCAGTCGTAGTGGATGGTTCGTAAGAAAGGGTGTTGCTATCAACTTCATCACCAATGATGATGAGCGAATGCTGGCTGACATCCAAAGATTCTGCAATGTCATCATCAAAGAACTGCCATCCAATGTTGCTGACCTCCTTTGAGGTTTTTGCTTTTTGAAATTGGTTAGGCATTTCCAAAATCTTAATAATATCTTTAAATCTATGTATTAAACTGTATGGTTTGGGATTTATTGTTGTTGTTGATAACTTAAAGGTGTGTTCATCTTATATGACAAATTTTGTAGGTTATGTATGGATGACCTTACAAGGAGGCATCCTGGATGTTCTTTTTCGTTATGTTTGAATGTGATGTATTATGTGTTTGATGATTTACATTTTGAACTAGTTTATATGCTCTTTTTAATATATATATATATATATATATATATATATATATATATATATATATATATATATGATACTGGTTATTGGTTATATAGGAAAAGTATTGATTCTTGCTTCTGTATTTTAAGGATTCTGCTAAAGTGGTCTTTTGTTGTTCTTCAATGTCTTTTGATTTGCAAGTATGCCTTTAAGTTGTTTACTGCTGAAAGCTGGTAATAATCAAGACTTTAGCTTCATTTGGGATGACTTTCTTATTGCTTCTTCAAGTATTTTTTAATTAAAAATTTTAATTTTTATATTAGAAACTAGCTTTAAGAAGCAGTGAAAACTTTATTTGATAAATTCAAATAATTGAAAAGTAATATTTTTCTAAAAATGATAAGAAAGCAAAACAAAAATAATCAAATTAGAAATAATTTTTCTACCCACTTTAATATTTTTGTTAAAATCAAAGATATTAAATAACAAAGTTAAATTAAATAGATTAATAACCAGGAAGTACCTTTTTTTTTTACAAAATTAGGATGTTAATTTCCATGAATCTAAATGATAAAATAAAACTCATTTAAAATTTGTGACCATAGACCAGTCCATAAATTCGTCATCCCCACTCATTAATTAGTCACGAAATTTGCTTGTTAAAAATCATAATGGCCATTAATAGATCTTTGGCGTTCTGTAACGCCAAAATAAATTAGCATTCACATAGAACTGGAAGCTTGAGACCCTTTGTGATTATTGGAGCCGAGTTATTTTTAGAGAGAGTTTGATTTTAAAATAATTAAAAACAATAAGTATGATTATTAAAACCCACTTTTACTTTACTCTTGATCTACGTAACCAAACAAGGGAAACAATTCTCTTGCTTTTATTTTGCAGAGAACCACACAAGGGAAATTATTCAAAATGCACTACGTTTACTTTACATTGTATTTACTGTACACTGCATTTTCTTTTCAGGCAGCCAAACAGCCCCTTTGTATAGTTCTCTTTCCTATCAAGTAATAGTTCAATCACCCATATTCATGGAATGAATATAAAAACAAATAAATTCGAACACTACCCATTTCTACCCACCATAATAATTTCCTATAGCTTTAGTTATAATTTAATTATTCTAAGAACATTTGTTCTGATATTAACTACAATACCCCAAGATCAAATTTCATAGCAATTAAATATTTTAATATCTTAATTAATCAACCAATGTTGATATGAATTTATTAACATAACTTAATTTTACAAAAGCAATTAAAAATCATATAAATTAAAATTAAAAATCATATTCATCCCTCAAAACATATGTACAATAGCCAATAGTTGAATCCATACATTCATGAGTTTATCTTCTCACTTTTGGCTTTGAAAGAATAAAAATAAAGAAAATGTAGAAATAAAATAAACTTAAATTTCTGATATGTCCTCACTCAACTAGATCTTGACCCCTTATTGAATAGATGTAAAATGTCATAGTGAGCAAATAGCTCAATAGGTTACCAAAACCTAAAACTAAAATTCATGTAAGGCACTACAAGTAATATGCATGTAATCATTCAGTTAATATAAGTATTAATATATAACTATAAAAATATGTAACAATCCATAAAATAGTAATAGATCATAGGTTTAGTAAACATCGGTATAATTACATATCTTAAGAGCAGTAATTAGTAATAAGAAGCCATATTAATAGTTAGTAAACTCTATCATTTTTATACACATTAGTTATAGCACATTTTTTATCTGTCTCAATTCAAGGAATCTGTGTATGTCAAAATTTATGCATATACCATAGTTTCAATAATATGCATGTATATGATATATATCACATGCATGATTATATATATATATATATATATATATATATATATATATATATATATATATATATATATATATATATATATATATTACCATATGTATATGAAGGCACTATAAGAAATATAAGGCATCTAGTGATCTAAGGTGCTTTTTTTTTATCCATTCATATAGGCTAACACTACAGGAATTAGACTCAATCATATCAATCTTGTTTCAGGAATCAGTCATATTATTTTATAAGTCCTTTAGGTCAAGTGGCTTTCCTACCATAAGTCATTACTTCTTGCCCGATGGTGTATCATATCATATCAATATGTCTCCTCATGTATTCATTTTTATATTTTTTAGTATTACACCATACATCATAATTTAAAGGAAAGCCTATCAGCTCATCCTTCTATATGGGGTAATATGTCTCAAGCTAACCAGAATTAGTTAATCATTTCTAACTAATCTTTCTTATGTACTCAAATTTCATAGCATACATAACATATTAAATAAGTAATATTATACTAAATGTTAAGTTCATTGCATCAGTCTAATGTTATAAAATGTACATATGAATCATGATTATTGGCATTCATAAATAAATCAGTATATTTATTTTCATATATATATATATATATATAACCATAATGAATGAATTATACCAAGTATGTATGCCATACACTTGTATTATGAGATTTTGATAATTATTTATCCTATTTCAATATTTTTCTTAATTTTTTAAATTAGGGCATTTCTCCAAAAAGAATAAAAATATATAGTAAAATTGAAAGATGGCTTGGCCCAAGTAAATTTAAAACATAGGTTCATCTGAATGTGTGCTTCAAAACCACTTAGTTTGGGCTCATCAAAGCCTCTCTATGTCAAAATTAATTCCCCAAGGTCAATTCATCTATACCTTAAGAGATTTAATTTGAATAATATACTGTTTAGATTTAGGTAAAATTAATGGCATTTTAACACTTGAATAAACATAAATACACCACATCAATTTCAATCCTTAATTCTACAAGCAATAATAACCTTGAATTTTCAAACATTTAGGTCAAAATCTAACATATGTATTTGAAAATTCAAGATAGAGAAGTGTGAGCATCAGATATACAAACTATGGTATGCTAAGAGCATAACATAGTTTAGATCAATCAAATTTGAGCTCAAGTCATTAAGTATATAGAGAGAAATTGAAGAAAATTTTAAAATAATACAAGTGTAATTACTTTCTATACAATCACTATATCAAATTGATTTTATTGAAAGAGCTCTATTCCCTTTCAACATAGAGTATTTAAATGCATAGAATGGATTAAGGATTTTATCGTCATGAACTTTCAAAAATATGGGTAAAATCCTGGCCCATATATTTGAAAGTTCGGTAGGGATGTTAAGCCCCATGAACTTAGTCCCAAGCTAACCAAGAGGGGGTGTGAATTGGTATTTTAAAAAATTCTTTTCAACAAAAGCAATATCACAAACCAAATCACACCACAAGAAAAATAAGTGTGGAAATTAAAGTGCGAAAGCAATAAAACAATAACACAGAAATTTATAGTGGTTCGGTCAACTTGACCTATGTCCACTCCTTGGAGGCACCCTCTAAGTATTGCACTACAAAACGTGTCTCTCCTTTAGCCCCCGCGGCTAGGCGGAGAAGCACTCACAAAGAAGTCCTTTTTTCCACATCGGCAAGGCAGAGAACCTATCTCCTTTTGCTTCCTCCTGAAGCTGGCAGAGAACCACGATCCGTTGCTGAAAACCTTACCTCTACCGACCCTTTCACGGATGAGAAACTCTAGATGAATAAGAACCAGAGCGATCCTTGAATCACCCTTGTGAATCCCCTCACAAGCTCCCTCTCACAAGATCCTCTCTCTCTTTCTCTTTCTCTCTCTCTCTCTCTCTCTCTCTCTCTCTCTCTCTCTCTCTCTCTCTCTCTCTCTCTCTCTCTCTTTCTCTCTCTTTCTCTCCTCAAGGTCTTCTCAACTCAAGGCAGCAGCAAAGATGTTCAAAAACATTGAAAAATAGCTCTTAAATAGAAGAGCTTCGAAGGAGCTCATTAATTGTAAGTTGCCGACTATATCGTCCAGGACGATATTGACATTGTCCTGGCCGATTAGTACAAATCCCATGAGATCGGCCGGGGCACCGCCCTGAATGCAAGCTGGATGATTTGAAAATTGACTTGATCGTTCTGGCCGATCTCACGATTGTCCAAGCCGATCAGTTCAAATTAGAGGAAAATCATCCTGAGCACCGCCCTGAATTCAAGCTGGCCGATCCCGATGGTCCAGGAGCAACTAAGATTTTTGAATAGATCATCCTGACCGATCTTGCAATCGTCCAGGACAATGTGATCATATCAATCATCCTTAATTACTTCCTTGATTTGTCTAATTAATTAAGGCATAATTGTGAATATCATCAAGGATGATGCAAGATCGTCCTAGCCGATTTCCAAAAATACAGAAGACATTAATTGTTTATGGCGGCAATTTCTTTCTGATTTGAGCTTATCATCCTGGCCGATACACGTATGGACTTGGACGATTTGTTAATGATGACTATTTTAATTAAGAATCCTGAGTAGAGTCTCTGTTTTAAACTCGATCGTCCAGGATGATCAAAAAATTGTCCAGGCCGATGTGAGCAAAAACAGAGATTCTAAGTCTCTCAAGTGAGTGTGTAGCGTTACTTAATATCAGTCTCTTTGACATTACAAACTAACTTAAGAAGAGAAAAAAGTAAAATACAGACTAACTCAATCCTAGCTAGCTACCAAATCTTGAACTTACTTCGTTTGTTCAACCGATCTTTGATTCCTGAAATGTTAGAAGAAATAGGCAATAGGCAGTCCAAGAGAATTAATAGTATTTGTCAATCATCAAAACATAAGTCATGAAAATAGATTTGCAACAATCTCCCACTTTTTTATGATGGCAAAACACTAAGAAGACAATCAGCAGTAAAATTACGGGATCGACAAGTGTAAAAATATCATAAACTTCTCCCCCTTTTGACATATCAAAAAGGAGGAGGGAACATACAAAACGAGAGCAAACCCCATTTTTTTTTAACCAAGGCATGAAAATGATGTAGTATTCCATGTGATTGATTTTAAAAATTTGTGGGTTAATGAGTTAACAATCTCAACAATCCAAAGAATGGTAGAATATCCGGTCATGGTTACCCTTAGCTCAGATGTTTTCTTAGGGTAGAGTCATCTTTTGAAATCAATGACCTAACTCAAAAAATTAATTTGATATGAGAAAAAAAATCCATCCATCACTTGGTTTAAGAAAAAATATCTTTATAAAATAATGAACCAAAGTAAATCTATCACGATCGCAAAACAATCGAAATCAAGCCTTTGAGAATCAAAACTTCTAAGTTCTAAAAGATTTAAAAAGAGATAATAGCTTGCTTTTGAGTGGGCTCATTTTATGCCTCTTGTCAATTGAGTGGCGCTTTACGCGTCTTTTTATAGATTTTCAATTTGGCATCTTTGCGTTTCTTTTGTTGGCATCATTGGCAAAAAAAAAAATATTTTTGCAAGCTACATTCTCTTTTATAATCTCTTAAAAAATCTTAGTTGTGAGTATATCTTCTTAGATATTAGAGAATAGGAGCTCTCTCTCAAACATAAGGAAGAATTATCACAAACAGAATGAATAATCAAAGACAAGAGTAACAAGGGATCTTGATGTGACAAAAAGACTTTAAACATTATAAATACAAGATAGATTTGCTTAAGCAAGATTAAGAAAAGATCTTAATTTCATACACAATCTTTAATTTGAAATAGATTTTTGATTAGAAAAGAAAACTATGCCACTAAAATAGGTTTGAGAAAAATACACAATCACAAAATATTTTTACCATCTAAGAGATTAAAAGATGAAAAACACATTGACTACAAATTTCAAAAATAAGGATAAGGAATATGATATCATTTCAGCGATGATTTTGAAAACTAAGTCTTAAAAAAAACACAAAAGAAAGTAAAACACACCAAAAACTAAGAGCAAATTAAAAAAAAAATAAAAGCAAAAGAAAGTAACTTAAAGATCAAGTTTCATGCATTTATGTCAATCACACTCAATCTGGTCTTTAAAGAACTGAAAGTGTCGAAGGCCAGTGGTTTAATAAAGATGTCAGCCAGTTGATTTTCAGTTGTCACATAGTATAACTCAATGTCTCCCTTAGTCACATGATCTCTAATGAAGTCATACCTAATGTTAATGTGCTTAGTCCTTGAATGTTGGATAGGATTCTTAGAGATGCATATGGCATTAGTGTTGTCACAAAATATTGAGATGATGCCTATATGTAATCCTAAATCCAATACCTGCTGTTTCAATCAAAGGACTTCAATGTACTCAGCTTCAGCAGTGAAAAGTGCAACAGAATTTTGTTTCCTACTAGACCAAGAGACCAAAAATTATCCTATGAATTGACAAGTTCCTAAAGTGCTTTTTCTATCCACTTTGCATCCTACAAAATCAAAGTCAGAAAATCCAATAATCTCAAAAGAAGTGCTGTGTCTAGGGTACCAAATCCCTAAGCCTAGGGTCCCCAAAAGATATCTAAAAATTCTTTTAACAGCAGTCAGGTGGGACTCATTAGGGTCAGTTTGAAATCTAGCACAAAGGCAAACACTAAACATAATATCAGGTCAGCTCACAGTCAAGTAAAGTAAAGATCCAATCATGCCTCTATACTTCTTCTGATCAATAGGCTTACCACTTGGGTCCTTATCCAATGGAGCACTAAAAGTCATGGGAGTGTTAATTGGCTTAGCTTTGTCCATCTCATACTTCTTCAAAAAGTCCTTTATGTATTTTGTTTGATTTAAAAAGGTTCCATCCTCCAATTATTTTATTCTAAACCCCAAAAAGTATGATAACTCTCCCATCAAACTCATCTCAAACTCTCTACTCATTATTTTAGAAAAATCATCACATAATTTCTTATTAAAAGATCCAAAGAGTATATCATCCACATAAATCTGAAAAATGAGTAAATCATCTCCAACTCTCCTAAGAAAAAGGGTGGTGTCTACGCTCCCCTTGACAAACTCTCTCTAGTAAGAATGTGCTAAGCCTCTCATACCAAGCTCTTGGTGCCTGCTTTAACCCATACAAAATCCTTTTTAATTTAAAAACATGATTTGGAAATTGGAAACTCTCAAAACTTGGGCATTATTCTATAAACACATCTTCTTTTATTTTCTCATTTAAAAAGACACTCTTGACATCCATTTGAAAATGCTTAAGTCCTTTATAACAGGCAAAGGCTAATAGCACTCTAATGGCTTCCAATCTAGCTATAGGGGCAAAAGTCTCCTCAAAGTATATCCCTTCTATTTGGTTATACCCCTTAGCCACCAATCTTGCTTTATTCCTAACCTCCACTCCTGAATCATTCACCTTGTTCTTAAAGACCCAATTTGTCCTAACTACACTTTGTTCCTTAGGTCTTTCTACAAGCTCCCAAACATCACTCCTAACAAATTGATTTAATTCTTCTTGCATTACTAAAATCCAAAACTCATCAGTAAGGGCTTGATTAATGGTGGTGGGTTCAGTCATTGAGATAAAGGCAGAGTGGTTCACCTCCTTCCTATGTCCATATCTAGTCTTAACTCCACTAGAAGGGTCTCCTAAGATCAAATCCTTGGGGTGACTTGTAGAGTATCTCCAATCTCTATGCAAAGTTGGAGAAGGTCCAATCCTTTCATCCAAGTCAATATTTTCTACTCCTTGGGTGACTTCTCCTACCCCTTCATTATTTTGGTGTTCTACCCCCTTCCCCAAATTTTCTACTCCACTTGTAATCTCTACAACATCATCATCATATTCAACTTCAGATTTCCTAGGATCGGACTCATCAAATACTACATGGGTTGTCTCTTCCACCATCAAAGTTCTCTTGTTAAACACCCTAAAAGACTTCGTAATACTAGAATATCCCAAGAATACTCCTTCATCAGATTTAGGATCAAATTTTCCCAAGTGAGACTTCCTATTATTGTGAATGAAAACCTTACAACCAAAGACATGAAGGTGGGAAAGATTGGGTTTCCTACCCTTAAGGATCTCATAGGGTGTCTTTTCTAATTTGGCTCTAACATTCACCCTATTCAACACAAAATAAGCTGTGTTAACCGCTTCATCCCAAAAGTATTTTAAAAGTGAATAGTCAGCAAGCATGGCTCTAGCGGCTTCCACCAAGGTCCGGTTCTTCCTTTCAGCTACCCAGTTCTGCTGAGGGGTACTAGGAGCTGAAAAATTGTGACTAATCCCCTTGTCCTCACAAAAATCTCCAAATTTTTCATTCTCAAACTCTCCCCCATGATCACTATGGATGGTCAAAATCTCACAACCTAAATTTTTTGGAATCCAAGTAAAAAATGTTTTAAACTCCTCAAAAGACTCATTTTTATGTGAAAGAAATCTAGTCCAAGTGAACCTCGAGTAGTCATCAACTATCACAAATCCATAGACTTTCCCTCCCAGGCTGGCAGTGCTAATGGGTCCAAATAAATCCATGTGAAGGACTTATAAAGGTCTAGAGGTGCTAATGTCCTTAATGGGGTGAAAGGTGGAGTGGACTTACTTTCCTAGTTGACAGGCATCACAAATGTGGTCTATTGAAAACTTGAGTTTGGGACACCTCTAATTAGGTTTTTTTGGGTCACTTTCCTAAGGGTTTTCATACTTGCATGACAAAGTCTCCGGTGCCACAACCATGAATCATCAATCCCTATTTTTAAGCAAAATAAAGCATCACATTCAATGTTATTTAAATCAAGCATTTAGACGTTGTTGATCCTTTTTCCCTGCAAAATAGTGTTGTTACTTAAACTTACAATGCATGAATTTGCAAAGAATTGCACGATTAAGCCTTTGTCATAGAGTTGACTGATGCTGAGCAAGTTGTGCTTCAATCCATCTACAAGCAAAATATTTTCAATCATAAGTTTCTTAGAATTACCAACTATACCTGCGCCTACTACCTTCTTGGTGGTGTTGTCTCCAAGAGTAACCTTGCCTCCAGTTCTGGACTCTAGTACCACAAATTGATTGGTATTACCAGTCATATGTCGAGAGCATCCACTGTCTAGGTACCACATACTCTCATGAGGCCTTTTGTGAGAGCCCTCCTGCAAAATTACCAAATGTTAGATTTAGGAATCCAAGCAGGTTTGGGTTCCTTCTTATGAAGACTAGAATGCAATGCATGTGTGGTATGCTATGGATCATGCACCTTAGGTCTCCACACCCAATGTGTACTATGGTGAACTGTGCAAATGTGTGAGATGTGTCCTATCATGCCATATGAAAAACATCTAACTCTAAGAAAGGAATTTCTTAAGTGGTTTGAGTTATAATGCATCTTCCTAGGTTTTGGAAATTGATCAACAGTAGGTGTCATCCTAGTTTTCTTATAAGTTTCTAATTCATTTTGAATCTTCAAATTATTGCTCTTTAAGACCTCATTTTCAATCCTAAAATTTTTCTCCATCTCTTTAGACTTCTTAAAATCAGATTCAAGTGATGTGTGTGAAACTTTTAATGTATCATGCTTTTCAACTAATTCACAATGATTTTTATTTAACTCATCAAATTTATCAAGTAAAGCCATATGATTTGAATCAATCGTTTGATGGTCTTTAGTCAAAATTTCATACTCTTTTTGTAGATTCAAAAATTCTAATTTTAAGCTAGCATGTGTTTTCTTTAATTTCCTATATGATGCATGAATTTTTTTTAAAACTTTAAGAAGTTGATCGTAGGAAAGTTCAAATACCTCTTCTTTATCAAGATTGTCGTCTACCATCAAGCATAATTTTGATGTCTCATCTTCTAGTTCTGTCTCTGATGAGTCCGATGTAGAATCCGCCCAAAATACTTTTTGTACTCTCATCTTGTCCTTCTGTAGCTTAGGTTTCTCCTCACCCTTTCCTTTGCTTGAGTGATCTATAAGTGTAGGGAAATCAGTTCTCATGTGTCCTGGTTTCCTGCATTCATAACAAACAACATCAGAAGATCCTTTAGAATGTTTATGATCCCTACCTTTTCTCCAATGATGCTTTGTTTCTTCCTTAGAAAGCTTTTGAATTGCTTTGTGATGAAGGTAACTTCATCGCTTTCAGACCCGAAAGATTCAGAATCTGATTTGTGCGCCTTCAGTGCAACTGTTTTCTCCTTCTTCTTCTCACCTGCATCAAGATTTCTTTGATTCACCCCTTGCTCGTAAGCAATGAGTGAGCAAAGTAAATTATCAATCGAATACGTGTTCAAATCCTTAGATTCAGTTATAGCAGTGATTTTAGCATCAAAAGATGAAGGCAAGCATCTCAAAATTTTATTTACTTTTTCAAAATTCAAAAGTTCTCTTCCTAAGGCATGCAATGAAGTAACAATTTGATTAAATTTTGTATACATGTCAGAAATAGATTCAGATGATTTCATACAAAAAAGTTTGTAGTCATGCAAGAGAATATTCAAACGAGATTATTTTACTTCATTGGTTCCTTCATAAGAGATACATAACCTATCCCAAATTTCTTTACCAGTTTTGCAAGTGAAAACACGCATGTAATCCTCAGATTTTAAAGCACAAAAAAAATAGTTCAAATATTTTGCATTCAATTGAGCTAAATCTCTTTCATCAAAAGTCCATTCAGTAAAAGCAACTTCAGTTTTAACACCATTAATTTTACGAGAAGTTGGAGAATAACCTTCTTTGATAAGCATCCACATGCGATAGTCAGTTGATTGTAAAAAAGTAGACATGCGGGTTTTCCAAAAATCAAAAGGTAAATTGTCAAACAGTGGAGGTTGTGTAATTGAATAACCTTCAGTAGTGTTTCTAACTCCCAAAGTTAGCCATGGATCAAATTCAAAAAGTTTTTAAACTCAGTTTTTATGAATCCAGCTCTGATACCACTTGAAACTTTGTTAGGGATGTTAAGCCCTATGAACTTAGTCCCAAGCTAACCAAGAGGGGGGTGAATTGGTATTTTAAAAAATTCTTTTCAACAAAAGCAATATCACAAACTAAATTACACCACAAAAAAAATAAGTGTGGAAATTAAAGTGCGAAAGCAATAAAATAATAACACAGAAATTTATAGTGGTTTGGTCAACTTGACCTATGTCCACTCCTTGGAGGCACCCTCCAAGTATTGCACTACAAAACGTGTCTCTCCTTTAGCCCCAACGGCTAGGCGGAGAAGCCCTCACAAAGAAGTCTTTTTTGCCACCCCGGTAAGGCAGAGAACCTATCTCTTTTTACTTATTCCTGAAGCTGGTAGAGAACCATGATCCATTGCTGAAAACCTTACCTCTACCAACCCTTTCACGGATGAGAAACTCTAGACGAAGAAAAAGCAGAGCGATCCTTGAATCACCCTTGTGAATCCCCTCACAAGCTCCCCCTCACAATATCCTCTCTCTCTCTTTCTCTCCTCAAGGTCTTCTCAAGTCAAGGTAGCAGCAAAGATGTTCAAAAATGTTGAACAAGAGCTCTTAAATAGAAGAGCTTCAAAGGAGCTTATTAATTGCAAGTTGCCGACTATATCGTCTATGATAATATTGACATCATCCTGGCCGATTAGTACAAATTCCATGAGATCGGCCGAGGCACCGCCCTGAATGCAAGCTGGATGATTTGAAAATTAGCTTGATCATCCTGGCCGATCTCACGATCGTCCAGGCTGATCTCACGATCGTTCAGGCCGATCAGTTCAAATCAGAGAAAAATCGTCCTAAGCACTGCCCGGAATTCAAGCTGGCTGATCCTGATTGTCTAGGAGCAACTAAGGTTTTTGAATAAATCATCCTGGTTGATCCTGCGATCGTCTAAGACGATGTGATCGTATCAATCTTCCTTAATTACTTCCTTGATTTGTCTGATTAATTAAGACATAATTGTGAATATCGTCTAGGACGATGCAAGATCATCCTGGCCGATTTCCAAAAATACAGATTACCTTAATTGTTTATGGCAGAAATTTCTTTCTGCTTTGAGCTTATCATCCTGGCCGATACGTGTATCATCCAGGATGATTTGTTAATGACAGCTGCCTTAATTAGGAATCCTGATTAGAGTCTCTGGTTTAAACTCGATCGTCCAGGACGATCAAAGAATCGTCCAGGCCGATGTGAGCAAAAACAGAGATTCTAAGTTTCTCAAATGTGTGTGTATGTGTGTGTAGGGTTGCTTAGTATCAGTCTCTTTGACATTACAAACTGACTCAAGAAGAGAAAAAAGTAAAATACAGACTGACTCAATCCTAGCTAGCTACCCAATCTTGAACTTGCGTTGTTTGTTCAACCGATCTTCGATTCCTGAAATGTTAGAAGAAATAGGCAATAGGCAGTCCAAGAGAATTAATAGTGTTTGTCAATCATCAAAACATAAGTCATGAAAATAGATTTGCAACAATATATATAAATTCAATCATGGTTAAGATTGATCTCAATTGGGATTGAAAAAATTAAAGCAAGTAAAAAACATACTCTGACACCCAAATTTGAGCTCAATCAGATAAATATTAATAGAATACTCATCAAAATTTTATAGATATACAAAGCTAAATTACTCCTTAAATTCTTAGTACTTTTCCCTAGTTTTATTTTTAAAATACATGGCTTAAAAATCTAAATCCATATAATATGTATTTGTCAAATTTAGTGAAGTAGTTGATTTGTTGTGATTTTTTTAAGTTTTAACTTCAAAAATTTATTTAATAAATAGTTTATGATGGCAGAAACACCTCTACATGATGTTAGTGTCTTACTCAAATGGTGGAAGTCAGCTGACTAAGCAAGTTAAACATTTTTGCAAGAGACATATTGTTCAATTAGGTGGACATTTGATCCGATAGTCAAGATCAAATCATGCGATTAGGAATGATCTTGGTGGGTCTAATGGATCTCATGATTAACAAAATCACAACCATTTAACAAAAATAGGAATAATAAATGACTTTGATTTTATCTTCTACACATCATAACTGAAACCCCTAGTTATGAAAACTTGTTCAAACATGATATATGTTGAGTCCAATAATTAGGTTGTTAAGCCTAAGTAAATGTCCCACGGCTACCAAGAGGGGGGTGAATTGGTAGTTTTAAAAAATTTTAAACCCTCTTTAAAGATTAAGTTGAACCGAAATAAAATTTTCTTTTAAAGTTTGTAGAAAAATATTTTTCAACCACAGAGTTGTTAAAACTGAAATTTAAAGTGCAGAAACGTAAAAATAATAAAGTAAATGACACCAGAATTATAGTGGTTCGGTCTATAACCAGACCTACATCCACTCCTCAGAGGTACCCTCTGAGTATTGCACTAAAACCAATAGTGACTCTCCTTTAGCACCCACAGCAAGGCGGAGAAGCCTTTACAACACACTCTTTTCACCACTTCCCGGTGCGGCAGAGAACCGTCGTCCTTTTACACAATCCATAGTGCTGGCAGAGAACCGTCGTCCTTTTACACAATCCACAGTGCTGGCAGAGAACCGTCGTCCTTTTACACTCTCCTAGTGTGGGCAGAGAACCCTATGGCTGTTCACACTCTCCAAGTGTAGGCAGAGAACCTTTCCGCTATTCACACTCTCCAAGTGTAGGCAGAGAACCCTTCGGCTGTTCACACTCTCCAAGTGTCGGCAGAGAACCGAATCTCCTTGACTGATCTTCTCACAAGAATCTAGAAGGAAGAAGGAAAAGAGTGAAGAAATCCAATTTCACAAGTAGAGACTCTTACATTTGTAATCCAAGTGAAGCCTTCTCGCTCCAGTGGTAGGAATCCTCCTTTGAATGCTCTCTTTCACTCTCTCCTTGGCTATTCTCTCAAGAGGCACGAAGATCAAATGACAAAAAGATTGGGTGGCAGTCTAATTTGGACTATTTATAAAAAAGACAAGAAAAACCGCCCAAAAACTGAAAGTTTCCAATTCTGTACGCAGTGGATCGTCCTGTACGATCCTGGATCGTCCTGGACGATTTTACTTAAACGATCTGAAACGACCCTATTTGAATATGTGTACGAAAGGACTTCGTACAGATGATCGTCCTGTACGAACTAGGTTCGTCCAGTACGAACGGTTATTACTAGGTCGGTTCTAGAAACTGCTGAAAACTGTTCTAAGTCGGTTAATCGTTTGGACGAGATTATGTCCGTCTGGACGAAAATTTTCCAGAGACTCGATCGTCCTGGACGATTATTTATTTCGTCTGGACAAAAATATTTCAGAGGACCAATCACCACGGACGATAATTTATTTTTGTATGGATGAAAATTTTCCAGAGACCTGATCGTCCGGTACGATATTTAATTTCGTCTGGATGAAAATTTTCCAGAGGACCGGTCGCCTCGTACGATAATAAAATTTGTCTGGACAAAAAGTTTACAGAGAACCTATCGTCTGGGACGATAATTAATTTCATCCTGGACGAATAGGACTTAGAAAATTTTTTTGAGCAAGTTCCTATTCGTTCCATGTGCTCTATAAGAGATAACTGACGGATCGTCCAGTACGATAAAATATCGTCCCGTATGATCAGCATAAAATTTTATGATCTCCTTATGTGTGTGTGTAAGTTTTTTATTCACTCAATTACAATCACTCTCTTTCAAAATTAATTCAAAGAAAAAATGCAAACTTCAAATTAACAAAATATCTCATGTTGAATTTGATTTGAAGTTATCGTAGTCTGGAGTCTGATTTTCCTGAAATGTTAGTACACACAAGAGCAAATGCAAATCTTCTAAAATTGTTAGGAGATAACTACACATTTGAACAATAATGTTTGGAATCATCAAAATTACATAAGTTGCAAAAATATAAATCATTCAAATAGCAACTATTCTAACAATCTCCCCCTTTTTGATGATGGCAAAACAATTATTGTTTGTATGGTTTCAAGTTAAACAAATCTCCTATTTCCTAAACTCCCTCTGAATTGATAAATTCATTAAAATAAGGTGGCATAACGAACAATATTTTTGTTTTTCAAAAATTTTAACACAAACAACTACAAAGTCAAAAAACTTGCAAACAGAACAATCAAAACAGAAAACACAATAATTTCTCCCCCTTTTTGACAGCAACAAAAAGTGAAGAAGAAATAGACAAGAAATATA
The DNA here is from genome assembly GCA_016618105.1 of Dendrobium huoshanense. Lineage (NCBI taxonomy): Eukaryota > Viridiplantae > Streptophyta > Magnoliopsida > Asparagales > Orchidaceae > Dendrobium > Dendrobium huoshanense. The sequence continues at coordinate 9,076,665 of CM028350.1, read as the reverse complement.
AGTAATTATATGAAATTTATTTTTAAAATTTAATCTAAATGGTGATTGATATAGGGTATGCAATTTTAAACTAAAGATATTAGGTCAATCATAGAAATTCATAAAATTTAAGAGGTGATATAACATTGTAAGTAAGAAGAATTTATCAAAGACATGATTCAATTTAGACATTTGACTATAGAAAATCATTACAAGAGAGATGTATAAAAATTCTATATTTCAAAGTTCAATAGAATATAAATGAACATAAGATCAATTTGAATTAAGAGATTGAACGAATTTGGAAAGAAGAGAATTACCACATGTGGCGCTTTGCGCATCTTTTTCAAAATTTTGGGGCACATTTTTGTGCATTTTTTTTTTGTTGGGCTCATTTTGTGCCTCTTTTTCACTTTGCAAATTTTTGCAAATTCCTTTTGATTTTTGTACATTTTGTACAATGTTCAAGAGTAATTGAGACCACTTCATTCCAAAATCTATAATCTAAAATTTCAAATATTTCTAAGTGATAAATATCACTTGAGCATAGAAATACAAAATAAGAAAACATCTAAATTGTAATAGTAATATTAACTTTTATATAGTCTAAATGAATAGACATGAATTTAAAAGTTCTAATTACAACAAGTTATAAACAACTTATAATATTAGAAAGACTAGATTTTCTAATATAGATAATCTCAAATTACAATCTAATTTAAGCACTATGAAGATTAAATAATACTAATGAAATTCATAAACATTAATCACATTCCAAAAACAAATCAAATTTGAAAAAACATAATAACTTCCATTTATATTAATGTACGGATTACATAATATCTAAAAAAATAAGAAGAAAATACATTGAACTTAAAAAGAAAAACCAACATAAACACAAACACTTAACAATTAAACAGACACAATAAAAACATAAAAAACGAATACAACAAACACACATAAAATCATTTCTACTGTTCTGGAGGAGGAGGAGGAATGCCGCCAAAAAGGTTGAAGTAGAAGGCCATCAACATTACATTGGTATTAATTTCATGTACTTCATTTCTAATATTATCAATGTCTTGTTACTGCTGCGTAAGTTGAGCATCAAATTGATCAAACCTTTGATCAATGTGAGTCTCTAATCTATCAAATCTTTCAATCAGATTCTGATAATCTGATTGAGGAGCAGAAACTTGCACTCCTTCTTCTTCCTCCTCTTCTGAAGCACTGGCATGTGCTTTTCCTTTTCCTCCTTGAAGAGCAATCTGAATGAAGCATCATTATAATAAACTGGCTCTTTGTATTCTTCATCAGGATGCACTATGTTGTATTTCTTTTCAAAAATATAAGTGATTAAGTGTCCTAATGAAATGTTCTTCTTCCTCTTCTGATCTGCATGTCCTATTTCTGAAAGCCCATAGATATGATCTATTATAAGTTGGGCTTCGTCAATAGGATGTCCTTCCATAATTAAAAAGGTTAGAGAAGAAAGGAGAGGATTAATGTTAATCCTATCACCAGCTTTAGGAATGATTGAGGATCGAAGGATATGCTGGATGATTAGGGCATTTTTGGTCATTCCAGAAACTCTAGCAACATGATAGGTTAGGCTAATTTCTCTAATCACCCTATTGACTTCATACCATTCGAATTTCTTTTCACTCATTAGGGTATTGGCTCTATATCCCTTAGTTCTTAAGTTTAAAAAAGCACCAAGGTCGTGCTTGGTGATCTCAACTTTTTGCTTAAAAACATAAGAACTAATTGTGGAGTGGTCAGAATTAAAACTCATGTTCGCTAGAAAGTAGTGGTAGGTTTGCTTGTTGTAGAAGTGGACGAGAGAAAGAATGAAATGAAATTGGGTTGAGGCAAAGAGGTGCATTACCCGAAACTTTAACTCAGTTTGAATTAGAATGCGAGAGGGAGTGATTTTTGTGGATGCAAAACGAGGAAAAGATTCCTCATTCGCCTTAGAAAGAAAGTTGTCTGGGGCATTCCTATTTGATTTCTTCACCAACACCTTTTGTCTCTTTCTTGAGGAGGCCATTGTCGATTTGAAGTAGAAAGGGATTGAAAATGAAGTTTGGAAGTGTGATTGCTAAGTTAGAAAGCCTTCATATTTAAAGAAAAATGATACGTTCGTCCTGGACAAAAATATTCGTCCTGGACGAAAAATTATTGTTCGTCTGGACAAAATAATTTCGTACAGACGATCCAATTCGTCCAAAATGTAACGGCTTTTCATAATCAACACAACTTACGATGCGTCCTTTCGTACAGGCTTTTTGACTTGACCGATCATACAGACGAAAAAATTTCATACAGACGATCAAAAAGTAAATCGTTTTAATGTCTCTTGAAAATCGTCCCCTACAATGAACCGACACATGTTCGTCTGGACGAACGAAAACTTCGTACAGACGAAGTCCATATTAATAACTGTCTTATCCACTCAACCGCTCCATTCAATCGTCCCGACGTTTGAGAGAAAAAAAAAATTTCGTCCTGGACGATCGTCCGATCGTACAGACGATCTAATTAAAAACTGCTCTAAAAATGGTTAAAATTCGCGCAAACCGTTCTTTCACATATCGTCCCGTACGAAACCATCTTCGTCCCGGACGATTTCCTCCAAAAAAAAATTTTTATTTCGATTTTTAAATTAAGAAAATCAAACAAAAAATTCAACAACACAGAAAACATAAAAACAAAATCATAGACCCAAAAACTATTCATTCAAAACACACAAAATTTCACAAAAACAAAAACAAAACACAACAAATATCAATGTTGCAAAGATATTTTTTTAAAGCATTCAAATCAATAACACCAAGCCTTGTTCTTAAAGTACTGAAAGTATCAAAGGCTAAAGGTTTTGTAAAAATGTCTGCAAGTTGATTTTCAGTTGAAACATGTATGAGTTCAATTTCTCCTTTGGATACATGATCCCTTATGAAATGATGCCTTATATCAATGTGTTTGGTTCTAGAATGTTGAATAGGATTTTTGAAAATGCAAATAGCACTAGTATTGTCACAATAAATTGGAATAGTGCCTATAGTTAATCCTAAATCAATCAACTGTTGTTTTAACCAAAGTACTTGTGCCACACAACTTCATAATGCAATGTATTCTGCTTCTGCAGTAGATAGTGCCACTGAATTTTGTTTTCTACTAGACCATGAAACTAATGAATTTTCAATGAATTGACATGTTCTAGAAGTGCTTGTCCTATCCACTCTACAGCCTGCAAAGTCAGAATCTGAGTAACCAATAATTTCAAATGAAGAGCTAAACTTAGGATACCAAATCCCTAAGTTTTGAGTTCCTAGTAGATATCTTAAAATCCTTTTCACTGCTGTCAAATGTGATTCTTTTGGATCTGATTGAAATCTAGCACATAAGCAAACACTGAACATAATATCTAGTCGGCTAGCAGTCAAGTAAAGTAAAGATCCAATTATCCCTCTAAATTTTTTTTGATAAACAGATTTTCCCTTAAGGTCCTTATCCAACTGAACTGAAGAACTCATTGGTGTACTAAAAGGTTTAGCATTGTCCATTTCATATTTTTTGAGAATGTCCTTAATATATTTAGTTTGACTAAGAAAAATACCTTCCTCAAGTTGCTTAATGCTAAAACATAGAAAGTAATTTAAATCTCCCATTAGACTCATTTCAAATTCACTACTCATTGTTTTAGAAAAATCATCACAAAGATGTTTATTTGAAGATCCAAAGATGATATCATCAACATAAATTTGAACAATAAGTATATCCTTTCCAATTTTCCTTAAAAAGAGAGTTGTATCCACACTTCCTTTTTCAAAAGATCTTTCAAGTAGGAAGGTGCTCAACCTCTCATACCAAGCCCTAGGTGCCTGTTTCAATCCATATAATGCCTTTTTTAATTTGAAAACATGATTTGGAAATTTAGAATTTTCAAAACCTGGAGGTTGTTCTACAAAAACATCTTCCTCAATTACCCCATTTAAAAAGGCACTTTTGACATCCATTTGAAACAATTTAAAACCTTTAAAACAGACAAAGGCTAGTAAAATCCTAATTGCTTCAAGTCTAGCTACAGAGGCAAACGTTTCCTCAAAATCAATCTCTTCAATTTGATTATACCCCTTAGCTACTAATCTAGCCTTATTTCTAATGACTACTCCTGAGTCATTCATTTTATTTTTGAACACCCACTTGGTTCCAACAACACTTTGATCTTTTGGCCTTGTAGTTAGTTCCCAAACTTTATTTCTTACAAATTGATTTAACTCTTCTTGCATGGCCAATATCCAAAATTCATCTGAAAGTGCTTGATCAATGTTAGTGGCTTCAATAGTTGAAATAAAGGCTGAATGATTGACTTCCTTGTTTAATCCACGCCTAGTTCTAACACCGTCACTTGGTTCACCTATAATTAATTCCTTTGGGTGGTTTTTAGAAAATCTCAAATCTCTAGGCAAAGGGTCTTCTCTTTCTAAATTTTCTTCCACATTTTCTTCCAAATTTAATCTATCAATCTTTTGGGAGTTTTCTTCAATTTCTTCTTCAACAACATTTGGCTCTTCCATGTTTCCATTTTCATCAAATACAACATGTGTGGTTTCTTCAATGACTAAAGTTCTTTTGTTGAATACTCTATAAGATTTTCCAACACTTGAATATCCAACAAAAATTCCTTCATCTGATTTTGGATCAAATTTACCTAAGGCAGATTTTCCATTATTATGTATGAACACCTTGCAACCAAATACATGCAAATGAGACAAATTTGGTGTTCTACCTTTTAGCAACTCATAGGGTGTTTTATTCAAATTTGATCTCACATTTACCCTATTCAGAACATAGCATGCAGTGCTAACCGCCTCAGCCCAAAAATATCTAGGAAGCGAGTATTCTGCTAACATTGCTCGGGCGGCTTCTATTAATGTTCTGTTCTTCCTTTCAACTACTCCATTTTGTTGAGGAGTTCTAGGTGCAGAAAAATTGTGATCAATCCCTTTTTCTTTACAGAAATTTTCAAATCTTTCATTTTCAAATTCTCCTCCATGATCACTTTGTATAGAAATTATTTCACATCCTAGTTTTATTTGTATCCAAGTTGAAAAATTTCTGAATTCCTCAAATGATTCACTCTTATGAAAAAGAAATTTAACCCAGGTGAATCTTGAAAAATCATCTACTATAACAAATCCATATACCTTTCCTCCTAGACTTACAGTGCTTATAGGTCCAAAAAGATCCATGTGAAGAATTTCTAATGGTTTACTGGTCCTAAGATCTTTATTGGACTTAAAAGAGGAGTTCACTTGTTTTCCTAATTGACATGCATCACATAGATGGTCCTTGGTAAAGTCTAGTTTAGGTATTCCTCTCACCAAATTCTTTTGGGTAATTCTTCTAAGATTTTTCATACTAGAATGACAAAGTCTCCTATGCCAAAGCCATGATTCATCAGAAACAGTTTTCAAACAAAAAGCAGTAGGAGATTGAATACAATTTAAATCTAGCATGTAGACATTGTTTACCCTTTTTCCATTTAAAACAATTTTCCCATTTAGGCTAATTATGCAGCTAGTGGGTAAAAATTTTACATTATAGCCCTTATCACATAGCTGACTTATGCTAAGCATATTATGTTTTAAGCCTTCAACTAATAACACATTGTCTATGAAAAAGTTTTTCAAATTTCCAATCATACCTGATCCAACCACTTTCTTTGTGGTATTATCTCCAAGTGTAACCTTGCCTCCACTCCTGGCTTCCAGCATTATGAATTGAGCAGTATCTCCAGTCATGTGCTTTGAACATCCGTTGTCCAGGTACCATATACTCTCACGAGGTCTTGTGTGAGAGTATTCCTGCAAAATTCTTAAATGTTAGACCTGGGAACCCAAACTAGTTTGGGTTCACCTTTATGAAATTTATAATCAGATGCATGTATGATATGTCTAGGTTTATGCATCTTAGTTCTCCACACCAAATTAGTTTTCATCTTTAAAGTGCAGGTGTGAGATATATGTCCCAAAAATCCACAATTATTGCATTTAACATTAGGAAAAATATTCCTATGTTTTCTTTCATATGATTGTCTTCTAAGGGATTTCATGAATTTAGGATAATATTTAGGATTTGTAAAATCTTCAAGTTTAGGGGGGTTCCTATTATCCTCGAGAGCTCTTATAGTGAGTTTGTAAAATGAATTCATATCTTCCAAGATTCGATTGGTATAATTGATTCTATATGTCTTGCTCTCAGATTCATCCTTAAAATTCTTAAATTCTTTTTCAAGTTCAGCATAGGATGATTTTAAATTCTCAAAATTTTTATTCAAGTCATCATATTCATCAAGTAGTTTCATGAGGTTGTTAACAATTAAAGCATGATCTTTCCTAAGAATTTCGTGTTCCTTATTAAGCTCTTCCAATTCTAAAACTACACTAGCATGCATCTTTTTCATTTTCCTATATGCATCATGCATGTGTTCAGAAACTTCAAACAATTCATTATAGGTTAAATCACATACCTCTTCTTGATCTGATTGTACAGCATTATCTGCCATCAAGCAAAGGTTGGTGACTTCTTCTTCTTATTCAGTCTCAGATGAGTCTGAAGCTGAGTCCGCCCAAAAAGCCTTTTGAAACTTCTTCTTGCCCTTCTTTACCATTGGTTTCTCCTCTACCTTCTCCTTGCTAGGAGTGGCTTTGAGTTTTGGACAATCAGTCTTTATATGACCTGTTTCCTGCATTCATAACAAATCACTTCATTAGAAACCTTACCATTTCTGTTATACTTACCTCTATTCCATTGCTGACGTCTCTTCTGCTTCCTCTTTAAAAAGCTTCTGAATTGTCTAGTCATCAGTGCAATATCGTCTTCATCCTCAGGTTGTGAGTGTTCACTTTCGGACTCTTCCACATTTAGTGCAATATTTTTGTCCTTTCTTGGTTCACCTGCATCAATCTTTCTTTGACTTACTCCTTGCTCGTAAGCAATGAGTGAACCAAGAAGATTGTCAATGGAATAAATGTTCAGATCTTTAGACTCTGTAATTGCAGTAATTTTAGCATCGTATGCAGTAGGTAAACAACGAAGAATTTTATTGACCATTTCAGCATTAGTTAATTCCCTACCAAGTGCATGCAAAGAGGTGACAATTTGAGTGAATCTTGTGTACATGTCAGATATAGATTCATTAGGTTTCATGCAAAATAATTCGTAGTCATGTAACAAGATATTGAGTCTTGATTGCTTAACCTCATTTGTCCCTTCATAAGTTATACAAAGTCTATCCCATATGTCCTTTCCGCTTTTACAAGTGGAAACTTGCATGTAGTCTTCAGATTTTAAAGCACAAAAGAAACTATTTAAACATTTCGCATTTAATTGTGCTAAGTCATGTTCTCCAATAGTCCAATCTGCATAGGGTGTTTCTACCCTAATTTCATCAACTAATCTAGTTGGTTTTGAGTAACTTTCTTGGACTAGCATCCACATGCGATAATCAAGTGACTGTAAGAAAGTAGACATGCGTGTTTTCCAAAAATCAAAAGGAATATTGTCAAATAGTGGAGGTCTAGTGATAGAGTAACCCTCAGGTGTGTTTCGATTTCAAAATGTATCCTTCTGCGTTAATCAAAAAGTAGTTCAAACTTATGATTTTGAAACCTTGCTCTAATACCACTTGTTGAGTCTAGTAATTAGGTTGTTAAGCCTAAGTAAATGTCCCACGGCTACCAAGAGGGGGGTGAATTGGTAGTTTTAAAAAATTTTAAACCCTCTTTAAAGATTAAGTTGAACCGAAATAAAATTTTCTTTTAAAGTTTGTAGAAAATAATTTTTCAACCACAGAGTTGTTAAAACTGAAATTTAAAGTGCGGAAAAGTAAAAACAATAAAGTAAATGACACCAGATTTATAGTGGTTCGGTCTATAACCAGATCTACATCCACTCCTTAGAGGCACCCTCTGAGTATTGCACTAAAACTAATAGTGACTCTCCTTTAGCACCCACAGCAAGGCGGAGAAGCCTTTACAACACACTCTTTTCACCACTTCCCGGTGCGGCGGAGAACCGTCGTCCTTTTACACAATCCACAGTGTTGGCAGAGAACCATCGTCCTTTTACACAATCCACAGTGCTGGCAGAGAACCGTCATCCTTTTACACTCTCCTAGTGTGGGCAGAGAACCCTACGGCTGTTCACACACTCCAAGTGTAGGCAGAGAACCTTTCTGCTGTTCACACTCTCCAAGTGTAGGCAGAGAACCCTTCGGCTGTTCACACTCTCCAAGTGTCGGTAGAGAACCGGATCTCCTTGACTGATCTTCTCACAAGAATCTAGAAGGAAGAAGGAAAAGAGTGAAGAAATCCAATTTCACAAGTAGAGACTCTTACCTTTGTAATCCAAGTGAAGCCTTCTCGCTCCAGTGGTAGGAATCCTCCTTTGAATGCTCTCTTCCACTCTCTCCTTGGCTATTCTCTCAAGAGGCACGAATATCAAATGACAAAAAGATTGGGTGGCAGTCTAATTTGGACTATTTATAAAAAAGACAAGAAAAACCGCCTAAAAACTGCAAGTTTTCAATTTTGTACGCAGTGGATCGTCCTGTACGATCCTGGATCGTCCTGGACGATTTTACTTAAACGATCTGAAACGACCCTATTTGAATATGTGTACGAAATGACTTCGTACAGATGATCGTCCTGTACGAACTAGGTTCGTCCAGTACGAACGGTTATTACTAGGTCGGTTCTAGAAACTGCTGAAAACTGTTCTAAGTCGGTTAATCGTTTGGACGAGATTATGTTCGTCTGGACGAAAATTTTCCAGAGACTCGATCGTCCTGGACGATTATTTATTTCGTCTGGACAAAAATATTTCAGAGGACCAATCGCCACGGACGATAATTTATTTTTGTATGGACGAAAATTTTCCAGAGACCTGATCGTCCGGTACGATATTTAATTTTGTCTGGACGAAAATTTTCCAGAGGACCGGTCGCCTCGTACGATAATAAAATTCGTCTGGACAAAAATTTTACAGAGAACCTATCGTCCGGGACGATAATTAATTTTGTCCTGGACGAATAGGACTTAGAAAATTTTTTCGAGCAAGTTCCTATTCGTTTCATGTGCTCTATAGGAGATAACTGACGGATCGTCCAATACGATAAAATATCATCCCGTACGATCAGCATAAAATTTTATGATCTCCTTATGTGTGTGTGTAAGTTTTTTATTCACTCAATTACAATCACTCCCTTTCAAAATTAATTCAAAGAAAAAATGCAAACTTCAAATTAACAAAATATCTCATGTTGAATTTGATTTGAAGTTATCGTAGTCTGGAGTCTGATTTTCCTGAAATGTTAGTACACACAAGAGCAAATGCAAATCTTCTAAAATTGTTAGGAGATAACTACACATTTGAACAATAATGTTTGGAATCATCAAAACTACATAAGTTGCAAAAATATAAATCATTCAAATAGAAACTATTCTAACAATATAGACATAGCATAAGGGTCTAAAAATTCAAATAGAGATTTCAACTTACTTAAGAAAGAGTATGGAAATCTTTTTAAGGATTTATATGCAATATCCATGGAGTTATTTAAAATGATAGTCTAGAACCTAGGGTTTAGTATTTACCATAATAGGATGAACCTTAGAGGGAGTTTGATGGCTAATTTCCTTCATTGAGAGCCACATAATAACTTTAATGAATACATAAAGTATGGAGGAACACTAGAGTAGGATTTTGAATGTTAGGGATGGACTATCTCATAGGCACCCTTTATTCCCACCGGTGATAGGCTCGAAATATTTGGGAAATAATTGAAAATTGTAGTGAAGCTCAAGAAATGCCAAAGTGAAATATATGAAGGTATGGGAAAACATTAGAATGGGAATATAATCATAATAAATATTTCAATATTTCTACCCTATTCATAATAATGTAGCTCGATTCAAGGGCTGGGATTGCTCAAGATGACTCAATGAATGCCCTACAGCTATCCCAAATAGTTAGGAAGTAGAGGAAGTGGTTGTAGAAGGTGAAAGTGACCTTGTGTCATTCCACATTGGTGGAACACTTAGCCATTTTAGTCCAAACTGATAGATGAGATAAGCTTGAAGAGTGTTTAGGAGGATTTTGAGATTGATTTGAAAAAATTAAACTATTTGGGTTGGAGTGAAATGAAACGTTTGAGTGATTTAACCATTTGCATGATATTTGACTATGTTGACTAATCAACATAGTCTAAGGGTGGTAGGGTAGGCCATTGTGAGTCTGTAAAGGCTATTTGCATGATTTTTTGTGAGTTTGATTTAATGGATATGAAATTTGGATTTGGGAAAGAGGAATGTAGGTGGTTCGACCAACCTTGATGAGTTGACAATGTCTTGACTCAATCATGAGTTGAGTTCATTTAAGACTTGAAATGGTGTTGTGTTAGAGGATTGGGAAGATAGAATTAGTTGCAAACATTAGCTTATTTCATCATAGCAGATACTTGACAACTCTTGAATATTATTTACTGTTGAATATGGGCAATTACAAATGAATCTTGGTCAATTGATGAGCAATTGTCTCATCCTAAGAAAGTAGCTAGTGACCTCCAATATTATACTTAATTATAAAATAGTTTTGCATTTGATAATGTTCAATTTAATATTAAAATATTATTTAAATATTATATATGAATGCACAGCTCAATGTAATTCCTACAAATGAGTGATGCTTAAATGTACCTCTTATGTTGATGGATGTGATGTAATATCAATTATTACCACCCTTATGTCTATGAGGTTTATTTATATCTCCCACTAGCGCTTGTTTTTTTCTTCATAACAGATACTTGCTGATTGAAATGGGGAAATGTTATGAGAAATTTATATGTATTAGTTTGAAAGTGTGTATATGTGAGATTGGGTGGTAGCTAGGGGTTTTTCTAAGAAGAAGAACACTCTTATTTTCCATATTAGATATGTTGGTCATAAGACCAATGCACATAGTTTTTACCCCATAATGTACAAGACAAAAGAGGGTCACATAGTTATACCTCCTAGCAACATCCCATCACATCCATCACTTTTTGCTATAAAAAAAAATCAGGTCCATGATGGGACTCAATATCGATTAGTTCAACTAATGATAATTTCATGATGATAATCTCATAATTATAACCACATCACAATCAATTCAAAGATTAACACATTATTGGATCCCAATTATTTTTTCATGCGTTGAATAAATGAGGGTCATATAATTATACCTCCATACATCACCCATGGCCTTCATTACTTTCGATAAAAAAGGATGAGCAAAACCATAATGGGGCCTATGAAAGGATCCAAAATCGATTTGGTCACCAAGTGATAATTAAATGAATATAATCTTGTATTTATGATCACATCATAATTGATTAAGATATAATATAGTATTGAATCATGTGCATGACAAAGGAGGGTTTAATAGTTGCTCTTCCTTGCAGCATCTCATCGAATCCATCACTTTCACTAAAAAAGGTCATTATAGTTTTATATTAAACTCAATATAACCAATGTGATCAATTATTATCAAAAGAACTAACACTGGTATCATGGCTAATTTATAAAACAGTACTCATTATTCATTCATAAGATCCATATGTAGTTGTTTGTTGCAGTTGGTTAAAAATTAAATTAAAAGCATTATGGGATTGATCACAGTACAATACTACATAACGAAGTTATTTACGTGCTAGAAGTTTTGGATAATCACGTTGCAATACTACACATGCATAGAAAAGGAAAAATATACTATGAAATGACCTAATCAATGGGATCCTATGATAGCTAGGTTGACTAATGAAAAATGTATATAATTCCTAACCATAATATTACATTCTAAAAAAAATGGATGAGAAAGTTCAATAGATGAGTAAACATTACCCATTAATGGCACATAACATGTCATTAAACAGATGCACTAAGTTTATTTATTTTGATAATCATATCATTTTCTGATAATATTTACTAATTAATTGAGATAAATATAATTATTTATGTTAGCATTGTAGTATAATCAATTCATAGCATTGTAATAGTTGTACAAATAAGCCGACTCATTATCAAACAGCCGAATGATAATTTTGACTTAACGGGCTCCTACCATTTGGAGCCACTAGCAGTCTATCAGATAGCTTTGTCATTCTTATCCCCACTCTTAGAGTGGTGATTTATTCAAAATGGTTTCGTCCGTTGATTTAATTGATAAAATTTGAGATTAAGGCTTCGTTTAAGACAATTTATTTGTTATTTTCAAAAAAATTAAGAATTAAAAAAAATTGTTCTAAAAATTTGCTTTTTAAAAAGCATAGAGAAAGTCTCCCAAAACAAAGTCATATTTCAGTTAAGCATATATGTATATACCATTATCACAGTTATGCATACATGTAGAATTTTGTGTAATTGATTTTTATCTTATTTTATTATTAAATAAAAATAATTATGCCATAATATTTTTATAAAATATTTTTAGATAATAATTACACACAAATTCGTGTGGGTTGAATTAGACTTGTCTCAAACAAATCAAGTTCAAGACAAGTTAGCTCATCTCAGCAGAATGGGTTCAAGTCAAGTCGGCTAAAGTTGTAGCATTTCTTGTTATAAATAAAAATTTGAAGGATGGGCCCAAGAATTATGTCACTTGCTCAATTTCTCTATTTTTGATGATCTAATGAAATTCTAGAGCTTCTCTCATAGGCTTTGTTTGAGTCTGCTTTCTTACAACTTTTTAAAATAATTTTTTGACTCAAAATTTTCTTGAATTGAAATTTTTTGTACTAAAATGTTGCTTTAAAAAGTAGTAAGAAAGTTGTGATAAATGAAACTAAAATATTTATCAGTTATTTTAACAATAAAATTCTTAACTAATTATAAAAAAATTAAAACCCTAAAAAACAATATAATGCAAATTATGCATAATCACTACACCGGGCTTAACTGGATTGGTGGGCGAGCATGGTTGGTAACCACCCAACTATTGTTTCAATTCCCTCTCATGGGCCGCGGCCCTATAAGTGGGCTTGTAGAAAGATTAGTTACGCCGTCAAAGGCGTCCTAAAAGAGGGAAATTATTCTGTGCGGACGTCCAATGCTCTCCAAAGGCCAATCAGAATTAGCCACGTCCGTACCGTGACTCGGTATTGCTCGGTACCACGGCTCGGTACTGCTCGGTATTACGGCTTGGTATCACTGATGTGACTCATTCTGTTTGGTCTTCGGACGTAGAGCTGTGGGTAACGAGTATATATCATGTTCCAAAAAAAAATATTCATAATCCTACAGTGTATATGTGCATAAGAATCAGAAATAAATGTTAATGTGTACCGCATTATCATTCAGTTTGGCCCATATCTTTTACAAGGCTACAATGGCTGATGCCTTCTCTAGAGGGAACCAATCCAATTTAGCAAATTGCCAGTCAATAATTTTCTTACTTTGGGATCACACCTCTATCATCAAGAACTTTTATTCTATCCAGTGAACGTACGCAGAGGAAGGTTCGGTTTTAGGCAAAAAAATGCCTGTACCGAGTTTTTCGGAGCTAGAAGGTAAGGAAATGAATACTGAAAAATAAAGAAATTGAAACAAGATGATCGTTTTGAAGACAATACATAAATCATCCAGCTCTAGAATCAACATTCATTTCACTTAATTTTTAATTATAAATAGAATAAAAGAAACATAGAGTATACAATAATTATGCAGAAGTAGTAAGCTACATTCTCAACTGTTCTACTTGAAACAAATCAAAATCCCCCCTCAAAGCTGATCCTCCGCCAAAATAACAATGAAACTGGAAGTAAGATCATCAAAAATTAATCCAACAAATAATCTCCACAACACGGGAAAATATAAGAAACAATAGACAAGAAGATAATATAATTCAAACAAAGACAGAAAGATAATATCTCTTCCGCAAGCACAATTAGAACAAATAGCGATATCAAGTCAAACCGCACACAGTTCCAATTTCCAAAGAAACCCTAGAAACAAAAATCCAATTCTCTACATAAATCTCAGCTAATTTAGCCAACTAAAAATCCTTAAGCAACCAAATCCGTAAAAAAAACCATCAAAGAAGACGAAGAAGAAGATGACGACAGAATCAAATTGAAAACAAATGAAAGAATTAGTTGTTTCTCAAGAAGAGGAAAAGCAAATCAACAGGCAATGTCAAGCGACTCGTTGGAAGCTTTTCCCCACACGAACTAGCGAAGCCGAAGAGGAAAACTCTACCTTCGTAAACGATAACGAAGAGGAAAGCCCTATCTCAGTTAAATTGAAGATCTGTGAGGGTAAATTGACGATCTGGAAAGGAAGGTATTGCTCTTTTATGAGTTTTCTCCTCTCTCGTGCGAGGCTGGTTCGCGGTATTTTGCGAGTGGTCGAAGAAGAACAAAGGAGCCGAAGAAACCACTAGGCAATCTTACACCACCTGCGAAGCAATGAAGAGGAACAGCAACGACGATGCTAAGGATTTCATAGAGTGCTTTTTATAACCCGCTCAATATGAGGGGGTTTCTATTTCGCTCGAAACACGCCTTGTAATACACTCCTAATGCTTCGGAGGGTTTTCTTTTGTTCCGCTCAAAATTAACCAAATAACCGAATTTAGTAAATACGTGTATTTATTTTAGTTTACCTACTAATTCTGTGTAACAAACAGCCCCTTTATGGTATGTGGGCAGAAATAAACGACAAAAAGGCATTTGAAAAGGTGAATAAAAACCAGAGCGTAGCTTCTACCCACCGAAATATAATTACTCAGCAAGGCATTGTGGCTTCAGTGCTCTCAGACAGAAGAAGAACCATGAGGCCTGCTTCCTTCACAGCAACTTCTCTCATCCTCTACCTCTTCCTCTTCCTTCTCCGGCAGGGAACCCTTACCACCGGCGAGATAACGCCGCTCAGGCGAGGCTTCTATGACAGCGTCTGCCCGGAGGCGGAGCAAATCGTTCGTGAGTCGATGCTACGCGCAATGACCAGAGAAGCCCGAAGCGGGGCATCGGTGATGAGGCTTCAGTTCCATGACTGCTTTGTCAATGTATGTTTCTCTGTTTCGGTGGTTAATTTCTCTTCTTCTTCAAACTATGATATTCTGACTATGATTTTTCTGCTGATTTATTGAATGAAAATAGGGATGCGATGGATCTCTATTGCTTGATGATACGCCGACCATGATCGGGGAGAAGCTCGCGCTATCGAATATAAATTCGTTGAGATCGTTCGAGGTGATCGATGAGGTGAAGGAGGCGTTGGAGAAGGCCTGTCCAGGGGTTGTTTCTTGTGCGGATATTATTATCATGGCGGCAAGGGATGCTGTGGTGCTGGTGAGTGAAATCGATTATCCTCTCTTTCATCAATAAATTAATCGAAATTAAATTTTTCTTGGCGAATATGCTGCTCAGATTGATAATTATCTTCTATATTAAATGTTCTTTTGGTTGAAAATATTTTAAGAAATTAGAAAAAAATTTGGCTCATAAGATTCTGTTCAATTGAATTTCAGAATTATTAAATTTAATTTAAATTTAATATAATAAAAATTTGATTAATTTTTTATACATTGCACTCATCTTAAAATATATTTAATAATTTTGAAACTTAAGAAGCTTAACATTTTCTGTTTTTTTTTTCATTTATTTAGTTCAATTAAAAATAAATTCACACACATTATATACAAAAAATTAGAACTTAAGATGTTTTAATTAGTGGTCAAAACTCATAACTAAGGATCAAGAAGAGCTGAAAAATAAGTGCTTTTAAACTCCGTGGTAGAATAATTTTCGGACAGCAATTTACTGTTATTTTTAAGTGGAATGAAAAGTCTAATCACATCTATTCTTACTTGTGAACATTAAAAGATGTCTCCCATCAATGGATGAATAGCATGTGTTAAATGTGATGCATCGTCGAAAGATCCACTTGATCAATCAACTTAAAAAGATATCTCCCATAAATGAATGAATAACTGTAGAAACAGAACGTTTGAAGAAGCAAGAGAAGAGAAAGACAGATGCGGAAAGAAACTGAAGAAGTATATTATTATCTGTCTTCTTACATAAGACCATGTCCGTCTATTTATAGACAAGCCAAAGACAAAATAACATCTCTAGAATAATCCTAATAGTAAACCTATAACCGAAATATTTAAACTATTTACATATATATTCTAAGTACGCCCCGTCAAATTGATGAGTCCATCATGACCGTCAATTTGCTACGAAGAGTAGTGAAGCGAGGAGTAGATAGAGATTTGGTGAATATATATGCAACTTGATCGATCGTGCTGATAGGATGGAGACGGATGTTGTTTTGTTGAATGTGATCCCTCAAAAACTTTTGATCGATTTCAATATGTTTCGTACGGGAGTGAAACATGGGGTTGTTCGCTAGAGCAATTGCAGACATATTGTCACAATAAAGATCTGTGGGGTAGCTTTGTGAAATACCGAACTCTGTGAGAAGTCTGCGAAGCCAAGCTATATCCGTCGTCAAGGCGGCAAGAGCCCTGTATTCTGATTCCGTAGAGGAGCGGGATACCGTTCGTTGCTTCTTCACCATCCAAGAAATGAGAGTCTCACCCAAAAATGAGCAATAGCATGATGTGGATTTTCTTGTAAGCGGATCGCCGGCCCAGTCAGCATCTGAAAAAGATTTAAGAATCAAGTTAGTTTTTGTTATCGATAATCCATAGTGTAGCGTACCTCGAATGTATCTGAACAGTCTTTTGAGTAGATAGAAATGTGGCGGAAGAGGATCGTGCATATGTTGAGAGAGTAGGTTGACACTGTACGAGATGTCCGGACGGGTCAATGTAAGATATTGGAGAGAGCCCGTAATGCTCCTGTACCGAGCCGAATCATGCAAAAAACGCTCATCTGAAAATTCCTTTGGCATTTTGGTGCACTTAGGATTTGCCAAAGTGTTGCATTGCTGGAGCTCGGCTTGAAGCAAAATGTTGTATGCGTATTTTGCCTGAGATAAAAAATAGGAAGTATCAGTTTTATGAATCTTAATGCCCAAGAACTCATGAACGTTATCGAGGTGTTTCACGAATTCGGCTTTGAGTTTGGAGAGAATGAACTGAATTTGTGTAGGATCATTTCCCGTAATAAGTATATCGTCGACGTAGACGAGCAGATAAATTTGAGCTTGATTCTTGCGGTAAATGAGCAATGATGGATCTGCTTGACTGTGAGAGAAGCCAAGCATGACCAAAAAAGACATGAATGTGTTGTACCATTGACGAGGTGCCTGTTTTAGACTGTAGATAGCTTTGTTTAGTTTGCAAACGTGGTCCGGACGAGAATTGTCTTCAAATCCTTTAGGTTGTGACATGTAGACGGTTTCGGATAGTGTGCCGTGAAGAAAGGCATTTGCAATGTCTAGCTGTTGAACCGGCCAATTTTTGTATAGTGCGATTGTTAGCAAGATACGAATCGTTGGTAATTTGACCACCGGACTAAACGTCTCGATATAGTCTATACCGAACTCCTGGTGGTTGCCTTCTGCAACCAATCTTGCTTTGTGTTTGGCGACCGAGCCATCGGTGTGATATTTTGTTCTGTACGTCCATTTGGAACCGAGGATTGAATTAAGTTGATTTCGAAGGAAGAACCAAAGTCCACGTGCCCTGTTTCTGAAGAGCAAAAATTTCTTCAGCCATAGCCTGACGCCAATGCAGATGTTTTGATGCTTCTAAATAAGTGGTAGGATCGGCTTGATCTGTGCTGGTTGGAGAAATATGAAAGAGATTTAGCCATTTAGTTTGTTTTAAAGTACCCATTTTGCTACGAGTTGTCATGGGATGTTGAGTAGGTGGACGTATATCAGGAGGATTGGGAAGTGGAGGTGGAACAGGCGGCTGGCTATGTAGAATGGTCGACGGTGAGGTATGATGCGAGCATGGAACTGTTGCCATAGAACTATTATTTTGAACAGTAAGATCAGCTGTGTTAAAAGAACTAGTAGAAAAAGGTGTTAGAAGCAACGGACAAATGTCAGTTTGTTTAACAGTAGTATCAGCGGAAGGCATAGAGAAAGGAAAAATATTTTCATAAAAAATAACATGCCGAGATACTGTAATTTTGTTTGTTCGAGTGTTGAGACACTTGTAACCTATGAAGACATCGGAGTAACCAAGGAATACGCAGGGTATAGCTGTGGGCATGAGTTTGTTGCGATGCTGAGGAGGAGATAGAGGATAGCACTTACAGCCGAACACTCTAAGATCCTCATACACGGGTTTCCTGTTATACATAAGCTCAACCGGAGTTAAATTGTTAGTTGTGGAGGATGGTAACCTGTTGATTAGATAGACGGTTGTGGTGACAGCGTCCGTCCAGAACACATTTGGTAAAAAGGCTGTGAGGAGCAACGTGCGAGTCATCTCGATGATGTGCCGGTGCTTTCTCTCAGCGAGCCCATTTTTTTCCAGCGTGTATGGGCACGATATCTGGTGAGAGATGCCATGAGTGAGGAGAAAATTTTGGAAAGACGAGTTGACGAATTCTGTCCCTCCATCAGTGCGAAGCGATTTTATACGTTGTGAGGTAAGATTTTCAATCTGATTTTTGAAATTTACAAACGTAGAAAACACGTCAGATTTAAATCTAAGTGGAAAGATCCAAGTGTAACGTGTATAATCGTCAACAAATATAACGTAAAATTTGAATCCTTGATTCGAAATTATCGGAGCCGGACCCCAAACATCACTGTGTATGAGATCGAGAGGTCTCTTTTTCCTGTTATTCGAATTTTAAAAAACAATTTTGCGACATTTAGCAGCAGTACAAGATTCACATGGAGCACAACGTTTATTCATTTTAAGAGTAGGATTACAACTTGAAATGAAATCAAAAACACGCTTATGAGGATGTCCTAAGCGTTGATGCCAAATCATGGTCATTTCCAGCGGAGCAGAAAGAGCTCGGTGAGACCTTGCCTGCGGAACCATAGGAACAACATATAGACCATCTTTAGACGGTCCTTGAAGAAGCGTTTCCTGCATCGCTAAATCCTTCAACGTAAAACCAAAAGGGTCAAAAGTGATAGATATGGAGTTATCTTTAGTAAGTTGAGAGATAGAAAGAAGATTGTATTTAAGTGTAGGGGTATGAAAAATTTGAGATAGTCTCAGCTTACGAGATGGGGTCGGGAGAATCCCCGCCCCTGCGTGAGCAATGCTGACTGAATTTTCGTCGCCAATGGTGACATTGTCCGATCCTATATATGGTTTTGAAATTGAAAGATTGTCCAGCGAATTTGTGAGACGCGATGAAACACCGGAGTCCAAGAACTAGGTGGCGTCTGTGGGATCCGACGAAGCCAGTAGCACAGTGTATTACAGATCTAGACGATGCCAACATGTTGTAGCGGAGTGACCTTTCTTGGAACAAATTTGACAAGAAATCGAGGCGTTTGTGTTGTTTCTTGTTGTACTAGCGGAACTGTAGTTGTTCTTGCCTCTTGTACGACGTCCTCGACCTCTATTGTTAAATAAGGCAACATTTGGATCGGTAGCCGCAGGAAATCGAGCTGCATCTGAGGCAAGATTGATTTCCTCGCTTAAAAGCAGCGGGTATACTTGATCCAAGCTAAGAGGTAGCGGCGTCGTTCGAATGGCCGATTTGAATGACTGATAGGGTTGCGGAAGACCATTCAAGATGTAGTGAATGACATCTTCTGCATCAAGCGACGAGCCAGAAGCCGCAATTTGATCCACAATGGCTTTGATCTCTGATAGATACTCAGTCATGGATTGATTTTTGAGAGAGACATTGTGTAATGCATTTTTCAGCTGAATTACTTTTGACCGATTTGTTGCTTGAAACCTTATTTCAAGAACTGCCCATATCTAAGCAGTCGATTCCAAAGAAATGATGTAGGGAAGAATCGGGGTAGAGATCGTGGAACAAATGGATGCCGACAAGTTCTGATCTATGAGCAGCCACTGCGAGTAGCTGGGATTAGCGTATGAAGAGCCGTTGGAGTTTGTCAAGAACTGGGCTGGTGGCGGGATTTTGGGGTCATGAAATTGAGCAAACCCATTGGCACGAAGCGTCTTCAAGATCTGAGATTTCCAAATCAAGAAATTTTCTAGAGCGAGTGGAGTTGTGACGAGATTGCGAAGATTGGATACCACGAATTTGAGCGTGGTGGAAATCATGGGGTCGTCCATTGAGGATCCGGAGCTGTGCTCTTGCAGCCGGGTGGAAGAATCTGATTCAGCCATTTCTCAGGATCAGAGACCGTTTCCTGATACCATGTAGAAACAGAGCGTTTGAAGAAGCAAGAGAAGAGAAAGACAGATGCGGAAAGAAACTAAAGAAGTATATTATTATCTGTCTTCTTACATAAGACAATGTCTGTCTATTTATAGACAAGCCAAAGACAAAATAACATCTCTAGAATAATCCTAACAGTAAACCTATAACCGAAATATTTAAACTATTTACATATATATTCTAATAATAACACGTTTTAAATGTGATGCGTCGTCCGATGATCCACTTGTTCAATCATTAATTTTGATCAATATCGGACAAAAGTTTCTGAAATTAAATTCATGACCATCCTAGCACCAATTTAAGAAAATTTGTTGTCAAATTGAGCTTCTCCATAAGACAAATATGTCGACACCAAAACTTATTTGATTCGAGTCTAAGTGAGACCAAATCAAGAACAAGAAAAATAATTTAAGATATTATAATATTACTTTGAGGATGTAATGATCTTTAAATTTTGCATTCTTATTGTTAAATCAGACATCTTAATTAAGTCAAATCCATTGACTCCAAAACCGTTTAACTTGTACATGATGAAGGCACTCAAACATTAAAAAATAAGTCGACTGATAAAGTATTTTACATTTTTGCTATATTCATAAATAGTGGCATTCTTTTAATTTATAACTAGACACCAACTCTCAATATGATGGAAACGTGGATTGGGGAGAAGGGAAGAGCTTGAACATATCATATTGTCAAACTATCATTGCCTAACCACCGTCATCAAACCTCTATCATTAGACTATGATTATTGGACCATCATCGTTTGAACATCGTCATCTAAACACCACCAAGAGAGGATCATTATCATCCGACTGCTGCCACTTGACCATCAATTGACCACCGCTATCGAACTATTGCTACTTGATCATTATCATTGGACCACCTAGCATTGTTGAACTATTGTCATCAAACCACCTTCATCCAACCACTACTACAAAATTACAATTAGATCACGATTACCCAACAACCAAAATATACCCACTATCACCTGATCATCAACATTAGACTACTTTTGTCCAATTGCAATCACTTGACCATTACCAACCAAACACCCTCATCAGATAGATGCTGTCCGACGCCCAATGATGAATATCATTAGACCATCAAATTTTCATCACCTAACCTTCGTCAATGGGTGACCTCCCCTTTACATGCACAATTGGATAATTGCTACTCGAATTCCACTATTAGACCACTGCCACTCAGCAATTATCATCAAATCGTCAAAGCCTAACTGCTGTCATTGGAATGATGTCTCCTAACCTCTATTCTCAGACCATTAGTGCTCCATCACCAATATTGGTTACTATTGCTAAACTATCATAGTTGGATGATCCCTACATGCTCATCACCATTAAAATATCGCACATAACTATCATTATCTAGTTGTTACCATATGACTAATGATGTCGAACCACCACCTTTGATTGTCACCCAATCACTATTGGGATAACAGCCATCGTGTCATCGTTGCTTGACCATCATAATTAGATTTTTTTTTACTACTATTTGATGCAGTACCACCCAATCATCATCATCGATCCATCACCACTCAATCATTATCATTAGGCCATCACCACTTGATTATAATCATCGGACTATCACCCAAGCATTGTTGTTAAACAGTCAAAACTTGACCATCGATGTTGGGCCACAACCTCCTGATAACTTCCATCGAATCATCATTGCTCAATCATCACCATCTAGCTACTACACTTGATCACCACTATATAATCATCTCTAACTTTTTTGCCTACAATTGCCACTAATGCTAACACATCATCACCTATAAGGCTCATGCATGATGTCAACACCAACATTGACACCAACCAACTTTATCACCCATCATTTCCCCTAACATTAATCCATTCTTCACTTATAATATTGATGCACACTATCACACCAATTTTAGCACCCATCTTTGCCATCAAAATAAATATATGCCATCACATATAAATTTGATACACATTATTAACAATAAAACTAATGCATCCATCGACTTTATCATCTATCATTAGAACCAACATCAACACACGCATTACCTATGATGCCTCATAATCTAATTTGAAAGAATTATTCATTTATCTTTTAAATAAATAACAACTAGAGCTATCTAATATCATCTATCATAATAATCAATAAAATAGATTTTATAATTTAAAACATTAATATACACATCTATATTCATTCTTAAAAATCATATACACTACTCAGGATTATAACAAAAAATAAAAAATAAAACCTGAAGAATCCTGGCTAATCTCACTTTCATGCTCCCCTGCCCCTAACTTGAAATCATTTAATCACATATAATGAGCTTAAAAAGCAGAATAGATCACCAAAACCTATAACTAAATTCAAAGCACAGTAATAATACTAATCTAGTATATCACATGCTTAAGATCCATATAGTGAATTAGTAGTATTAAATATTATCAATATCTAAATTAGTAATAATACTAATCTAGTGGTAGTAGTAGTAGTAGAATAATACAATAATAGTAAATCCGTCCAGTAATAATAAATTCATATAATGATAGGAAAAATATCTCAAAAATATGCATTTTATTAGTCACACTAAACAACTAAGAAGTCTTGACTATCACGATATTTTTTATTGTTACTATCAATATTAGTAAACCCTTAACTTAGTAAATAGAGTCGTCACTCTTTACCCGTCATCACTGTAATGATCTCTTTATAACTCCCATTCAGTTTATCACTAAATTAGTTAAGGATAACACCAAACCATATTATTTAAAGGAAATTTCATTGGCTAATGGGTCAACCAGTCTTTATTTATTTGTTTCACAAACACATATTATTATTAAAATACTATAACAATAATAGCGATCAGCTATTACTCAAGTACATATTCACATCCATTTTTAATGCATTACAGTAAATAATATATAACTGAGTTTAAATAAGAATATGCCAAAATATCATAATGGTAGACAACAAAGAATCTTAATAGACAAAATGCCATTTTCAAAAAATTATCAAAATATCATGAATTATGTAAAATGATATTTTAAGACTTTTATTATACTATAATATTATTTTTAGATGTCAAGATAAATTTCAGGGCAAACAAAAATTATATTATTTTCATAATCATCTGATAAAAAATCTTAAATAAATACTCGTAATTATGATCTCTATAACATATAAAAATTTTTGCGATAAAAGTTTTTCAATACAAAATTATTTATATTTTTCGATGACAGAAATACAAATTAGATAAAAAAATATCAAAAATACAAAATCTTTGAAATCAAAAATAGGGTGAAGATTCCTTACAGCGAGATGACCAATTATCCCAACAGGCTTGACAAACAAAAATTACACTACGTCTTTCAAATATGGACTTCTCTTTTCTCTCTCCTCTCATATTTCTCAAATTTTCCTAAACTATTCTCTGTTAGCCAAATGTGAGAGGAGATAAAAAGGATATTTAAAAGTTCTTAATTCGTGCCTAAGCATATTTTTAATAAAATAATATTTAATATGATATTATTAATTTAATTACTTTATTTAGTATAAAATTCAAATAAATTATTTTAGGACTTCAAAAATTACAGAAAAATATTCATAAAATTAAATATGTTATTTAAAAAAATATCGGTGAAATCAATTTACAAATTGGACACATGATGGTTCCGAAATCTTTTCTTGTATTGATAAGTACAAATTTCTTAAAGATTTCCACCGGTGGCCAAAAATTACGAACAAATTTGTGCAAATAAAATATTATAATAATAACACTTTGGCTAAGAAGTTTTGTGATTTGATGTTTTAATGACTTTAGAAAAAAAAATTTGACAAATTCAAAATACAGGCTATTACATTGCCTTAGAAGGATAATGCACTCTATCGACACTAACATGATACTGACTAACTTTATTACAGTCATTGCTACCAATATTGACGCATGACATTTTCACCAACACCAATGCCCACCAACATCATTGTTTATCATCATCGCCAACATCATTCCAGGCCATTACCTATAAGATTGATGCATGCCTTTGACACCAATTCCACCAATGTCAATGCATGTTAGAACTTATAAAGTTAATACACATTATCAACACATGCTCCACCTTTTTTTTTTTTTTTAATTTTTGACACATGCTCCACTCTATACATGAAGGCTAATTAATATTTAGATAGGTCTTCTTAGTTTCTAGACTTATTTCATTGAAGAAGACTGACCAATTAGACCACGAACGACCTCTTTAGGATAGATCTAATGCCTCAAGGCTATTCCTATTTTCATCATGGAATTCATTCTCTATAATTCTTGTCTACCATATTGTAATGGCAAATTCCCATATTATGCGAAAGAGTACCATTTTAATTAATGTTAAATACTAATTGAATCATTTTAATTGGGTTAGGCTATATAAGTTTTCTCTTTTTAGGTTTTCCAGGTAATAATGTTGGTATCTTTTGCAACTCTTCTTCTATCTTTGTGTGTGTGTCCTAGATAACATACAAATCCTATGCGCTAACACTTTCCTTCTACCACCGAGAATTTTTCAGTACACATATTTCACATTTGATAGCCGAAAATAATAATTATTAGGGCTGTTTGGTTGAATGCATAAGGGTGTAAAGTATTTCAAATACAGAGGTTTTGAAAATTTTTGTGTTGGTTAGATTAAAAAGTAATGTAATGTAAATTATTCTACTTCATTTTTTAGGTAAACCAAACTCACAAAGTTTTGAGGAAGAATGGTTTCACCATAAGCAATTGCTTGACTGCCACCAAAATTTGTTGGCCGCCACTATTGGCCAACTCCACCTGCCTCCCTCCACTACTGCCGACCACCATCATTGATGCCTGCCACCACCAGACACCGGTAACCACCATTGCTGGTCGCCACCACCACCATCACCGCCATAGTCGGTTGCCACCCACTACTAGCCCCCACCTTTTCTTGCCATTACCGGGCTCTGACCCCCATCGCTACCACCCGTCGGTCACCACCATCTTTAAAATTTATATTACATTCATTTTACTTAAAAACTAAATAAAAAAATTATTCGTTTGGATTTAATATTCACTCATCCAAACAACTCCAAAGTATTCTTTTTACACTGTATTTATTTTACATAGCATTCATTTTTTAGCAGTCAAATAACCTCTAATTAAAAAACAAATTGGGTTATGATAGATCTAGAGATCTGAATGAGATATGAATCAGACCAAGCTCAACTCGATAAATTGTTCATGAGTTGAGCTTTAGCAAATGAGTTAAGCTTAAGCTAGCCCCACTTCCAACACATTAACATATAGGGTGGCTCATAAAAAAATTTTAATTTAAAACAAATATGAATATTATGATTCAATGGTTTAAATACAAAGTTCTTACAATTCTATCTCTCTTCGTTATTACTTACTTCTTATTATTTCTCTTTTAATTCTTTAATTTACTTGTCATTTTACTACCAAATGTTAAAAGCGTAATTGACTTATCTATTTTATAATAAGTGACCCAACTCATGAGTCAATCTAAACTAATAAAACTAAGCTCGTGCTTGAACTCTAATAAAACTAAGCTCGTGCTTGAACTCAAACTTGATTAATTAGTCAAATTTATGCTCAAATTGGGGTTTTCTCAAGCGATTCAGCTCATTTACACCATGAATTGTTAGATTTATTTTGAGATGAGTGCAAAATATGGATAATCAAATAAAATTTATTTTGCACTCGTTTTAAAAGTAAATCCAACAATTGAGACCTATTAATTATTCTAAACTTATCATTTTCGATTCATTTGGACAATGATTGGTTGGGTTCATTTCTTTTTTAGAACTTGTATACAATCTGTAGCATCAATAGAATTCAAATAAGAACTGAGAATTAAGTCTCCTTCTCTTTTCAACAGAGTGGAGGTCCCAACTGGGAAGTGAAACTTGGTAGGAAAGACAGTTTAAGTGCTAGCCAAGAAGCCTCAGACAACATAATGCCAAGTCCTAGATCCAATGCTACCTTCCTAATCAATCTCTTCCACAAATTCAATCTATCGATCACCGACCTTGTCGCCCTATCTGGTTCTCACTCCATCGGCATGGGAAGATGCTTCTCTATTGTATTTCGGCTTTACAATCAATCTGGCACAGGCCGACCTGACCCACACATGGATCCTAGATTCCGGTTCAAGCTCAATCATCTTTGCCCGGTAAGTGGAGATGGCAACATCACTGGCAGATTAGATGCCACTCCAGCTAAGTTCGATAATCGGTATTTCAAAGACTTGAGAAGGCAGAGAGGTTTCCTAAATTCAGATCAGACACTCTTTTCTGATGATGCAAGGACAATGGCTGTGGTGAAAAGATATAGTGTTGATCTGAAAGCTTTCTTTGCTGATTTTGTTGAAGGGATGGTGAAGTTGGGAGATTTACAAATTGATCAACCTGGTGAGATCAGGAGGAACTGTCGTATTGTTAATAATGCTCCCAGGGAGGAGACTGGAGAAGCTATAAGCTGAAGTAGTTTATGTTTACTAAACTATGTCAGCTCAGATCGATCTGATAAACTTCTACCGAGTCCTTTATATTATCTCTAAAGAACTGTATTTGTACTGAATATGTAAAATACTAAAAACTTGTTTGGAGCTATTTTTCCACTATTTGATTGTTTTATTGCTATCATCTCTATATTTTGCCATTATTATTATTTTTTTATTTCAAGTTTTTTTTTTTAATTTTTTTTTTTTTGCAACCAGATCTATTAATATGTGATAACTATAAAAAAAAATTAATCTTTACTTTTCTCAAAATAATCTATTGTGATTCATACACAAGTTAAGGACCAATATGAGGTTTCAAATTATGTGAATGGGTGAAAGATGGCTTAAACCACAAAGATATATATTGAACTTGATTGAGGCTCTTGACTTGAGATTTTTTGCTTGAAAATTTTAGGAAGTGAATAGTCAAAGTCTAGCTAAATTAAAATTATTCTGCTAGTGTATACAAGTTAATGATTATAAAGAACATCTTTCTCCATAGTTAAGCAAGAGGCATTAATATAACGTAATAGACATAAATTATTAAAAATATTTTCATTGGTGGTACTAAAAGGAGCTTTGAGGTGTTAGAGATATCATCTAGAAATGATAAATGATCTGCTAAATTGGAGATTGAATGACTAAAAGGGAGAGCATCAAATGTCAAGATTGGAGGATGCAAGACATCAATCAATTATAGATGATGAGAGATGGTTGATGGGGAACATTGGAGTATGATGGCCAACTAGCAACTTGACCATTATCCTAAAATAGGAGGTTATCGAAGAGTATAATTACAGTTTGATGACTAATAGATGTCAAATGTCAGTTTTTGGTTCTTTAAGCTATGACCAATAAGAAATGTGTAAATTTAGGCAATGTTAAGTAATTAACATGATTGCTTTATTAATAGAAAGGGATATCGAGCAACCAATGAGATGGGCATCCAATAATAGTATCATAATGAGCATCATAAATTAGTTATTGAAAGGCATCAGATGAAAAATATTAGAAATGTATAAATTTTGGCAATGATAGATGATCAACTGATACATTCTTCTAATTGGAGTACAAATAGATGTGCAATGATCTTGACCTTGTGAGTTCTTGTGAATTATGCATAACTCATTATTGATTCAATGATAACGAATATTACATGTTGTCATCTTATACTCCAGAAAACATTTTTATAGATTAATAATTTATTAGCAAGCATTTTTTTAAGAATATTTTTAGTAAGCAAATAGTTGAGCTACCGATAAAATTAGAAAAGTTTTATCAATTTTAACCTTTGAAAATTTTACCCAAAGAACTTCTGCATATATAATAAGAAACAAAGTTAAACATTAATGTGCACATCACAAATAAGTAACATATAAAATGCAATAAACCACTAGATATATAAATAAGTAACATATAAATCACATGTCCAAGAGTATTTGTACGTATCCAAAATTGGCAAGTTGCAATAGTGTAGACCACACAAACTTTCCAATCCATAAGAAACATATTTAATTTAATGGAATTAGGATGCTCAAATGACTTGAATTCATAGAGTTTAGATCACTTGGGATAGAGCCAAACAAATGAGGATATTATGAGAACGATGTCTTTTATTCTTCACCTACATTGACTACCATCTATTCAACTAAAAGAAAAACACAACTTACTATTAGACTTTCTGATGGATTTCCATCAGAAATTTCTCATCAGCATTTTTGACAAAATTTATGATGGATTTCAGTTGAAATTTTTGGCCAGAATTTTCGATGGAATGTCCATAGGAAAATTTCTGATGGAATTTCCGACAGCCTTTTTTCCTGTTGGAACTTTCTAGGAGAATTTCCGACGGAATATAAACGAAAATTTTCCTAAGTTTTTTTGGAGAATTTTTGTAGGAATTCTGATAGATTTTTGAAGAAATAAATTAATATTATTTAGGTTTTTCTTATTAATTTTAATATTTTTATTAAATTAATTATTTGTTTTAATATTTTATTTTAATTAATTTGTAATTTTAATATTTTATTTTAATTAATTATTAATTTTCATTTTCATTTATTTCTATTTTAAATATAAAAGAGTAACCAACAAAATACTTTTTCCTTTGGAGGGAAGTGGTTGGACGTTTAATGACCTTTCCGATGAGCAGTGTTTGAATCTCACTTGCGTCACACGAACATGCAGCTCGGGCAGGGGCTATCGAGCAGGTGAAGTAGGCAGACGCGGGTAGCTTGGGCCATAGCGCTGTTGCTGGAAGGGTAGATTTTAACTCTTTTTTTTTTTTTGCAAATTTTTCTAGCAGAAAAATTTTTCGATGTCTTTTTCCGTCGTAAAAGTTTTTCTTGCTAAAGTTTACTAGAAGAAAATTTTTTTGTTGGAAAGCCGCCATAAATATATTTTTTTGCCAAAAAATTAGCAGATTTTCATAGGAAAAAACCATCGAAAATCGAACAGTTTCTTGTAGTGTTCTTAATACAATAAGCTAAATAAGATGATTATGGTCTATAAAGGAGAGAAAGTATTGATAATTTTAATACTTTAGATCATTAGAAAATTTATTCTCGATTGAGTTTGGTTTTGAGTTAACAAATCCAATTTAACATGATTATCTAACATTGTAATGTATCTCGGTAGTCTCTCATAAGAATTTAAAGAACTTCATTACATTTTCTCCAAATGAGATATTATTTTCTTTGAATTGACATAGTGTAACATACAAATGACATACTAAAATATAGAGAAATAAAAATAAATATAACAACATATTTATAACTAAGACCAAAAGATTCATGATTTATGGCATCAATTAACCAACTTAAATAACTATTAACTAAAGCTCATTTAAATGCATTGCCTTAAACTATATATATATATTTATATGCTTCTTACATCAATAACAATATACAAAATAGTCCTTTAGGTTAATATATGCAAGAAAGTAAACCCTAGACTTAGGCACTCTTCCAAGAGTATTTGTGTGCATCCACCATAGGCCATTTGTAATAGTATAGACATACAATTTTTCCAATCCATAAGAAACATATCTAACTTTACATACTTAAAGGGATAAAATGACTTGAATTCATGGAGTTCAAATCACTTGGGATAGAGCTTTTTTTTTTTTTTTTTTTTTTGAAGAGATTACGAGAATGATGTATCTCAATCTTCGCCACTTGGTCTACCATTTCTTCATAATACAATAAGTTCAATATGATTATTATGGCCTAGGAAAGAGAGAATGTAGTGATAATTTTAATACTTTAGATCATTAGAAAAATTATTTTAGATTGAGTTTGGTTTTGAGTTACTAAATAGAATTTAAATATATCATTACATTTTCTGTAAATGAAATATTAATATTTTCTATGAATTGGCATAGTGTAACATATGAAGAAGTTTAATAAAAACCAACTCAACATGGAAGAGCGTATCATCAAGATGAACTCAAAGGGTAGTATTTAAATGGTACAGGAAGAATTGGTTACTAACTCAACCCAAATCACACATAAGTTGGTAGGTTGGCTAAGAGAACACCTCTGGTGTGGCAAAATGCTTTGAAAGATACAAAACAACTTTGCATTGTAAGTAAACTAGCACAACCTACTCGTAAAGAGACCAAGGTTTTTGATATGGAGTCAATAAGTGGAGTCAAGTTTGTTGGGTCAATAGGCACATATTAAATGTTAAGTCATTGTGTCTCTATTGATATTAAATGTAATTATTTGATAAATTATGGAATATTGCATATGTGTGCTCTTTTATGTTATCCATACATCATAATAGTTCAATTACTTACACATATTTGGATTCCTAAAGGCATCGAGTTTAGTTCATCATAGCTTACACACTACAAGAAAATGCGCCATTACCATTGGACTTTCCAACGGCTATTTTATGATGGTAATTCCGGCACATGTACTAGTGAAATTTACATTGGTAATTTAACGGCACATTATCTGACAAAATATCCACTACAGATATACTAGCGCATATTCTGCAAGCTTTTCGCCAGCATTTCTTAGTTGTCCAGCGCATATTCCGCCGGTAACTACCTGCGGAATTATCGGTACATATTGCACCATCTTACCTAAACTTGATGAATCATCCCCGACGTATTTTCCACCAGTTGTTTAATCGGCGGATAATACGCCAGAAATTGTGCTGGTTAAAGCCCTATTTTGGACTCCATCAAACGACTTCTCTCATTTCTTTCTCTCTCGAATCGGAGGATTGCTCTGCATCCAAGAGCTACATTGACAGCACATTATCACCCTCTCCTCGCTCAAGTCCCAACGCCCCAAAATGAGCCGCTTTTCGCTCAAGTTCATGAGATGCCCCGACAACCACCTGGCGAGCACTTCATCGTCACATCCAAGAGCTTCCTCGACCAAACCCTCACCATGTTTCTCCAAAAGCAGCCCCGAACACCACCAGTAAGGCAAGGTATTATCTCATCTCCTTGAGTTTGAATGTTCTTACTATACATTTTCAAGAAAAGGTATATTGGAGTTTAATTTTTGCAAAAAATAGTTTTAGCGAGGGGATTGTGATTTTTGATGATCAAGCATTAATTAAAATACATGTTATTAAGAGTTAGGGTGAAATAGATGGGGATATTATTAGTAGAATTGAAGTTGGATGGTTGAAGTAGAGGAACCTGTTGGGCTTGTTGTGTGTGTTGAGTCTAGTAATTAGGTTGTTAAGCCTAAGTAAATGTCCCACGGCTACCAATAGGGGGGTGAATTGGTAGTTTTAAAAATTTTAAACCCTCTTAAAATTAAAGTTGAACCGAAATAAAATTTTCTTTTAAAGTTTGTAGAAAAATGTTTTTCAACCACAGAGTTGTTAAAACTGAAATTTAAAATGCGGAAACGTAAAAGCAATAAAGTAAATGACACCAGATTTATAGTGGTTCGGTCTATAACCAGACCTACATCCACTCCTCAGAGGCACCCTCTGAGTATTGCACTAATACCACAAAGTGACTCTCCTTTAGCACCCACAGCAAGGCGGAGAAGCCTGTACAAAACCCTCTTTTCACCACTACCCGGTGCGGCAGAGAACCGTCGTCCTTTTACACAATCCTAAGTGCTGGCAGAGAACCGTCGTCCTTTCACACTCTCCTAGTGTGGGCAGAGAACCGTCTTCCTTTCACACTCTCCTAGTGTGGGCAGAGAACCCTACGGCTGTTCACTCTTTCCAAGTGTAGGCAGAGAACCTTCTTCCTTTCACACTCTCCTAGTGTGGGCAGAGAACCCTACGGCTGTTCACACTTTCCAAGTGTAGGCAGAGAACCCTCGTCCTTTTCACACTCTCCAAGTGTCGGCAGAGAACCGGACCTTCTTGAATGATCTTCTCACAAGAATCTAGAAGGAAGAAAGAAAAGAGTGAAGAAATCCAATTTCACAAGTAGAGATTCTTACCTTAGCAATCCAAGTGAAGCCTTCTTGCTCCAATGGTAGGAATCCTCCTTTGAATGCTCTCTTCCACTCTCCCCTTGGCTATTCTCTCAATAGGCACGAAGATCAAATGACAAAAAGATTGGGTGGCAGTCTAATTTGGAGTATTTATACAAAAGACATGAAAAACCGCCCAAAAACTGCAAGTTTTCAATTCTGTACGCAGTGGATCATCCCGTACGATCATGGATCGTCCTGGACGATTTTACTTAAACGATCTGAAACGACCCAATTTGTATATGTGTACGAAATGACTTCGTATAGCTGATCGTCCTGTACGAACTAGGTTCGTCCAGTACGAACGGTTATTACAAGGTCGGTTCTAGAAACTGCTGAAAACTGTCCTAAGTCGGTTTATCGTTTGGACGAAAATATGTTCGTCTGGACGAAAATTTTCCAGAGAGCCGATCGTCCTGGACGATTATTTATTTCGTCTGGACGAAAATTTTCCAGAGCGCCCATCGCCGGGGACGATAATTTGGTTTCGTCTGGACGAAAATTTTCCAGAGAGCTGTTCGTCCGGTACGATATTTATTTTCGTCTGGACGAAAATTTTCCAGAGGACTGGTCGCCCAGTACGATGGTAAAATTCGTCTGGACGAAATGTTTACAGAGAACCCATCGTCCGGGACGATATTAAAATTTGTCCTGGACGAATAGGACTTAGAAAAATTTTCCAAAGCAAGTTCCTATTCGTTCCAAGTGCTCTATAGGAGATAACTGACAGATCGTCCAGTACGATAAATATCGTCCTGTACGATCAGTATAGAATTTCATGATCTCCTAATTTGTGTGTGTGAGATTTTATTCACTCAATTACAATCACTCCCTTTCAAAATTAATTAAAGAAAAGACAAACTTCAAATAAACAAAATATCATATGTTGAATTTGATTTGAAGTTTTCGTAGTCTGAAGTCTGATTTTCCTGAAATGTTAGTACACACAAGAGCAAGTGCAAATCTTCTAAATTTGTTAGGAGATAACTATACATCTGAACAATAATGTTTGGAATCATCAAAACTACATAAGTTGCACAAATATAAATCATTCAAATAGCAACTATTCAAACAATCTCCCACTTTTTGATGATGGCAAAACAATTATTATTAGTTTGGTTTCAAGTTAAAATATTAATCTCTTATCTCCTAAACTCCCCCTGAATTTATGAGTACATTAAAATAAGGAGGCATTAAAGAACAATATTTTTGTTTTTCAAAAATTTTAACAGAAAACACAAATCACAAAAACAAAAACAATATTTTTGTTTTTCAAAAATTTTAATAGAAAACACAAATCACAAAAAAAAACAAAAACACAAACACAAACATAATAATTTCTCCCCCTTTTTGACAGCAACAAAAAGTGAAGAAGAAAAAAGACAAGAAATGTAAATAATAATATGAAATTCATTGTTAAAATTTAATCTAAATTGTGATTTGACATAGGGTATGCAATTTTAAACTAAAGATATTAGGTCAATCATAGAAATTCATAGAATTTATGAAATGATATAACATGTAAGTAAGAAGAATTTATCAAAGACATGATTCGATTTAGACATTTTGATTATTGAAAATCATTACAAGTGAGATGTAAAAAAAATTTTATATTTCAAAATTCAATAGAATATAAATGAACAGTAGATCAACTTGAATTAAGAGATTAAACGAATTTGGAAAGAAGAGAATTACCTCATGTGGTGCTTTGCACATCTTTTCAAAGTTTTGGAGCACATTTTTTGTGCATTTTTCTTTGGTTGGGCTTATTTTGTGCCTCTTTTTCACTTTGCAAATTTTTGCGAATCCCTTTTGATTTTTGTACATTTGTACAATGTTCAAGAGTAATTTGACCAATTCTTTCCAAAATCTATAATCTAAGATTTCAAATATTTCTAGGTGCATAAATATCATTTGAGCATAGAAATATAAAATAAGAAAACATCAAAATTGCAATAACAATATTAACTTTTATGTAGTCTAAATGAATAGACATGAATTTAAAAAAAAATTCTAAATACAACAAGTTATAAACAAATTATAAATTTAGAAAGTCTAGATTTTCTAATATAGATAATCTCATATTACAATCGAATTTAAGTACAATGTAGATTAAAAACAATATTAATAAAATTCATAAAAATTAGCCACATTTCAAAACAATTCTAAAACAAACAAACTTTCATTGATTAAAAAAAAATTACATCAAAACATTGAACTTAAACAAAAACATAACAACACAACAAACAAAAAAAAAACAACAGACACACATAAAAAAAAAACTTCTACTGTTCTGGAGGAGGAGGAGGAGGAATCCCGCCAAAGAGGTTGAAGTAGGCGGCCATCAACATTACATTGGTATTTATTTCATGAACTTCATCTCTAATATTACCAATGTCATGTTGCTGCTGCGTAAGGTGAGCATCAAATTGATCAAACCTTTGATCAATGTGAGTCTCTAGTCTATCGAATCTCTCAATCAGATTCTGGTAATCTGATTGAGAAGCAGAAGCTTGCACTCCTTCTTCTTCTTCTTCTGAAGCACTGCCATGTGCTTTTTCTTTTTCTTTTTCCTCCTTGAAGAGCAGTCTGAATGATGCATCGTTGTAGTAGACTGGCTCTTCATATTCCTCATCAGGATGTACTATATTGTACTTCTTCTCCAAAACATAAGTAATCAAGTGCCCTAAAGAAATATTCTTCTTCCTCTTCTGATCAGGATGTCCTATTTCTGAAAGCCCATAGATATGATCTAGGATGAGTTGGGCTTCATCAATAGGTTGTCTTTTCATGATTAAAAAAGTTAGACAACAGAGGAGAGGAGTTATGTTTATTCTATCACCAGCTTTAGGAATAATTGAGGATCTAAGGATATGCTGGATGATTCGGGCATCTTGGGTCATACCGGCCACTCTAGCAACATGATTGTCAATTCCATTTTCTCTAATTACCCTATTGATTTCATACCAATGGAAGACGTTTTCTGACATTAGGGTGTGGGCTCTATATCCTTCAGTCCTTAAGTTTAAAAATGCACCAAGGTCGTGCTTGGTGATCTCAACTTTTTTCTTAAAAACAAAAGAACTAATGATAGAGTGGTCAGGATTGTTTGAATAGTTGCTATTTGAATGATTTATATTTGTGCAACTTATGTAGTTTTGATGATTCCAAACATTATTGTTCAGATGTATAGTAATCTCCTAACAAATTTAGAAGATTTGCACTTGCTCTTGTGTGTACTAACATTTCAGGAAAATCAGACTCCAGACTACGAAAACTTCAAATCAAATTCAACATATGATATTTTGTTTATTTGAAGTTTGTCTTTTCTTTAATTAATTTTGAAAGGGAGTGATTGTAATTGAGTGAATAAAATCTCACACACACAAATTAGGAGATCATGAAATTCTATACTGATCGTACAGGACGATATTTATCGTACTGGACGATCTGTCAGTT
>CM028350.1:8955433-9040388 GCA_016618105.1 Dendrobium huoshanense | reverse complement strand
GCTCAGTTTTTTTTTTTCTTCTTTTTTAGAAGGTATTTTCGGATAAATTGTTTTGATTAGGCCAGGAATTATTATTTTCTAGTCCTTTGTTTGTTAAACTGTGCAATAGTAAGAATGATTCCTTTTTCTAGTCGATTTTACTTTGTAATGAGAGGCAGATGGTCTTATTCGTATATTTGGGCCTGTTTTTGATGAGCTGTGGATTCGTCATCTTGGAATTTTACTGGTTTTAAGTGTTATTTGAGGTCTGAAAATTTCTTGTTATGATCTAATGCTCTTTAGTTTTCTCTTTTCTAATAGAACGAAGAATCTTCTTTCTTTGGTTTCATTCATGTTTGCATAAATGCTTATTTGCATAGTGTCAAGCAGTTTTTAGCTTAGAGATTAACAGGAAATTTGAGGATGAAATATTACCTTTTTCACCTATTTCTTCCGTGCTTGTGTGGTGAAATGTTATTAATGGTTCTGTAGGTTTATTTCTCAAGACGGAGTCAAAAAGGATATCTCTTAATATCACACTTATACTTCGAGCACTCTGGCCATCACTGCGGAATACTATCCTTACACCTTGAGAAAGGTGTGGGATCAGAAGGATGCTATTGTCCTCCTATATTACTTTTCTCTCTATGCCCTGCATCTTTGTCAGCCTTTCTGTTGTAATCAGAAGGGATCTCCAATCGACAATGGCTAACCCTTGAAGACTACGCGATCCTAATTTGCATTTCTATATTCTATGCTATCACTTTCCTCTCTTTTTCGATAATACTGTAAGATTTGTAGCAGATATCATAAATTATGTAGCATATCTTAAGGTTTGCAACATTGTGATATATTTCATTTCCATTCATTGTTTTATTGTCTAAATATTGCATAATGGCAATATTTTCTTGTTTGACTTTGTTTTCGGCTGGAAAGAAGAAGAAATCTAAGGTAAGCAGCAGCAATCTTGTTTTCAAACTTTTTTTTTTTTTAATTTCTGATGTTCTTTCAATCTATGAACTGATTTGGACTTGTTTTGGAATAGAAATCGGTCAAAGGCCTCGATGATAGTAATATAAGTATCAGTGATGGTAAATTTCACCTTAAATCAAGCAATCTGACTACAGATTCCACCGAGAATGGCACCCAGGAGTCTCATATTCCAGTTTCAAAGTCATCTTTTCCTCATGGGAAAAGATCGACCTTCATTTCTGAGGCACCGATTAATGATAGCTTGCCTAGAGCTGAGTTTACTGGAGAGACAGCTTATGAGGGGGGTGATGAACATGATGAGATTCAATCAATGAATAGAGATTACTCTGACTTTGATCTCCAAGCCAAAGGTGAACTTGCTTCCCATGGATCAAACACTGATTTAAACAATTATGGTTTTGAGAACAAGGTGGAGACAGATGAAGGGATCAGCCCTGAGATAATGCTTGCAAGTGGGCATGTAAGCGATCCTGGTTTGGAGCGGACAGTTTTCATTAGATCACCAGTTCTTAAGCGCTCATGTTCTAATATTGAGACTAAGAGAGCTACCGAATCAATCAGCTCAGCAAAGAAGTCCAGTTCTCATTGTAACCTCCCAAATTTATTAGTTTTAGGCAGAGGAGAAATTAATTATGAGGCTTATAGCAGCCCATTATCTGTAAAAACTTCTTGCAGTGCTGATAGAGTGATGCTCAAAAAACGTTCTTCATGCCAGGTGCTTCCCTCTAGAAGCCGGAAAGTCTGGTGGAAACTCTTTCTATGGAGCCACAGGAATCTCCACAAGCTTAGCGCTCCTGCACAATTCGTCTCAGTTGCTACTACTGCTAATCAAAAAGTTGGATACTCATCTGATACACATGAACCTAGCCGAAAGCCTGATAAAATGAAAGAAAAGGCAATAGAGAACCAGTGGGTTGCATTTTCTTTGGAGTCTTCTCCTCGAGACAGAGTTAATGCTTGGATAAATAGCCTTGCGGATTGTACCTTCAATGATGAAGAAATGGGAGCTGAAGGAACTATTGGTCATCACCATTTGGAGATTGGGGAATCCTCTGGGAAGAATCATTCTCACACTAGTCGACATGCAATCGAGGAGGTTATGCGGGCTAACAATATTATACAATCCTTGAATTCATTTTCCTCAGTGGCTCATATCTCTTGCATGGGACTGAAGGTTATTCCTACCATCTCTGCCTTTGGAAGCCTTAGATCTGTCAATCTCTCTGGAAACTGCATAGGTATGTAGGTGCCTTAAACTAGAAAGACAATATGTTATTATATTTTCTTACTCAAAGTTCATGTTTACATATAATTTTCGGATTGCATTATGCAGTTCATATCTCTCCTGGTTCTCTTCCGAAGGGCCTTCACACCCTTGACTTATCACGGAACAAGATAGCAACTATTGAAGGCCTCAGGGACCTTACAAAGTTGAGGGTTCTCAACCTAAGCTACAACCGCATCTCAAGGATTGGTCATGGTAAGCATTACTCATTTACCTGTCTAACTTTCCTGCGTGTTCTGTCTTGTTTAAATGGAATGTGCTAACAATTGGAACTTTTATTCAAACGATAACAATCAGGATTAAACATGTGCAGTATGGTACCTAAAATTTACAACTACTTTAGAACATACAGACCTATATGCCTAAGTATTTTTTAAATTTTAACTCTGTAGAATCAGTGGTATTTTCCACACCCCAATTTAAAATATGGAAGTTTATAAACAACCAAATTCTTGAATGTTTAAATCTGTCTTGAATTTAATTGCAAGTTGTCTCTAAACCATGTGTATGTTTCGAGGCTGAGGGTTTAAACGGAGACTTACGTGTCTATTGTAATCGTGGTGATGCTGACATCAATACATGAAAAGTTTTTTTCATAGAAGTGGCCGTAGATCAACGGCCACGATTGTGTCGTTATATTATTAGTTATTATGTGTGTTGTATGTGGTTTAATTTAATTTGCGAATTTTTTCGTAATGTTATATTGTAAGCCCAAGTGCATTTGTGAACTTTTCCTTAAGTTTAGTTCTCTTTTTAGAAACCATGGATAGTAAGGTTTGGAGAAGCCTATCATCCATGGTACAAGGTTTGAGGAACTCAGAGATGCAAGCCTAGACTATAGATCTTTGTAGTTTTGATCATAATTCCTTCCATGCATAGGTTTCATTTTTAAAGTACTTTTTGTACAAATAAGGCGAGCTTTTTTTTTTTTCCTTAAAAAATATCACATTACCTTGTCTCTTTGTGTGAAATGCTAGACGCTTGGATTGCCTAAGTATTGGAGCTCTTCTCTTTATTGTTTGAAATGCCCCATACTCAAATTTTAACCTTAAAAAAAAAGATCTATATACATGCCAAATAAATTATATATACTTATATATCAAATATTGTTGTCTTAATCTATCAGAACATGGACTATCTTATTATAGTCCTTATAAAAGTCCCTGAAGAATGCTGTGTTTATAAACATCTCAGTCACCAAGG
Organism: Dendrobium huoshanense; assembly: GCA_016618105.1. Classification (NCBI taxonomy): domain Eukaryota; kingdom Viridiplantae; phylum Streptophyta; class Magnoliopsida; order Asparagales; family Orchidaceae; genus Dendrobium; species Dendrobium huoshanense. Next base: position 9,036,928 of record CM028350.1, on the reverse strand, counting down.
AGACTTTGTTGTACTCGAACTCAGTGAAAGCATTGTGAAATCTCATTAAATTAGCCATCTAAAAAGGGAATGGTTTAATGCCCCATAATCTAAATAGGAAGAAATACACTTCTTTTTAGCTTTTATATATCAAGTTATCAACCAGAGGTCATAGAATTTCTTATGAGTGATGACAAATATATATACATTATTTTTTATTGAATATTTACATATCTGACAAGTTTCCAACATAAATATATACAATAGCCAACAACATGCTAGAAAATAACATGTAAAACCAACAGCAACAACAACATCAAGTCTTTATCCTACTATGTGGGGTCGGCTACATGAATCCTTTTTCTCCATTGTATCCTATTAAAAGTCAAATTCTCTTTTAAACCTTAAAAAAAGGAGATCTACTTATATTAATGTTTTATATATATATATATATATATGATCCAAAGTTAAGGTGTAAAAGCTTCAGAGTGTTGACTGTGCATGTCGAGACTTTCACAGAACTTTCGGACTGTCCTTCGATTTCATCATATCTCTTGCTAATTCTCTTACGCATATGCACAAAGAGGCTCATATTGTTCCAGATTCAACATATTTTCCATGCCCACTCGTTCTTAAGAATTATTTGTAATTTGGGTCTTTGGTACCACATGTGTACTAGATAATGACTTCTTTATCATGGTGACTTCTATGGTGGCTGGTTGGCCCCTTTAGCTTCAACATCAATCACCATGTCTTTGTTAGAGATAGGAGTATAATGGAGACAAGATGACTCCTGAGCTGACTCAGGCTTGAATCAATAATTGAATCACTTATGAGTTCAACTCTAAAAGTTAACAAGCCAAACTCCCTGACTTGACTTGTCAATTTATGACCCGGTTTTCTAAAAATAAATGTTAATATACAACAAACTTTAAAAAATAAAAAATATTAAAAATTCTCTTCCTTCTTTGTTTGAACTGTTTCTCAATATTTCACTTTTAACTCCTTAATTTTTCTATCATTTTACTACAACAACTAGAAGTGTAATCTGTTAGCACTCATGCACGCACTCAGCTCACATGCTCTTAACCTTCACTATGGACCTCCTGCTCCAGCCGTCCTTCTGCTCCACATTCCCTGTCACCGAATGGCCTCTGCCACTCTTGTCTCACTGCTTGTTATCTCTCTTTATATTCAATACTCTTATAAACAACTGTTAAGCAATACAATTCATGTGCTGTGCCACAGTGCTTTCCTCAACTAGCTATCTCTTTCTCCTTCTTTCCTGTAGTTTAATAACCGTGCAGGTATTCCTTCATGTTATCAGAGATTCACTGAGTTTCACCGCCACAAAGTCCAATGGGAGATCAGGCTTCTTCCACGGCAGTCCTTCCTGCTTCCTCCCTATCAACTTCAATGGTGGACTTCACTGTTCCGGCACCATTAAAGTTTTTGATATCAAATCTTAAACTCATAGTCAATTTACAGCTTAATACTGAGAATTATGCTATATGGAGCTTGCAAATTCTCAAACTATTTTCAGCCAACGGTTTCGAAGGTTATCTCACAGGAACCCTGTTGAGTCTAGTAATTAGGTTGTTAAGCCTAAGTAAATGTCCCACGGCTACCAAGAGGGGGGTGAATTGGTAGTTTTAAAAATTTTAAACCCTCTTAAAATTAAAGTTGAACCGAAATGAAATTTTCTTTTAAAGTTTGTAGAAAAATGTTTTTCAACCACAGAGTTGTTAAAACTGAAATTTAAAATGCGGAAACGTAAAAGCAATAAAGTAAATGACACCAGATTTATAGTGGTTCGGTCTATAACCAGACCTACATCCACTCCTCAGAGGCACCCTCTGAGTATTGCACTAATACCACAAAGTGACTCTCCTTTAGCACCCACAGCAAGGCGGAGAAGCCTGTACAAAACCCTCTTTTCACCACTCCCCGGTGCGGCAGAGAACCGTCGTCCTTTTACACAATCCACAGTGCTGGCAGAGAACCGTCGTCCTTTCACACTCTCCTAGTGTGGGCAGAGAACCGTCGTCCTTTCACACTCTCCTAGTGTGGGCAGAGAACCGTCGTCCTTTCACACTCTCCTAGTGTGGGCAGAGAACCCTACGGCTGTTCACACTTTCCAAGTGTAGGCAGAGAACCTCCTTCCTTTTACACTCTCCTAGTGTAGGCAGAGAACCCACGTCTGTTCACACTCTCCAAGTGTCGGCAGTGAACCGGACCTTCTTGAATGATCTTCTCACAAGAATCTAGAAGGAAGAAAAGAAAAGAGTGAAGAAATCCAATTTCACAAGTAGAGATTCTTACCTTTACAATCCAAGTGAAGCCTTCTCGCTCCAATGGTAGGAATCCTCCTTTGAATGCTCTCTTCCACTCTCCCCTTAGCTATTCTCTCAATAGGCACGAAGATCAAATGACAAAAAGATTGGGTGGCAGTCTAATTTGAAGTATTTATACAAAAGACATGAAAAACCGCCCAAAAACTGCAAATATTCAATTCTGTACGCAGTGGATCGTCCCGTACGATCCTGGATCGTCCTGGACGATTTTACTTAAACGATCTGAAACGACCCAATTTGTATATGTGTACGAAATGACTTCGTACAGCTGATCGTCCTGTACGAACTAGGTTCGTCCAGTACGAACGGTTATTACAAGGTCGGTTCTAGAAACTGCTGAAAACTGTCCTAAGTCGGTTAATCGTTTGGACGAAAATATGTTCGTCTGGATGAAAATTTTCCAGAGAGACGATCGTCCTGGACGATTATTTATTTCGTCTGGACGAAAATTTTCCAGAGGACCAATCGCCGGGGACGATAATTTGGTTTCGTCTGGACGAAAATTTTCCAGAGAGCTGTTCGTCCGGTACGATATTTATTTTCGTCTGGACGAAATTTTTCCAGAGGACTGGTCGCCCAGTACGATGGTAAAATTCGTCTGGACGAAATGTTTACAGAGAACCCATCGCCCGGGACGTTATAAAAATTCGTCCTGGACGAATAGGACTTAGAAAAATTTTTCGAAGCAAGTTCCTATTCGTTCCAAATGCTCTATAGGAGATAACTGACAGATCGTCCAGTACGATATATATCGTCCTGTACGATCAATATAGAATTTCAAGATCTCCTTAGTTTGTGTGTGTGAGATTTTATTCACTCAATTACAATCACTCCCTTTCAAAATTAATTCAAAGAAAAGACAAACTTCAAATAAACAAAATTTCTCATGTTGAATTTGATTTGAAGTTTTTGTAGTCTGGAGTCTGATTTTCCTGAAATGTTAGTACACACAAGAGCAAGTGCAAATCTTCTGAAATTGTTAGGAGATAACTATTCATTTGAACAATAATGTTTGGAATCATCAAAACTACATAAGTTGCACAAATATAAATCATTCAAATAGCAATTATTCAAACAATCTCCCCCTTTTTGATGATGGCAAAACAATTATTATTAGTATGGTTTCAAGTTAAAACAAAATCTCTTATCTCCTAAACTCCCCCTGAATTTATGAGTACATTAAAATAAGGAGGCATTAAAGAACAATATTTTTGTTTTTCAAAAATTTTAACAGAAAACACAAATCACAAAAACAAAAACAATATTTGTGTTTTTCAAAAATTTTAACAGAAAACACAAATCACAAAAACAAAAACACAAACACAAACATAATAATTTCTCCCCCTTTTTGACAGCAACAAAAAGTGAAGAAGAAAAAGACAAGAAATGTAAATAATAATATGAAATTCATTGTTAAAATTTAATCTAAATTGTGATTTGACATAGGGTATGCAATTTTAAACTAAAGATATTAGGTTAATCATAGAAATTCATAGAATTTATGAAATGATATAACATGTAAGTAAGAAGAATTTATCAAATACATGATTCGATTTAGACATTTTGATTATTGGAAATCATTACAAGTGAGATGTAAAAAAAAATCCTATATTTCAAAATTCAATAGAATATAAATGAACAGTAGATCAACTTGAATTAAGAGATTAAACGAATTTGGAAAGAAGAGAATTACCTCATGTGGTGCTTTGCACATCTTTTCAAAGTTTTGGAGCACATTTTTGTGCATTTTTCTTTGGTTGGGCTTATTTTGTGCCTCTTTTTCACTTTGCAAATTTTTGCGAATCCCTTTTGATTTTTGTACATTTGTACAATGTTCAAGAGTAATTTGACCAATTCTTTTCAAAATCTATAATCTAAGATTTCAAATATTTCTAGGTGCATAAATATCATTTGAGCATAGAAATATAAAATAAGAAAACATCAAAATTGCAATAACAATATTAACTTTTATATAGTCTAAATGAATAGACATGAATTTAAAAAAAAATTCTAAATACAACAAGTTATAAACAAATTATAAATTTAGAAAGTCTAGATTTTCTAATATAGATAATCTCATATTACAATCGAATTTAAGCACAATGTAGATTAAAAACAATATTAATGAAATTCATAAAAATTAGCCACATTTCAAAACAAATCTAAAACAAACAAACTTTCATTGATTAAAAAAAAATTACATCAAAACATTGAACTTAAACAAAAACATAACAACACAACAAACAAAAAAAATACAACAGACACAAAAAAAAAAACTTCTACTGTTCTGGAGGAGGAGGAGGAGGAGGAGGAGGAATCCCGCCAAAGAGGTTGAAGTAGGAGGCCATCAACATTACATTGGTATTTATTTCATGAACTTCATCTCTAATATTACCAATGTCATGTTGCTGCTGCGTAAGGTGAGCATCAAATTGATCAAACCTTTGATCAATGTGAGTCTCTAGTCTATCGAATCTCTCAATCAGATTCTGGTAATCTGATTGAGAAGCAGAAGCTTGCACTCCTTCTTCTTCTTCTTCTGAAGCACTGCCATGTGCTTTTTCTTTTTCTTTTTCCTCCTTGAAGAGCAGTCTGAATGATGCATCGTTGTAGTAGACAGACTCTTCATATTCCTCATCAGGATGTACTATATTGTACTTCTTCTCCAAAACATAAGTAATCAAGTGCCCTAAAGAAATATTCTTCTTCCTCTTCTGATCAGGATGTCCTATTTCTGAAAGCCCATAGATATGATCTAGGATGAGTTGGGCTTCATCAATAGGTTGTCTTTTCATGATTAAAAAAGTTAGACAAGAGAGGAGAGGAGTTATGTTTATTCTATCACCAGCTTTAGGAATAATTGAGGATCTAAGGATATGCTGGATGATTCGGGCATCTTGGGTCATACCGGCCACTCTAGCAACATGATTGTCAATTCCATTTTCTCTAATTACCCTATTGATTTCATACCAATGGAAGACGTTTTCTGACATTAGGGTGTGGGCTCTATATCCTTCAGTCCTTAAGTTTAAAAATGCACCAAGGTCGTGCTTGGTGATCTCAACTTTTTTTTTAAAAACAAAAGAACTAATGATAGAGTGGTCAGGATTGAAACTCATGTTGGCTAGGAAGTAATGGTAGGTTTGCTTATTGTAGAGGTGGACAAGAGAAAGAATGAAATGAAATTGGGTTGAGGCGAAGAGGTGTAATACCCGAAATTTCAACTCCGTTTGGATAAGAATGTGAGACGGAGTGATTTTTGCAGATGCAAAACGAGGAAAAGATTCCTCATTTGCTTTGGAAAGGAAGTTGTCAGGGGCATTCCTGTTAGGTTTCTTCACCAAAACCTTTTGTCTTTTGCTAGAGGAGGCCATAGTTGATTTGATGTATAAAGGGATTGAAAAAGATGTTTTGAAAGTGTGATTTTCAAGTTTGAAAGCCTTCATATTTAAAGAAAACGATACGTTCGTCCTGGACGAAAATATTCGTCCTGGACGAAAAATTATCGTTCGTCTGGACGAAGTAATTTCGTACAGACGATCTAATTCGTCCAAAATGTAACGGCTTTTCGTATTCAACACAACTTACGATGCGTCCCTTCGTACAGGCTTTTTGACTTGACCGATCGTACATACGAAAATATTTCGTACAGACGATCAAAAAGCGTTTCGTTTTAATGACTCTTGAAAACCGTCCCCTACAATGAATCGACACATGTTCGTACATACGAAAAAAAATTTCGTACAGACGAAATTCGTATTAAAAACTGTCTTATCCACTCAACCGTTGCATTCAATCGTTCCGACGTTTGAGAAAAAGAAAAAATTCGTACTGGACGATCACAGATCGTACAGACGATCCAATAAAAAAAAACTGCTCTCAACACGGTTTAAATTCGCGCAAACTGTTTCTTAAAACATCGTCCCGTACGAAAAAATTTCGTCATGGACGATTTCCTCCAAAAAAAATTTTTGATTTTTAAAATTTTTAATTTAACAAAATCAACAAAAAATAATCAACAACACAGAAAACATAAGACAAAAAACATAAATTCAAAAACAATTCATACAAAAACACAAAATTCACAAAATCACAAAAACAAAACACAACAAGTATCAATGTTGCAAAGACATTTTGGTTAAGCATTCAAATCAATAACACCAAGCCTTGTTCTTAAAGTACTGAAGGTATCAAAGGCTAAAGGTTTTGTAAAAATGTCTGCAAGTTGATTTTCAGTTGAAACATGTATGAGTTCAATTTCTCCTTTGGATACATGATCCCTTATGAAATGATGCCTTATATCAATGTGTTTGGTTCTAGAATGTTGAATAGGATTTTTGGAAATGCAAATAACACTAGTATTGTCACAATAAATTGGAATAGTGCCTATAGTTAATCCTAAGTCAATCAACTGTTGTTTTAACCAAAGTACTTGTGCCACACAACTTCCTAATGCAATGTATTCTGCTTCTGCAGTAGATAGTGCCACTGAATTTTGTTTTCTACTAGACCATGAAACTAATGAATTTCCAATGAATTGACATGTTCCAGAAGTGCTTTTTCTATCCACTCTACAGCCTGCAAAGTCAGAATCTGAGTAACCAATAATTTCAAATGAAGAGCTAAACTTAGGATACCAAATTCCTAAGTTTTGAGTTCCTAGTAGATATCTTAAAATCCTTTTCACTGCTGTCAAATGTGATTCTTTTGGATCTGATTGAAATCTAGCACATAAGCAAACACTAAACATAATATCTGGTCGGCTAGCAGTCAAGTAAAGTAAAGATCCAATTATCCCTCTAAATTTCTTTTGATCAACAGATTTTCCCTTAAGGTCTTTATCTAACTGAACTGAAGAACTCATTGGTGTACTAACAGGTTTAGCATTGTCCATTTCATATTTTTTGAGGATGTCCTTAATATATTTGGTTTGACTAAGAAAAGTACCTTCCTCAAGTTGCTTAATGCTAAATCCTAGAAAGTAATTTAAATCTCCCATTAGACTCATTTCAAATTCACTACTCATTGTTTTAGAAAAATCATCACAAAGATGTTTATTTGAAGATCCAAAGATGATGTCATCCACATAAATTTGAACAATAAGTATATCCTTACCAATTTTCCTTAAAAAGAGAGTTGTATCCACACTTCCTTTTTCAAAAGATCTTTCAAGTAGGAAGGTGCTTAACCTCTCATACCAAGCCCTAGGTGCCTGTTTCAATCCATATAATACCTTTTTTAATTTGAAAACATGATTTGGAAATTTAGAGTTTTCAAAACCTGGAGGTTGTTCTACAAAAACATCTTCTTCAATTACTCCATTTAAAAAGGCACTTTTGACATCCATTTGAAACAATTTAAAACCTTTAAAACAGGCAAAGGCTAGTAAAACCCTAATTGCTTCAAGTCTAGCTACAGGGGCAAAAGTTTCCTCAAAATCAATTCCTTCAATTTGGTTATACCCCTTAGCTACTAATCTAGCCTTATTTCTAATGACTACTCCTGAGTCTTTCATTTTATTCTTGAACACCCACTTGGTTCCAACAACACTTTGATCTTTTGGCCTTGTAGTTAGTTCCCAAACTTTATTTCTTACAAATTGATTCAACTCTTCTTGCATGGCCAATATCCAAAATTCATCTGAAAGTGCTTGATCAATGTTAGTGGGTTCAACAGTTGAAATAAAGGCTGAATGATTGACTTTCTTGTTTAATCCATGCCTAGTTCTAACACCCTCACTTGGTTCATCTATGATTAATTCCTTTGGGTGGTTTTTAGAAAATCTCAAATCTCTAGGCAAAGGGTCTTCTCTTTCTAAATTTTCTTCCACATTTTCTTCCAAATTTAATCTATCAATATTTTGGGAGTTTTCTTCAATTTCTTCTTCAACAACTTTTGGCTCTTCCATGTTTCCATTTTCATCAAAAACAACATGTGTGGTTTCTTCAATGACTAAAGTTCTTTTGTTGAATACTCTATAAGATTTTCCAACACTTGAATATCCAACAAAAATTCCTTCATCTGATTTTGGATCAAATTTTCCTAAGGCAGATTTTCCATTATTATGTATGAACACCTTGCAACCAAATACATGCAAATGAGACAAATTTGGTGTTCTTCCTTTTAGCAACTCATAGGGTGTTTTATTCAAATTAGATCTCACATTCACCCTATTCAGAACATAGCATGCAGTGCTAACCGCCTCAGGCCAAAAATATCTAGGAAGTGAGTATTCTGCTAACATTGCTCGGGCGGCTTCTATTAATGTTCTGTTCTTTCTTTCAACTACTCCATTTTGTTGAGGAGTTCTAGGTGCAGAAAAATTGTGATCAATCCCATTTTCTTTACAGAAATCTTCAAATCTTTCATTTTCAAATTCTCCTCCATGATCACTTTGTATAGAAATTATTTCACATCCTAGTTTTCTTTGTATCCAAGTTGAAAAATTTCTGAATTCCTCAAATGATTCACTCTTATGAAAAAGAAACTTAACCCAGGTGAATCTTGAAAAATCATCTACTATAACAAATCCATATACCTTTCCTCCTAGACTAACAGTGCTTACTGGTCCAAAAAGATCCATGTGTAGAATTTCTAAAGGTTTACTGGTCCTAAGATCTTTAATGGACTTAAATGAGGACCTCACTTGTTTTCCTAATTGACATGCATCACACAGATGGTCCTTAGTAAAGTCTAGTTTAGGTATTCCTCTCACCAAATTCTTTTGGGTAATTTTTCTAAGATTTTTCATACTAGAATGACAAAGTCTCCTATGCCAAAGCCACGATTCATCAGTAACAGTTTTCAAACAAAAAGCAGTAGGAGATTGAATACAATTTAAATCTAGCATGTAAACATTGTTCACCCTTTTTCCATTTAAAACAATTTTCCCATTTAGGCTAATTATGCAGCTAGTAGGTAAAAATTTTACATTATAGCCCTTATCACATAGCTGACTTATGCTAAGCAAATTATGTTTCAAGCCTTCAACTAATAAAACATTATCTATGAAAAAGTTTTTCAAATTTCCAATCATACCTGATCCAACCACTTTCTTTGTGGTATTATCTCCAAGTGTAACCTTGCCTCCACTCCTGGCTTCCAGCGTTATGAATTGAGCAGTATCTCCAGTCATGTGCTTAGAACATCCGCTGTCCAGGTACCATATACTCTCACGAGGTCTTGTGTGAGAGTATACCTGCAAAATTCTCAAATGTTAGACCTGGGAACCCAAACTAGTTTGGGTTCTCCTTTATGAAATTTATAATCAGATGCATGTGTGATATGTCTAGGTTTATGCATCTTATTTCTCCACACCAAATTAGGTTTCATCTTTAAAGTGCAGGTGTGAGATATATGTCCCAAAAATCCACAATTGTTACATTTAACATTAGGAAAAATATTCCTATGTTTTCTCTCATATGATTGTCTTCTAAGGGATTTCATAAATTTAGGATAATACTTAGGATTTGTAAAATCTTCATCTTTAGGGGGGTTCCTATTATCCTCGAGAGCACTTATAGTAAGTTTATAAAATGAATTCATTTCTTCCAAGATTCGATTTGTATAATTGACTCTATATGTCTTGTGCTCAGATTCATCCTTAAATTTCTCAAATTCTTTTTCAAGTTCAGCATAGGATGATTTTAAATTCTCAAAATTTTTATTCAAGTCATCATATTCATCAAGTAGTTTCATGTGGTTGCTATCAATTAAAGCATGATCTTTCCTAAGGATTTCGTGTTCCTTATTAAGCTCTTCCAATTCTAAAACTAAACTAGCATGCATCTTTTTAGTTTTCCTATATGCATCATGCATGTGTTCAGAAACTTCAAACAATTCATTATAAGTTAAATCACATACCTCTTCTTGATCTGATTGTTCAGCTTTATCTGCCATCAAGCAAAGGTTGGTGACTTCTTCTTCTTTATCAGTCTCAGATGAGTCTGAAGCTGAGTCCGCCCAAAAAGCCTTTTGAAACTTCTTCTTGCCCTTCTTTACCATTGGTTTCTCCTCTACCTTCTCCTTGCTAGGAGAGGCTTTGAGTTTTGGACAATCAGTCTTTATATGACCTGGTTTCCTGCATTCATAACAAATCACTTCATTAGAAACCTTGCCATTTCTATTATACTTACCTATATTCCATTGCTGGCGTCTCTTCTGCTTCCTCTTTAAAAAGCTTTTGAATTGTCTAGTCATCAGTGCTATATCATCTTCATCCTCAGGTTGTGAGTGTTCACTTTCTGACTCTTCCACATTTAGTGCAATATTCTTGTCCTTTCTTGGTTCACCTGCATCAATCTTTCTTTGACTTACTCCTTGCTCGTAAGCAATGAGTGAACCAAGAAGATTGTCAATAGAATAAATGTTCAGATCTTTTGACTCTGTAATTGCAGTAATTTTAGCATCGTATGCAGTAGGTAAACAACGAAGAATCTTATTAACCATTTCAGCATTAGTTAATTCCCTACCAAGTGCATGCAAAGAGGTGACAATTTGAGTGAATCTTGTGTACATGTCAGATATAGATTCATTAGGTTTCATGCGAAATAATTCGTAGTCATGTAACAAGATATTGAGTCTTGATTGCTTAACCTCATTTGTCCCTTCATAAGTGATACAAAGTCTATCCCATATGTCTTTTCCGCTTTTACAAGTAGAAACTCGCATGTAGTCTTCAGATTTTAAAGCACAAAAGAAACTATTTAAACATTTCGCATTTAATTGTGCTAAGTCACGTTCTTCTATAGTCCAATCTGCATAGGGTGTATCTACCATAATTCCATCAACTAATCTAGTTGGTTTTGTGTAACCTTCCTGGACTAACATCCACATGCGATAATCAAGTGACTGTAAGAAAGTAGACATGCGTGTTTTCCAAAAATCAAAAGGAATATTGTCAAACAGTGGAGGTCTAGTGATAGAGTAACCCTCAGGTGTGTTTCGGTTTCCAAATGTAGCCATCTACGTTAATCAAAAAGTAGTTCAAACTTATGATTTTGAAACAATGCTCTGATACCACTTGTTGAGTCTAGTAATTAGGTTGTTAAGCCTAAGTAAATGTCCCACGGCTACCAAGAGGGGGTGAATTGGTAGTTTTAAAAATTTTAAACCCTCTTAAAATTAAAGTTGAACCGAAATGAAATTTTCTTTTAAAGTTTGTAGAAAAATGTTTTTCAACCACAGAGTTGTTAAAACTGAAATTTAAAATGCGGAAACGTAAAAGCAATAAAGTAAATGACACCAGATTTATAGTGGTTCGGTCTATAACCAGACCTACATCCACTCCTCAGAGGCACCCTCTGAGTATTGCACTAATACCACAAAGTGACTCTCCTTTAGCACCCACAGCAAGGCGGAGAAGCCTGTACAAAATCCTCTTTTCACCACTCCCCGGTGCGGCAGAGAACCGTCGTCCTTTTACACAATCCACAGTGCTGGCAGAGAACCGTCGTCCTTTCACACTCTCCTAGTGTGGGCAGAGAACCGTCGTCCTTTCACACTCTCCTAGTGTGGGCAGAGAACCGTCGTCCTTTCACACTCTCCTAGTGTGGGCAGAGAACCCTACGGCTGTTCACACTTTCCAAGTGTAGGCAGAGAACCTCCTTCCTTTTACACTCTCCTAGTGTAGGCAGAGAACCCACGTCTGTTCACACTCTCCAAGTGTCGGCAGTGAACCGGACCTTCTTGAATGATCTTCTCACAAGAATCTAGAAGGAAGAAGAGAAAAGAGTGAAGAAATCCAATTTCACAAGTAGAGATTCTTACCTTTACAATCCAAGTGAAGCCTTCTCGCTCCAATGGTAGGAATCCTCCTTTGAATGCTCTCTTCCACTCTCCCCTTAGCTATTCTCTCAATAGGCACGAAGATCAAATGACAAAAAGATTGGGTGGCAGTCTAATTTGAAGTATTTATACAAAAGACATGAAAAACCGCCCAAAAAACTGCAAATATTCAATTCTGTACGCAGTGGATCGTCCCGTACGATCCTGGATCGTCCTGGACGATTTTACTTAAACGATCTGAAACGACCCAATTTGTATATGTGTACGAAATGACTTCGTACAGCTGATCGTCCTGTACGAACTAGGTTCGTCCAGTACGAACGGTTATTACAAGGTCGGTTCTAGAAACTGCTGAAAACTGTCCTAAGTCGGTTAATCGTTTGGACGAAAATATGTTCGTCTGGACGAAAATTTTCCAGAGAGACGATCGTCCTGGACGATTATTTATTTCGTCTGGACGAAAATTTTCCAGAGGACCAATCGCCGGGGACGATAATTTGGTTTCGTCTGGACGAAAATTTTCCAGAGAGCTGTTCGTCCGGTACGATATTTATTTTCGTCTGGACGAAATTTTTCCAGAGGACTGGTCGCCCAGTACGATGGTAAAATTCGTCTGGACGAAATGTTTACAGAGAACCCATCGCCCGGGACGATATAAAAATTCGTCCTGGACGAATAGGACTTAGAAAAATTTTTCGAAGCAAGTTCCTATTCGTTCCAAATGCTCTATAGGAGATAACTGACAGATCGTCCAGTACGATATATATCGTCCTGTACGATCAGTATAGAATTTCAAGATCTCCTTAGTTTGTGTGTGTGAGATTTTATTCACTCAATTACAATCACTCCCTTTCAAAATTAATTCAAAGAAAAGACAAACTTCAAATAAACAAAATTTCTCATGTTGAATTTGATTTGAAGTTTTTGTAGTCTGGAGTCTGATTTTCCTGAAATGTTAGTACACACAAGAGCAAGTGCAAATCTTCTGAAATTGTTAGGAGATAACTATTCATTTGAACAATAATGTTTGGAATCATCAAAACTACATAAGTTGCACAAATATAAATCATTCAAATAGCAACTATTCAAACAAACCCAAACCTATTCCAATGAACCCACCTCCCACCCCGATGTCCGTCTATAGAAACTTATTGATCAAAACTTCGTATCCGCCTTGCTCTCCATGATTTCACCTTATGTGCTCCCTTACATCCTTCATCTTTCCACCTCACACGAGATTTGACTTACTTTGACAACATCCTTTCAACCAACAAACATATCTAGGGTCATCCAGCTGAAAAATGAACTTCACCACATTCAAATGAGGGACACCACAATGAATCAATATCTTGCTCAGATCAAGACACTAGTAGACAATATTGCTACAGCTGGCTCCCACGGCGACACCAAAGATATAATCTTTTACATCCTGAATGGACTTCCACCAACCTACAACTCGTTTAGGACATCCATTAGAACATCTCTCCTACCGATTTGTCTAGATGTTCTATATTCACTTCTCTATAGAGAAGAAATCAACCTCCAAAATGAACTTCAGAAGTAGACGACTCCTTTCGCAGACAACATTGCTCTCTACTCTGTTCGCACCAAGCAGCTCAAAGGAAACACCAACCACTCCAATCGCGATTGCGGTTCCTTCTCTAGATCACCTTTAACCAATCCTCGTCCACCGCCTACGAACACAAACGTCCGTCCAACCTGCCAGATCTATGGCAAGCTTGGTCGCACCGTCATTTCCTGTTGGCATCGTTGTAACCTCCAATACTCAGCATTCCTGTCCAGCTCATCTCACACCCTGCTCATCCATTCACAAAAAAACTCAAACAACTAAATGGGTCCTAGATTCCAAAGCTTCCACACATCTCACAGTCGACCCTTCGAACCTTCACTAATCCCAACTGTATCTTAGGTCCGACTCTATTTCCATCGCCAATGGCAGCTCCATGCCAATTCAGCATCAAGGCCAAGGTATCTTGCCACTCCCAAATTCGACTCGTAAGCTTCTACTCCATAATCTCCTACATGTTCCCTCTCTCTCCCACAACTTACTGACAATCCACAAATTAACATCAGATAATCATTGTTCTATATCATTTGATGCAAATGGTTTCACCATTCAGGATCTCATGGATCATCAAGTTCTACTTCGTGGTCGAACCCGTGATGGTCTCTATTCCATCACCACCACCAGCAACAATTCCACCACAACGCTCCATTAAACATCGCTTCCCCATCTTTATTGCACGCTCTACTGGGTCATCCCAATGATCACACTATGCAAACTTTAGCAAATTTAGTTCCATTTATATGTACTCCATCTAGTTCTTTTCTTTGCAAACCTTGTAATATGGCAAAAAGCCATAAGTTATGCTTTCACTTAAATGCAAATCATGTTACCATTCCATTTGCTGTAATTCACTCATACATTTGGGGACCATCCCCAATTCCGTCAATCAACAGCTACAGATACTTTCTTATTTTTATTGATTCTTACTCACGCTTTTGTTGGCTCTATCTCATTAACACCAAAGATCAAATGCTCTCAAAATTTATACAATTCCATAATATGATCAAAAATTCTTTCAACTAAAATTCAAACTTTCCGTTCAGATGGCGGCGGAGAATTTACAAGCCATAACTTCAAAACTTTCCTACAATCTATTGGCATCACTCATTAATTTAGTTGTCCATACACACAAGAGCAAAATGGCTTTGCTGAGCGCAAGCATCGCAACCTACTTGAAAGCACTCGTACGCTACTCAACGCCGCCAACCTTCCATTACATTTTTGGGTAGAAGCTCTCCTAACATCTAATTACCTAATAAACCGTCTACCTACAAAGGCTTGCCACTCTAAAATTCCTTTTAAATTCATTCATGGTCATCTTCCAAAATACAATCACCTTAAAATCTTTGGTTGTCTCTATTTTCGTTGGCTTCGCCCTTTCAGAACCAACAAACATCAACCTCGCTCGCATGAATGCCTATTTCTAGGATGCTCATCTTCTCACCACAAATATCACTGCTATCCTCAAATCACATCAAATTCACATTTCTCGTCACATCGTATTCCATGAACAAACCTTCCCGTATCAAAACCAAATCACTCCTTCACTCATCCATCCTTCCACACCACAATCTTCTCTAATACTCATTCCTACATCCACCATTCATCTTTTCTATTCATCTAACACAATAGACCATACCACTTCATTAACTTCCCTGTCCAACAATCTCCCTCAAACCGAACTCTCTCACACTATCTCGAATACACACACTAATCCTTTCAATTCAATTGAATCCACACCCACCATCTCGCTTCAGCCAATTCCTCATCCAATGCAAACC
Source organism: Dendrobium huoshanense (assembly GCA_016618105.1). NCBI lineage: Eukaryota > Viridiplantae > Streptophyta > Magnoliopsida > Asparagales > Orchidaceae > Dendrobium > Dendrobium huoshanense. The sequence continues at coordinate 9,021,440 of CM028350.1, read as the reverse complement.
CGCTTCAAAATTGGTCACCTCAAACCAAAGAAAATTTTCGATCTCTCTGTCACAACAAATTTGTCATTTATCAAGCCGTTCAACTCCAACCATGGCGGCAAGCTATGTAGAATGAATTTCTGCCTTTCAAAAACAAGGCACATGGACTCTCACACCTCCACCTCCCAACACTCCGATCCTTGGATGTCGTTGGACCTAGAAAACTAAGCTCAATTCCAAATGTCACATTGAAACTTATTAGGCCCGCTTTGTGGCCCAAGGATTCAACCAGGAATACGATATCAATTATAAGGAGACTTTAGCCCCATTGCCAAGATGCCCACCATTCGCATTCTACTCATTATTGCCATTCACAAGAAGTGGCATGTACTACAGTTTGATATCTCTAACGCATTCTTACACGGTGATATGAATGAGGAGGCTTACATGCGACAAGCACAGGGATTCGCAGACACCCAATTTCCAACTCATGTCTTCAAGCTCAACAAATCTCTCTATGGCCTAAAGCAAGCTCCTAGGCAATGGTTCCACAAATTCACTACATCCTTACTTGATTTTGGCTTTATTTTCAGCAAAGCAGACCCCTCATTACTAATCTATAGCCACGATCACATTCGACTGTATCTTCTGGTATACGTCGACGATCTACTGCTTATAGGAAACTGTCAAACTACCATACAGTGAGTTCTGCTACAGCTCAAATCAAAGTTCTCTCTAAAGCAGCTTGGTCCAGTTTCTATGTTCCTTGGTCAAGTTGAACGTACAGCTACATGACTTTTTCTCCACCAGACGCACTATGCTCGTGAGCTATTACATACTGCCGGTTTCTCTTTCTGCAAACCAATGTTCGCTATGATGGCTCCCGAACCATCCAATTGTCCGCAAGCTGATGAGCCATTCAACAATCCCACTTTATATCATTAACTCGCCGGATCGCTGCAGTACCTTACGATAACCTGACCAGATATCACCTTTGCAACAAACCATATTTTCCAGCACATGCACAACCCAACTAATCAACATTACCAATCCCTCAAGCGTCTACTCCTCTACATTCACGGTAGACAACATTTCAAATTTCCTTTCACTTCCGGTGATCTTCTGCTTCGGACCTATGTTGATGCGGTCTAGGCAGCTGATGCAACCGATCACAAATCTGTCTCTAACTTTTACTCTTATCTCGGTAGCAACCTCGTTGCTTGGCATGTAAAAAATCAAGTAACGGAAGTCAAATCCTCTATAGAAGCTGAATATCGCGCTCTCCTCGGCTACTTCCAATGTCATATGGCTTCGACGACTGTCTGAATTTTATGAGGAGCAACTTCATCCTACACCAATCTACCGCGACAACACATCAGTGTTGGCTTTAGCTCACAACCCGGTCTTTCACGCTCATACCAAACACATCGAAATTGGTTACCACTTCATCAACGAGCACATTTTAAACAAAGCGGTTTCCATTCTTCACATCCATTCCTTAGATCAACTAGCAGTACCTTTACGAAACCGCTGTCTCCAAGCTAATTCATCAGCTAATAACCAAGTTAACCATCCAACCTTTGGATGCTTGGGGGGGGGGGTGGGGTGGGGTGGGGCCGGCGTTTAGCACTCACACACTCAGCTCACATGCTCTTAACCGTCACTGTGTACCACCTGCTCCAGTGGTCATTCTCCTCCACATTCCATGTCACTGAACAGGCCTCTGCCACTCGTCTCACTGCTTGTTATCTCTCTTTATATTCAATACTCCTGTAAACAACTGTTAAGCAATACAATTCATGTGCCACAGTGCTTTCCTCAACTAGCTCTCTTCTTCCTTCTTTCCTGTATACTTCATAATCATGTTTTCTCTTTAATAATAAATAAGTCGGCTTTGGCTTGAACTTGTAGACGTACTGTTTAAGTTTAAAAATTTGATTTAAGTTGTCCAATTGAAGCTTAAGTTGTGGTGGCTCTTGCTTGGCTTGACTTTTTTGCACCGCTAGTTGGAGTAGAGCTGTGGAAATTGAGCTAGCTGGGACTGGCTCTAGGAGAGATCTTGGGTGGATCCCAGCCTCTGATTCTTGATGAGATTATGTGGGTCAAAGGGTAGATCAGATAAAGGCTTCAGCTATCGGAGAATGCATCATACAATCGATATATCCTTATCAAGAAATATGTGACTTAACATGTTTCAGAATTTTAATCACTTAGTAATGTGTTTCCATGCAGGGTTATCCAATTGCACAATCATCAAAGAATTGTACCTTGCTGGTAATAAGATTAGTGAAGTTGAAGGTCTCCATCGTCTCCTAAAGCTTACAGTGTTAGACCTCAGCTTCAATAAGATAACCACAGCCAAAGCTTTTGGCCAGCTTGTTGCCAACTACAATTCTCTTTTGGCTCTCAATCTTCTTGGCAATCCAATACAGAGTTGTGTGGGAGATGAGCAGGTCCGGAAGACAGTTTTGAGTCTTCTTCCCCATATCAATTATCTGAACAAACAGCAAATAAAGCAGCATAGGGTAAGAGAGGTCCCAACCAGTAGCAGTGTGGCCAAGGCAGCCATTGGAGATGCAGGATGGAGCTTCCAGAGAAGGCAGGTGAGACGGTTGGGTCAGGTCTCGGGCTCGAGCTCTTCAACCAAGAAGAAGATTCGATCGAAAAGGAAGCAACAACAGTCATCCTCTTCAAGAAGGTAAAACTGGTATTAGATCTTTAGATTTGCAATACCTTGCATGGTTGTTGTTTGGTATTAGATCTTTAATAATATTGCAGTCACTTGGAGTTTATATTGGTTGATGTAGACAAATAAGAGAATAATGCTTTGAATAACTAACTCAACGATATGAATACTTTCATTTGGGATTGTCTGAATCTTGTTTTTTTCCTTTTTTATTATATATATTTTTTATATAGTTTTATTGAGTTTTGACCGAGGCTTCTTTAGGGACTGCTTTATTATTATTTCATAAAATAAATTTTTAGTATAAAATTTTTAATTTTTTAATTAAAAATTTACTATAAAAAGCAATAAAAAAATCGTCCCAAACGTAGCCTAATTATGTACAAAATCTATATTGTTTATAAGGGAAAATCATTTTTTTTTTTTCTGAAGAATATGTTCATTATATTTGAGAGGATTTTAAACAGGTTTTTATAATTTTAAAATCAGTACTAATTTTTTAATGACGTAGAATTAAATAATTAAATGTGATTGATTTTATCATTTTCTTAAATTATTTTTTAGCTTCAAGAAAACTGCTCATCCTCTCGCTGAGCAGCTTGAAAGAAAGTTCATTTGTGGAGAGTTTTTTTTATTTATTTTGCTGTTAAGATTTTGTTTGGAATAATTTTTTTTTATTGTTTTTAAAAATGTATTTTAATATTAAAAAAAAAAAAAAACAAAAGCAAACGCACATATATATATATAAAGCTATGATTTATGAAAGCTTTTGGGCATTTTTTTTTAATTATCTCTTTAGCTTCAAATCAAATTCACTTTAAAGTTAATAGTAGTATTGTTGCTTCCTGGATTTTTCGCTGCAGTAGAGGAATATAAAATTTAACATCTTAATTTGATAAAAAAATCAACACAATTAAATGAAAGTGAGATTGTAGTGTTAATAGGAGACGAGAGTTTTTATGCGGAAACTTCTACAAAGAGAGAAATCACAGGGTTTAGCATAAATTGAATGAATTAACTAGTGTTTGCAATTGACTATAAATAAGGCGCTTCCTTGAGAGGAATGCTTCGATATGATGTAGCTAATATACATCATATAGAGTGCATTACATAGTGGGAATTGAAAGAATCAATATTGACATGTTTGTTTGGTCAGCAGGATCATAGTCGTCGGGCAACGAAGGTCAATATGATCGTATTCGGGTGACTGTGGTTTAAAGGAGAGTAGTTGGTGGGTGTTAAAGGTCGGAAAGATCATTATCTGGCGACGAAGTTTAGAAGGACAATAGTCTAATGACAGAGGTCGGAAGGCTCGTAGTTGGTGTGTGATAGTGGTCAGAAAGATCTAATTTGGTGATGGTGGTCTGAAGGATCGTAGTCAGTGGGGGACATTGGTTAAAAAGACCAATATCTGGCAACAAAGGATCATAGTCTGGCGACGGAGGTTAGAAAGACTGTATTCGGTGGACGATATTGGTCAGAAAGATTATTGTCTGGCGACGGAGGTCGAAAGGACCATAGTCTAACGACGAAGGTTGGAAAGGATTGTAGTCGGCAGACGATAATGATTAGAAAGACTATTGTCTAGCGACGGAGGTCAGAAGGACCTTAGTCCGACGATGGAGGTCAGAAGGACCATAATCTGGTGATGGAGGTCAGAAGGATCGTAGTCCGGTGACAGAGGTCAAAAGGACTATAGTAGGAGGGTGATAGTGGTCGAAAAGACAGTTTTTTGGCAACGGAGATTAGAAGGACCATAGTCGGTAACTGAGTGTAAGTGCATCGTTAGTCAGTGTTCGGGCAAAAGTCTGGCGTCTATTGGTGGCAGGGTGTAAGTTCAACAATAATTAGAAGCTGGGTGGAAGTTCAGCATTAATTGATGGTCAAAGAGAAGTCTGATGTTAGTTGGTGGCTAGACAGAAGTTCGGCGACAGTCAATGATCTGACTGTGGTTGAGAATAATTCTGGTGGCAAGAGAGGTCTAGTTTCTCTCTTTCTTCCCTTCCTTGCTTCTCCTCATGATACTCCCCTTTTAATGAAGAATGAAGTGCTTATTTATAATTTTTTGAGAGCTGCATGACCAATTGATAGGAGGTAGATCAAGGGTAAGTTGGGAGCGGCTTGAATGGACGACCGATATTAATTCCTTTGAATATGGATCGTTTACTGGGCCTTTGAATGTCTTAATGATATTAGACTCTTATGATCTTGGGCTCGTTGGATTCGTCTTTTCGAGACATTCAATTCGATTATAATTTTTGAAAAAGAAGTTGTATGAGTTGCATCCATGTGCATTAGAGAACAAGTCAATAGAATCCATGAGGATATTTAACAATTTTAAAGTTATTTATTGCTTGAATGTTAATATTAAGAGATCAAATAGGCTTCAGAATTTTATATACAAATATGAGAAATTTAAATGCTATGTATGTTTCCCTTCTCCAAATACACACACGTGGGTATATATATATATATATATATATATATATATATATATATATATATATATATATATATATATATATATATATATATATCTCGATCCAAGATCTGATGTTAAATTATCGAGAATATTTAGTCAATAGCATGCCTGAATCAATGATTTATAGAGTTGGGCTTTTTAGCCTTCCATGTCTAAAGAAGCATTTTTGAGTGTGTATGAGAGAGAGAGAGAGAGAGAGAGAGAGAGAGAGAGAGAGAGAGAGAGAGAGAGAGAGAGAGAGAGAGAGAGAGAGAGAGAGATTATCTTTTTCACTCAGTAGAAGATGAAAAAAAGTAAGAACCAACACTTAGACTAGGATCATGCTCTTATTTATACTTGATTATATTTAAATTATTTTATTCCATCATAAAAATATAATAAAATGTATAGTCTCTACACACAATAAATTTCATAAGAAAATTAACGAGATGTCTCAAAATCTAAATAATAATTAATCTTTAATTTGGTCATAATTTTATATACTTAAAAAACGAGATAGCACATATGATATAATTTAGTATTTTTATAGGCCCATGATAAAATCTTTTCAACAATCTTCCACTTGGGCCATATATCAATTGATACTTGTAAATTATTAAATAATCTTAAGAGCTCAACATTTGCTACTTCATAAGAGTTCTTAATAAAATTTTAATACTTATGATAAACTATAATTGACATAAGTTAGCTATATTTCATAGTTTTCAGTGTAAAAAGTTAATAATAATATTTTAATATGATAAAAAAATGTATTTAAAAAAAATTGAACATTAAGGGAAATCACACTATGCTAGTATATCATCAAGATATGACACAACCATATGAGTCACATGCTCATGAGACAATTTACATGGTAATCCTCTTGTACGTGGAATCACAACTATAAAGTTTGTACTTATAATATATATAGATATTTGATAACTTCGAACTCTTTATTTCACAATAAGAGAATTAAACATAACTCAACGGTTATATGATCATAATTTATTTTTAATTGTCTCTCAATACCATAAGAAATATGTAGCACAATGGGAAAATTTTTTAGTCATACTTCTTGATTTAATCCTCATAACAAGTTATAAATTCTAATTTCATAGTGAAAGAACTTTTGAGTGATTGCTTGACACTCTTTAACAACACAATTCCTTCAGCTAATACGAAACTATAATCTCAAATACATTTTTTGCTATTAAGGAAATCGATAAAATCAGAGTTAGAATATCTCACAATCTATAAATGTTAGATCTTTGATATGTGAGCATAAAATCTTTTATTCTCTTTAGACACTGCATAGCTTGTTTTGCTGCTTTCTAGTGATCCATTCCAAAGTTAAAATTTTCCAAGCATTTGAATAATATACGTAATATCTATATGCATATAAATTTTAGCATATATAAAGCTACCTACTGTTGATGTCTAACAAATCTTTTTCATATTTTTTTATTTTCAATTTCATTTCTTGGACATTGAAGTAAACTAAAATTTACACTCTTAGCAATGAGCTTATTTCCTAATACACAATTTTTCATATCAAATCTACTAAGCACTTTCTTGAGATATGTTATTTGTGATAAGAAATGTATCCCTTGAGAATGATCTTGATAAATCTGCATACAAAACATAAAAGATGCATTATGAAAATCTTTCTTTTTAAATTTATTTGAAAAATTCTCTTTGTTGTATGCAATAAGTTTTTATCTCTATTTGTTAATAGGATATCATCAACATATAGTATCAACATAATAAATTTACTCTCACAAACCTTATTATAAATATATTGATCAATTAAGTATTTTTTAAACTAAAGGAAATAATCACTTGATCAAACTTCTTATACTATTGACGGGAGGCTTTTCTTAAATCATAGATGGATTTTTTTTTATTTAAATTTGTATATCAAAATATTTTGAATTCAACTCTTGAAAGTTTTATTATTCCTATATATATATATATATATATATTCTTTGTTTTCACCATTGAGAAATATAATCATTAAATTTATTTGATGTAGCACTATATCGTAAAAACTTATTAGTGCCATAATAATTCTAAATGAGTCTTTCAATGAAATTGGAGATAGAGTCTATTAACAATCAACGTATTCCTCATCATCTTCAATAAATAAGTCTCTGTACTCCTCATTAATAGAGTCTATGAGTTTATCATTCTATCATATTCATCATCTTCAATAAATTTAGCATATTTTGTCTCAGGAAAAGGGAATAAGTAAGAAATCATAAAATTTGAAATCTCTCGACCTTTATGAGTACCAAATAAAGTGGCAACATAGAATTTTGAGTTTTTTTTTTCGGTTTGTTTCATTACTCTTTTATGGCTTAGCCTTAACTAGATATCCCAAGACATGAAGATGTTTAATACTAAAGTTCTTTCTAGTTCTTAGCTTATATGAGGTTTTAAACTTTTAGATAACGCTTTGGTTGAAACTCTATTAAAGATGTAAATTACAACGTTTTAGGATTCTCCTCAAAGTGATTCTGGTAAAGAAAATTGACAAATCACACTTCTATCTTGTAGGGTTTAATGTCATTTCTCAGCCATAATTTCTAGAATATTCTTTTGTTTTGATGGTTGTAGATAGTATCACCCCACAACCGTGACTAATTATCTAAGATTACTAATTAAGTTTTGGAGGCTGCTCCTAATTTCCCAAAAAAAAAAAGAAAAGAAAAAATATTAAGGCTTCATTTAAGATAGCATTCTAACTATTTTTCAATGTAGTTTTTTTAGAATAAATTTGTTTGAACTAAAATTTTACTATTAAAAAATTGTTTTTAAAAACAGTAAGAAATTTATATCAAATGGATCCTAATTGCATAAAAATGAACAGTCGTATATGAATTGAGTCATATTTGAGCTTGAATTAATATGAGTGGGTTTAGCTAGCTCATCTATAATGAAGAAAATGGTTTTTTATAAAAATAATTAAAAAATAAAAGTGAAATTTAAATTTTAAATATTTTCAAGAATCTTATTTTTGTATTTTACAAATTCTTTGAATAAATCTTAATTTTTTTAATAAAATGATAAAATTTTAAAATGTAATTATAAAGAAATTTCTTATAGAACCTGCTTAACTAATAATTGTTAAATAGAAAAAACAGAAGAATTAAAAAAAATTATATCCGACCTGCCGGATTCGAACCAGCGACCTAAGGATATCTGACGCTTTAAATGCAACTACAGTCCTCCGCTCTACCAACTGAGCTAAGGTCGGATTTAATTTATAAAACTGAAGGTTTTTATTATTTAATACATTGTATGTGCACTTGTAGGTTTTTACAAAGATATAAATTAAAATGATTGACTAATTCTAAATTTGTATATTCTTAAAATTTCAATAATGTTTAATTTCTTATAAAAAAAATCTACAAGAATGATTTTTTTTTAATTTTTAATTGCTTGCAAAATAAAATTAATATTTGAATTACGTCTATGACGGAGGGTCGAGGTGAGAGTGGTGGCCACAATATTATTTCATTAAATCTGATTTAGATGATGTAATAGTGATGACAGTTTGCAAAATAATATTTTCGTAAGTGATTTTTCAAGCAATTAATGGAATTAATAGAGTTTATTTTTTAATAAAGTGAGGCATAATTATTTTATTGGGTTGTCAATTAAAGGACAAGGGATATTCAATTAAATTTAAAAATTTTCTGGACGATATGATACCAAAATAATGCCTCTTGTGTAAATTAATTATTTTAAAATATAAAGATAATTGTGTGAATGTAATTAATGTAATATTAATTAATCCAATGGAAAATTAATATTTAGCTGAATTATATCCATATATGTGGTGATAAGTATGAAGTAATTATAAGATATTTACTATAATTGATTTTCAATATTTGATTACTACACTAAATGTGCCACTTGCATCTTATTATTTTGGTTCAATGATTAAATATTAGAGTTGTGCTAGGCATCTTGTGATGGCATTAGGGTTGTCAATGAGTCAAGCCGGTTCGAACTTGACTTGTTAATGAGCTAGTGAGTCAAGTTTATCGTGCCACGAGTTTAAGCTTGAGCTCATGTTCGAGTTTAACTAAAATTAGCTCGTACTTTCTAGAGTTTTTCAAAAAAAAAAAGCTGATTTAAGCTTCTTCTTCTTCCTTGATATCAGGCTCTAGCTGTGACTTTCATGCCCGCGTAGTCCGTGACTTTGTCAACAAAGAAAAAATCCTGCCACTTTACTATATATCTAGTCGAGCTCTTGAGCCTAAGCAATAATGCTTGTGCCGAGTTTAAGCTCGTTTGTTGGGTTCGACTCGAGTTCGAGTTGTTTACTTAAGTGACGAGTCTACTCGAGTTTGTTGTGACTCGAGCTCGACTTGGCTTGTTTATACCCCTAGATGGGACTCACCATTATTTGAATTTAATTAACTATTTGATATGGATAATTATGTGAACATATTGTTTGTTTATTTTATTATATTTAGCTACTATATCCGCTTCTATAATATCTGCTAATGTAATCTTCACTTTCTTGCTAAATGAAACCAACTCAATAAAAGAAAAGAAAATATTATGATTGTTCTTGGATGATAAAACAAACAAAAAACTCGAAAGAAATATACAAGAGACAAACATACAGACATAAAATAAAAACTATTATACAAACATCAAGTAAAACACAAGACAAACATAAAATAAACACTACTAAAAACACAAAACACCAAAACACAAACACAGGACCAGAAAACTTCAAATAAACAAAAACTACCTCCTTTTGACATCAGTAAAAAGAGGAAAGAAAACAAAATATCACCCGAATATGAAAGTTATAATGGACGAATCAAGAAGTCAATAAGAAAAAGAAATTTTTAAAAAAATTGCAAGACCAACATTAAATTCCTGATGTCAACTACTTTTATATTCATATTTTAAATCAAAGGGTAAATAAAATGATAATAGTTGATCATATTCAATTTTCATTCTAGAAAACAAAAAATTCAAATAGAATAATTATTGTAAAAATATTTGAATAAAAGTCAAATTTTTTCAAATTCAATAGTTGAAATGATTGTTACATGTATGAATTTTTCTAAGAATTAGAGATGTAGAGGTAAATGTAGTATGGGCTCATTTTATTCCTCTTTATCATAATATTAATTTCTGATATAATGCAATTGCATATCTTATGAATTTGAAATGTATTTGATGAACATTGTGCATTTTTCAGGTTGGGCTCATTTTGTGACTCTTTTTAGATTTGACACACTTTGTGCATCTTTTGATATTTTGTTCTTTTCAAAACATAAATTAACAAATCTTAGCTTGTGTGATTATCTTCCAAATAAAAAAAAAAATTTCCTCGTATAAGGAAGAATAAACCATAAAATAAAACTCAATAGATAATAAAAAAATCAACACATTAAATAAGAAAATAAAAGAAAAATAAACCACAATTTTTATAACAATTATAACTATAAGATAAATGTCTATTAGAACATGAAGATGATCTCCTCATCTAAATTTAATTATAATTTGATTTAAAGTTTGAGAAAAAAAAATTCCTAAGGAAATCTTACACTTCTTGCTTTAAGTGAAGGTTTTTTCTTATTGAAGTTTTCATGTGTTGAGGTTTACAAATTGACTTGGTCTGAAGGACCTTGGTTCTTTTTCGGAAAATCATTTATCTTGAAGTTGTGGTCGCCTTTGTTTCAGCCTAAAAGAGAGGAGTTTACCTCTAATCCTATATGAATTAAAATCCTTTTTCTACCTTTAGTTTGCTGGACTCTGGATGGTGTTTAAAACATTGCAAATTTAGTTGGTGTTCTTGTATCTATGGATGGATTAAAGGCAGAGCAAGTTAGACTCACTTTGTTATTGTTTGTGTTCTTATTAATAAAAACTCACCTCTTCACAAGGAAGTGAAAATTTTATTTACTGGTCATGTGTTTTGTTTTAAAATTATTAAAACCGTCTCCATCCTTAGGATGTAGTTCTTTGATTCATCCTGTCTCTTTTTGTCCTCCTAGGATAAAAAGGATAAAGAAAAGGACATAAATGAAAATGATAGAAGAGGGAAAGTAAGACTAGGAAAATCTTGAAGATGTCTTCTTGTTCTTCTAGATCTTCTCAACCTCCTAATCTCAGTCACTGCAACCTGATCCAAAAATTTCTAATATTCTGGTTCATTCTAATGCAATTTTTTCAAGCAGATGATAATATTCTTTCAGTGGATTCTGCAGATGTGATAGCTGCTTGACTACTTATATTATCTTCTAAAAAGTTTAATAAAAAAGATAGTTTTTGTATTCTTGAAAATATTATTTTAGATAATCTAGATGCTAATTCTTCTAGAATGAAAGAAACATTGTCAAATCTCAATTCTCCTTCAGAAGATCCTTCTTCTTATTTATTTGATATTGAAAGTGCAAGGTGCGCCAAGAGGAGGGGGGGGGGGTGTGAATTGGAAATTTCTTTTTATTTTAAACAAAAATGTACCTATACGTGGAAGCGACTAATTAGAACATGATTGCAATAATGGGTAGCAAATATTTTAAGTCATGAAACACAGATCTATAATATAATCTTCACCACACAGTTATAGAAAATGTAAGATGCAAAACATAAGTAAAGGTAGTGAGGAAAAATCACACATGAAGATTTATAGTGGTTCGCTCACTTGGCATACGTCCACTCCACAGAGTCCTCCACTCCAGAAATTTTAGTATTCAAAAGTAATTCTTCTTTTGCCCCCACAGCAAGGCAGAGAAGCCTTTACAAACCCTCACTTTCACAAACCCGACGTGGTGGAGTACCAAATGCTATGTCACCCTCTTGGTGATGGCAGTGAATCTTCTCATTTTTCTCCCTCCTGGAGAAGGTAGAGTACCTTAGAGGACACATACCTTGAAGGATCTCCCCCTTAGAAAGCTTCCCATAGGATCTTCTCGGGCCACAGGAGGAGCAACTTGCAGCAAGCTAGGAGCAACCGTGTGATCTCCCTCACACTCCTCCCTCACAAACTCACCTTCTCCTTCCTCTCTCATAAAACCCAAAATCTTCTTAAGTAGCTCTCTCTCAAGAAATCACCTTTTTGTCATGCTCCTCTCCCTTTCTTACTTATTCCAAAAAATAGAAGCTATATATATATATATATATATATATATATATATATATATATATATATATATATATATATATATATATATCAGGCTCCAAGAAACTCTAAATTTTTAATATATTCATTTATGTTCATACAATACGATTAGTTAAAAACAGCCTTCGTCCTGATAGGAAGGAGTATAAACAGGCATTTTTTCTGAACAAGATCATATAGTACGATACAACATCGTCTAATACGATCTATTATTTTCCTTTTGTTCGTACAGGATGAATGCTGGGATGATGAAAACTCATCTCTGTTCGTCTTCTAGTACGATCTACTTCATACAGTATGATATGTTAAAAGCTTCATATCGTGCGGTATGGTTTATACATCATCTAGTACGATTAGTTTAAAAATCAAGAGATCATCTGGTACGATGTTTGGGATGATAAAAAATAGCCTCGATTGATCGTACAATATGAACCATGTCGTATAGTTTGATAACCAATTAGAAATTAATCCTTAATTTACTGACTACTCACGAGGGTTAATGCTGTACGAATTGATCATACAATATGGTCAATTCAAAAATTTTGATTTATGAACTTACTTAAATTAATCTAGCGGCTAGGGTTTTGAATTTAAAAAATATCATACAGTATGATATGTATCATACAATACGATTTGTTCATAGATAGCCGTTGAGCCGCAGCAGGTCATATAGTATGATATAAATTCATATAGTATGATTTATAGAGCGTTAAAAATAATTTTTTATTTAAAAGAAAGCTCTCCCCCTGTGTGTATGCATGGTTTCTTAGTTTGCATACACTTTAGGGCAAGGCTCAAGAAAACAAAATGAAAATTATAATGTTATACACTTCACATCATACTCTACATAGTCTTGAGTCTTCTTGTTATCTTGAGTAATATGTGATTTCCCTTAAATGTTATTACTAACATACACGAGTAATATCAAATTATTCAATGAATAATGAAGTAATTTAAATTGACATTATTTGTCATCATCAAAATCTCAGGCTAGGGGTCATGGACTGCAATAATCTCCCGCTTTTTGATGATGTCAAATAATATGGTCGACAAGCAAGTTAGCATAATTTTTTATTGTTTTTATTAAGGAAACATAAAAGCATGAATAAAAGCAAATATAGATAAATAAACATGTATTTCATAACTAAAAAAAAGATACAATAAACTACAATAGACTTCTCCCCCTTTTGACATCACCAAAAAGAGGAGTAACAAATAAAACATAAAAAAATAAGATAGTGACAAGTTAAAAGTTCAGATCCTAATTAGGTGGAAGTGGAGGTAGTTGAAAGTAACGGTGGATGGACTCGAATTTCTAATCAATCATAGAAAATCATTCCCCAAACCAACGCATGTCCTCCTCGTGTTGTTGGTGTTGTTCTTGTATGTGAGCATAAAGCTGAGTTTTGAGCTGGTTGAAATATTTGACAAGATCATCATGAGGATAAGACGGTGCATGTCATCATTATGGCGCATATTGTTTTGGTCAAGAAGATTCTCCTACTAGAGCAGCCTCTCCTTCGTCATCAAAATCTAGCTCGTCATGTACTTGCCTCCGATGAAACAAAATATAGGAGTCATCTGTACAGAAAATAAGTAAATTATCGGGTTCACCAAGATAGGTTAACTGATATTTATTCTGAAGAATGTAACCAATGAGGCGGCCAAGGGCTAAGTTAAGTTTTCTATGAGTAATAGGAAGGCGAATGAGGGTCATGTTTAAGATATAGTCAATTATTAGATCGGCTTTATCAAATTTAGTGTTTGATATGATGAGATAAGTGACAACTGATAGGATTGGGGTCATGCGAATCCTATCGTCAGCTTTGGGTATTATTGATGTGCAAAGAACATGTTGAATAATACGGGTATTTTGGGTTAGAGACTGGAAAAGTGGTTGGTGTTGGTGAAAAGTAGTATTTCTAAGGACTAGATTAACTGTACTCCATTCAAAATCATTTGTATGGAAAAAGTGGGCTCTAAGGCCTTCACTAGAAAGCCCGATGTACTATACAAGATCGGCTTTTTTGATTTCAACCTTTTGACGACATACAAAGTAGGTGTGGGTTAAGTTTTCAACATTCATAATGAGATTTGCTAGAAATTCAAAGAGTATCTCCAAATTATAAGGGAATTCCAAGGTGAGTAGGAATTGGAAAGTAGTATACACAAATAAGCTCATCACCTCAAAGTTTAGGGCAGATTGATTGAGCATTCGAGAGGGGGTAATCTTGCACGCCTTGAACTTATGGTATGATTCTTCATCTTTGGCGAACAAAAATTAGTCATCGTGACGATGAGAGGAAGAAGAGCTTCCTAGGACAAGTCGGCCGCACTTGCTTGAGCTTGCCATCGAGTAGAATCAAATGTCGAGTGAGTGAGGTTGGTAAGGATTAAGTGAAATGATCTTAAGAACCGAACAATTTATAGAGTTTAGGGACTATCATATAGTATGATCGAGTATCGTACAGTACAATACACAATTATGTCATCTAGATGAACGGTTGGGAAAAGGTGGTCAAATCGTACAGTACGATCAGTATCATACAATACGATCTGAAGGAATTCCGATCATCCTAAGGGTCCTCAGTATGACCTTTGATGAAAAGAGTCATAAAGTACGAATGAGTGTTTTCACAATACGAATCATAATTATATCGTACCGACTGACTTTAAGTCATCCTAATCCATTTGCACATGAATATTATACAGTACGAAGTGGAGATATCGTACAGTATGAAGTGCAATTATATTATACCAAATGATTTGAATGCACAACAACATGTATCATATAATATGATATACATAAAATAAATTGAATCTGAACAGGTGGTTTAACAAAGGGCTGTGATATGTGTAGTTTGGGTAGATCGTACAATATGAACAAAAGTCCCATAGTACGATGAAAAAAATGTTAAATTTGGGAGTTTAGGGGGTGAGTGTGTGTTGATCAATAAACACCTTAGACCATTTTTTTTAAATCATTCATGAATGTCTATGACACTAAGTCTTGTCCTTAAAGTGCTAAAGCTTTAGTAGGCTAGTGGTTTTATGAATATGTCTGTCAAATTATCTCCTATAATTATATGTTGTAAATTTATGTCTCTTTTAGCTACAAAATCTCTTATGAAGTGATGTCTAATGTCTATATGTTTTGTTCAAGAGTGTTGAATTGAATTTTAAATATGCAAATTGCACTCGTATTGTCACACATGATTGGGATGGTTCCTACGGATAATCTAAGATCTAAAAGTTGTTTTTTTAACCATAGTACTTACGCAACATAACTTTTTACTGCTATATATTCTACCTCAGCCGTGGAGAGGGCTATCAAATTTTGCTTCCTACTGGACCAAGAAATTAAAGATTGTCCTATGAATTGGCAGTCGCAAGAGGTGCTTTTTCTATCTACCATATATCCTGCAAAGTCCAAATATGAGTACCGTATGATTTCAAAGGAAATGTTTTGTCTTTGATACCAAATTCCTAAGTTCGGGGTGCCTAGTAGATATTTAAGAATTCTTTTGACCGCAGTTAAGTGTAACTCTTTAAGATTAGCTTAAAAATGGGCACAAAGGCACACACTAAATTTTAAGTCTGGTCTATTAACAGTTAAGTAGAGGAGAGATCCGATTATCCCTCTATATTTTTTCTGATCTACTGATTTTCCATTCGGGCCTTTATCAAGTTGAATAGTGGAGCTCATTGGAGTGTTTATGGGCTTAGCACCATCCGTTTCATATTTCTTTAAAAAATCTTTGATATATTTTGTTTGGGTAAGAAATGTTCCATTTTTCATTTGTTTTACACTAAATTCAAGAAAATAATTAAGCTCTCCCATCATACTCATTTCAAACTCATTATTCATTATTTTTGAAAATTCATCACGTAAGGTTTTATCTAAAGATCCAAACAAAATATCATCTACACAAATTTAAGCAATGAGAATTTCATCTTTTTTCTTTTATAAAATTGAGTGTGGTGTCCACACTACCCTTAACAAATCTTCTATCAAGTAAGAATAAGCCAAGTCTTTTGTATCAGGCTCTAGGTGCTTGCTTTAACCTATGCAGTGCCTTTTTTAATTTGAATATATAATTTGGAAATTGTAAACTTTTAAATCCAAGGTGTTACTCAACATAAACATCCTCCTTAATTATCCCATTTAAAAAACCCTCTTTACATCAATTTGAAATAATTTAAAACCTTTGAAGCAAGCAAAGGCTAAGTGCACCCTTATGGCTTCTAGTCTAGCTACAGGGACAAAGGTTTCTTCAAAGTTTATTCCTTCAATTTTATTATATCCCTTAGCTACTAGTTTGGTCTTATTTATTACTATGGTCCCTCAGTCATTCAGCTTATTTTTAAAAATCCATTTCGTTCCATCTACACTATGCACTTTAGGTCTCGTGATTATTTCCCAAACATCATTCCTAGTAAATTGGTTCAATTTTTCTTGCATTGCTAGAATCCAGAATTCATCTCCTAAAGCTTGATCTATACTTGTGGGTTCTATCATTGAGATGAATGCGAAATGACTAACCTCCATTTTAAGTTCATGCCTAGTTCTCACACTTTCTGATGGGACTCATAAGATTAATTATTTAGGATGACTAGAAGAATATCTCCATTATCTAGGCAAATTTTTATTAGGCTCTCCCCTTTCTCATATGATCATAATTTCTACTCCTTGAATTACCTCCACTTCATCTTCTTCAAATCTAGGTTCAGAGGGCTTATCCGATTCATCAAACACTATATGGATAGACTCTTCTACTACTAGGGTTCTCTTATTGAAGATTCTATAGGCCTTACTTATAGATGAATAACATAAGAAGATACTCTCGTCAGCCTTGGGATCAAATTTTCCTAAGGGAAGTTTTCTATTAATTAAGATAAAATATTTGCAACCAAACACATGCAAGTGTAAAAAATTCGATGTCTGATCCTTAAGGAGTTCACAAGGAGTTTGATTCAACTTCGACCTATTGTTCATCCTATTTAAGATATAACATGCCGTGTTTACCGCTTCTGTCCAAAAAATATCTAGGAAGAGTGTACTCAGCTAACATTGCCCTAGTAGCTTCTACTAAGGTTTTATTCTTTCTTTCTTCAATTCCATTTTGCTGAGTAGTTCTAGGGGCAGAGAAGTTATGTTCTATTCCTATCTCTTGATAGAAAGATTCAAATTTTTTATTTTGAAATTCTCCACCATGATCACTATGAATTGTTGAGATTTCTCATCCTAATTTTCATTAAATCCACGTAGAGAAAGATTTAAATTCCTCAAATGACTCATTCTTATGTGCTAGAATTCTTAGCCAAGTGAATCTAGTGAAGTCGTCTATAATTATAAATCTATAATTCTTTTCACCTAGGCTAGCTATGCTAACAGGTCCAAATAGATCCATGTGAAGGATTTTTAGTGGCCTAGATGTACTCCATCCTTGATAGAGTGAAATGATGATTTTATTCATTTTTCTAGTTGACATGCATCACATAGATAGTCCTCATTGAAATTTAACTTAGGTATGCCTCTAATTAGATTTTTTTGGGTGATATTTCTAAGTGTTTTCATACTAGCATGGCATAGTCTCCTATGGCATAGCCATGAGTCATCTATTATTATTCTTAAACACAATGAATCTAAATTTTAATGCAATCAAGATCTAACATGTAAATATCATTTATTTGTTTTCCTTTTAATACAAGTTTATCATTTAAATTAATTAAGCATTTATTAGAAACAAATTTTATGTCAAAACCTTTGTTGCACAATTAACTAATGCTTAACAAATTATGCTTCAAACCATAAGCCCACCACTTTTTTAGTGGTGTTGTCTCCTAATGTCACTTTGCTTGCAGTCCTGGTTTCTAGTGTAATGAACTTCTTCAAGTCTCTAGTCATATTTTTCGAGCAACCACGGTCCAAGTATCACATAGTCTCATGAGGTATTTTGTGAGAGCACCCCTACAAAGTCATTCAAGGGTTAGATTTTGGAAGCCAAGTGAATTTGGGTTCCTCCTTATGCTTGTATGAATGAGATGTACGCATTCTATTTTATGATGAATGTAATTTTGGTCTATATACTAGGTGTGTCCTATGGTGAATTATACACGTACAGGCTATGTGATCTAGCATGCTACAAGAGAAGCAGCTAACACCGAAAAATGGGTTCATTAACTTATGTGGGTGGTGATGCCTCTTCCTATTGTTGTGTGATGCATGCAAAACCAGGAGTTTGCATGGTTAGGCTAATATGGATGATGTCTTATCTTTTTCAATTGCTATGATTTTTTCTTTCAATACATTATTTTCATATTCATATACTGCCACTTATACTTTTAGCCTATATTCGTTGTTATCTATCTTTTATGCAAGTTCCTCTAATTTTTTAAACTCCATTTCTAATTTAATATGCGATATTTTTAAGGATTCGTGTGCATCAAATAATTAAATATGCTTCTTATTTAATGTATCAAACTCATCAAGCAAGGACATGTGAACTTTATCTAAATCATAATTTTCTTTAACTAAGTTAGCATGCTTAGTTTGTAAAGTACTAAAATGAATATTGAGACTAGCATGCATTTTCTTTAACTTTCTATAAGAGTCATGGATTTTCTTAGAAATAACCAACAATTCTTCATATGAAAGTTAACATACCTTGTCTTGATCTGATTGATCAAGATTATCGTTAACCATTAGACACAAATTTGTTACCTCATCCTCTACTTCTTCTTCAAATGATTCTGAGGCAGAGTCAGACCAAATGCCTTTGGTGTCTTCATCTTCCCTTTCTTATATTTTGCTTTCTCCTACCCTTTTTCTTTAGTTGGCTGGCTCTTTATGTTGGGGCAATCAGGTCGGATGTGACCTAGTTTTCTGCACTCAAAATAAATTATGTCAGTTGAAAGTTTAGTAGGTCTTGAGATTTTATCTTTATTCCAGTTATTTTGATGACGACTTTGTTTGTTTTTCAAAAAATTCTTAGACTGTCAGGTCATCAAGGCTATATCATCATCTTCTTTCATTGCAGAACTTTCACTTTCTGAGTTGTTCGCTTTCAAAGCCACAGTCTACTCCTTTTCCTTTTCTCCTACATCATTTTTCCTTCGACTCACTCCTTGCTTGCAAGCAATGAGTGACCCAAAAAATTGTCAATTGAATAAATATTTAAGTATTTTAATTCAATAATTACAGTAATTTTAGCATAATAAAATTAATATTCATCTCAAAATCTTATTAACTTTTTTAGAATTAAAAATTTCTCTACCTAGTGCATGTAAGGATGTCATTATCTGGGTGAACCTAGTGTACATATTATATATGATTTTGTTAGGTTCCATACAAAAGAGTTCATCATCATGCAATAAAATGTTTAACCTTGACAGTTTAACCTCACTTGTTCTTTCATACGTGATACACAATCTATCATAGATCTCCTTACCAGTAGCGTAGGTAGAAACTCTTATGTAATCCTTAGATTTTAATGCACAAAAGAAATAATTAAAGCACTTTACATTTAATTGAGTTAGTTCCTTATCCTCATTGCTCCATTCACTAAAATATACTTGAGTTTTCATTCCATTCACAAGTTTAAATGGTGTAATGTAACCTTCTTGAACCAACATCCACATACGATAGTCTATAAACTGTAAAAATATAGACATTTTAATTTTTTTAGAAATCAAATAGAATATTATCAAAGAGGGGTATACTTATTATAGAATAACCCTCCGTAGTATTATATTACCAAAATGTGTCATGATCAATATTTCAAGGTTTCTAAACACTACTTTTGAAACCTTGCTCTGATACCAATTGAAAGTGTGAGGTGCGCCGAGAGGGGGGGGGGGGGGGGGGGGGGGGGGGGGCGCAGAATTGGAAATTTTTGTAATAAAATAACAATCCTAAACATGAGTTCTATTTTTTTTATTTTAAAAATATTAAACAAAAATTTAACTAGACGTAGAAGTGACTAATTAGAACATGATTGCAATAATAGGTAGTGAATTTTTAAGTCATAAAACTCATATCTAGAATATAATCTTCACCACGAAATTATAAAAAATATAAGATATAAAACATAAGTAAAGTGTAGTAAGAAAAAATCACACCAGAAGATTTATAGTTGTTCGATCACTTGACCTACATCCACTCCCTGGAGTCCTCCACTCAGAGAATTTCACTACTGAAAAGTAATTCTCCATTTACCCCCATAGTAAGGTGGAGAAGCCTTTACAAACCCTCACTTTCACCAACCCGACATGGTGGAGTACCAAATTCTATGTCACCCTCCCAATGACGGAAGCAAAACTTCTCATTTTTCTCCATTCTAGAGAGGGCAGAGTACCTTAGCGAACACGAACCTTGAAGGATGTCCCCTTTAGAAAGCTTTCCATAAGATCTTCTTGGGCCATAGGAGGAGTAATGCGCAGCAAGCTATGAGCAACTATGTGATCTCCCTCACAAGCTCACCTTCTCCTTCCTTTCACAAACCCCAAAATCTTCTCAAGTAGCTCTCTCTCAAGAAATCTCCTTCTTGTCATGTTCCCCCTCTCTCTCTCTTACTTATTCCAAAAAATAGAAGATTCATATATATATATATATATATATATATATATATATATATATATATATATATATATATCAGGCTCCAAGAAATCCTAAATTTTTAATATTGTCATTTCTGTTTGTACAGTACGATCCAAGATTGTATAGCACGATTAGTTTAAAACAACATTTGTTCTGATATGAAGGAGTACAAATAGGCAATTTTTTCTTAATAAGATCGTACAATATAATACAGCATCATCCAATATGATATATTATTTTCCTTCTATTCATACAGGATGAAAGTTGGGATGATGAAAACTCATCTCTGTTCATCGTCTGGTACGATCTACTTCATACATTATAATAGGTTAAAAGCTTCATATCATCTAGTATAATTTGCACAACATCTAGTATGATTAGTTCAAAAATTAAGGAATTGATCGGTACGATGTTTGGAACGATCGAAAATAGCCTTGATTGATCGTACAATACGAACCATGTCGTATAGTATGATAACTAATCAAAAATTAATCCCTAATTTATTGACCAATCACGGGGGTTAATTTAAGTAAGTATTCAAAATTTGTACTGTACAAATTAATCATACAGTATGATCAGTTCAAAATATTTGATTTATAAACTTACTTAAATTAATCCGGCGGCTAGGGTTTTTAATTTAACAAATCATAAGTATGATATGTATCATACAATATAATTTATTCATTGATAGTCATTGAGTTGCAGCCAATCATACAATACGATATAAAAATTATTTAATATGATTTAAAGAGTTAAAAATAATTTTTCACTTAAAAGAAAGTTCCCCCTCTATATGTGTGCATAGTTTCTTAGTTTGCATACACTTTGTGACCAAACTCATGAAAAATTAAAAAAAAAATGAAAATTACAATGTTACACACTTCACATCCTACTCTACCCAGTCTTTAGTCTTTTTATTATCTTGAGTAATATATGATCTCCCTGAAATATTAGTACTTATAGACACGAACAATATCAAAGTATTCAATGAATAATGAAGTAATTCAAATTGACATTATTTGTCATCATCAAAATCTCAGGCTATGGGTCATGAACTACAACAGATATATCTAATTCGATTTTGAATATTCCTAGTAAGGATGTCTTTTTGAAGGATGATTCCTCTACGCTAGCTACTCATGCTAACCTAAAGTTGAAGGCTCCCGAAGAGAGAGAAGCTCTCGGTTTGGCGCTAGAGAGAGAAAGTTCTGAATTTAAACTTTTTTCAAATTTCTTCTATCCCAATTCTTCCTCCTTGGATTCAGGAAGGAGGAGAGACATGGTGGTGGATGGCCACCGGCCATCACTACCTTCGATTGGGGATGCAACTGTTGGAGACGAAATGGTTTTGAAGAATAAGTCGGAGCAAGAGCGTCAGTTTTCTAAATTTATTCATGAAGCAGAGGATGCTCGCAAAAGAAGATTTAAAGGCAAACTTGTATTATTTGAAAATGGTGGTTTTCAATTTGAGAATATGAGGTATGTTGAAGGCAAAGGTAAAAATGCTTTTGTAAATGCAGGATGTAAGACTCTACATATTTTGAAACCTATAGTATTCTCTCCATCTAAATCTTTCGACCATGAGGCTTCGTCTTCTGGTATGAAAATCTTTGTGAACAAATTTTCGAATTCAAATGCAATCTCAGTTTATGACAGTAAGATAAATGTGAATTCTTTGAATTTAGTTGACAAAAACTTTCATAATAGTAATAAGGAGGTTGTTCTTTCGGAGAATATTGTGGAATGCAATGAGTACATCACTGACCTGGTGATTGAGAAATTATCTAAAAAAATTAAAGATAATAGCAAGATGAGTAATCCATGGAGTAATAAACCTTATATCAAATTGAATTTCAAAATAGAGGTGGTTGTTGTCACGACCCGACCCGACGAGGACGGATCCCGCCCGAGCCGGATCGCGACGAGAGCTAAACTAAACTTGCTTATCCAGGATCTGGCTTTGGATTAGGTTACTGAACTGATCTTCCAATTTCTTAACTCAACAAAACACACACAGAACAACAGAGCTACTAAAAACATCAAATGCAGCGGAACAAAACATCTATCTTTTCATTTCCTCAAAATAATCATCTACAGAACAGTACATGGCTTTCAACAGAAAGAAAGACAGAACAGGAAAGCCATGACTGTACAAAAAATCAAAAAGTACAAAAGTACCTAATCGGATCAGACTCTGAAACTAATCCTGGACCTCCTTGCCCTTCCCAGAACCTGAAAACCACCAGAAAGCAAGGGTGAGCTCGACAGCTCAGCAAAGCAACAAACCACCAATCTAAATTCTCAGAAACCAAAACCAAATTCATCAGACAGAAGTCAGATCAGAAATCGAAACAGAATCGGAAATCAGAACTTATACGGACAGATATCAAATCAGAATCGGAATCGTACAGATCATATCAGAACAAATCAACAGAGTCAGAATCAGAATTCAGAAATCAGAATCGTACGGAGCATATCGTATCAGAATCACAATTTCGTACAGAACAGAACAGATACAGAAAACAAAACAGATACACATAGCTAAATGCCCTGACACTGACGGAATCTCTACGGATTCCGGCCCCTTATGCCTCCCTTCCCAGACACTAACTGAATCTCACAGGATCCAGGCCCCTTATGTCTCCCTTTGTGCTCACGGCACCAAAACAGATGTGCTTATAGCACCAAAACAGAATTCATCGGATCCGGAACAGAACAGATATCAGATTTCAGATTTGAGCTCATTTCAGATTTCCCGTTTCACTAACTGAATCTCATAGGATTCAGGCCCCTTATAACTCCCTTTTTATAGCTTATACACATAGCATTTCAAATCAGAAGAAATCCGGACATTTCAGAAATTACCCGAAAATCGGGCAGCACAACGGCAGTATACAGAATTTACACAAAAATTCCTGCAAAGAAAATTTACCGAATTCGCACAGAACATAGATAATCACATTCCAGAACATTTATTCTACGGCACAGAGAATTTACGATTTCACAGAAAATTCCGGTCGACTAAAAACACAGTCGAATCAAAAACACCTGGACGAAAATCTTCAAAATATAGTCAAAACGTGCACACCCGGCACGGCAACGATATACAGAAACTTACGCGGTAAAAACTGAATCAATCAAAAGTTACGGACGAAAAATCGTAACGAAAACAAAATCCGGACAGAAAAATACCGCCAACCGCGACGGAACTGAAAATTGAGAAAGACGGAATGTGCCTTACCTCGAGCACAGCAAATTCCTCAACAGTCACTTCGATCGAAAACGGCTCCGCGTCTTCCCGAAATCAACTTTTCCAAATTTCCTTTTTCTCTCTCCTCAGAACAGTAAAAATCAGATATTTTATAAAATCTTTTCTCTCTCTTCAAAATGACTCAATTCCCTTAAGTAATGCTCATATCGGCCCGGCCGATCGTCCAGATCGTCCTGGACGATCAGACCAAATCACATAGTCCTGGGACGATTTTTCAGGACGATCTTTACTGTTCATAGGCGATAAAAACCCCCATTCTCTGACTTGTGCCATCCACTGATCGTCCCGGGACGATACCTCGATCGGCCTGGACGATCCCTACAGGAAATCACCTGGAGCAATTCTGGGCAAAATCTGGAGCTGAATTCCACTGATCGTCCCAGGACGATCCAAAATCGGCCTGGACGATCCTGGAGCAGATTGTGATATTACAATCTCCCCAACTCAGAAAAATGTCGTCCTCGACATTATCTAATCCAAACGCAGTCAAAACAAGTATGGGTACGACCGTCTCATATCAGACTCCTTTTCCCACGTTGCTTCCCGTGCAGTCCGGTGCTTCCACTGGACTTTAACCATCGGAATCTCTTTATTTCTTAACTTGCGGACGTCGTACGCCAAAATCAACTCTGGCTCTTCCTTGTACGCCAGATTCTCCTGAATCTCAACCTCGTCAGCTGATACCTTCTTCCCAGAGTCGGATACCCACTTCCTCAGAGTGGATACGTGAAACACATTATGCACATCAGGCATAGAATCAGAAAGCAATAGGCGATAAGCAGCTTTTCCAATTCTTTCCAAAATCTCAAATGATCCAACATACCTTGGACTAAGCTTGCTCACCTGACCAAATCTGCTCACACCTTTCATCGGGCTGACTTTGACATACACAAAGTCACCGACCTGAAATTCAACAAATCTGTGCTTCTGATTGTAATACTTCTGCTGACGATCTTGAGCGGCTTTCAATCTTTCTCTTATCAAACTGATCTTCTGAGCAGTTTCATCAGCAAAAGTGGCCCCCAAAGCCTGTCTATCTCCGACTTCCATCAGAGTCAAAGGAGTACGGCACTTCCTGCCATACAGAGCCTCGTACGGTGCCATACCGATACTGGACTGAAAACTGTTGTTATAGGCAAACTCAATCAGCGGAATATGATCTTCCCAGCTTCCGCTAAAGTCCAGAACACAAAGTCTCAACAGATCTTCCAGTACCTGAATAGTCCTCTCAGACTGTCCGTCGGTCTGAGGATGAAAGGCTGTACTGAAATGCAGTTTCGTACCCAAGCCTTGCTGAATGCCTTTCCAAAGTCTGGAAGTAAAACGTCCATCTCGATCAGATACAATCACACGAGGCACACCGTGCAATCATACTATATCTTTCACATATATCTGTGCCAAGCGTTCAACTGAATCCGTCTGTCTGATCGGAAGAAAATGGGCTGACTTCGTCAATCGATCCACAACTACCCAAATAGCATCATGTCCTTGTCGTGATCGAGGGAAACCCATAGCAAAATCCATCGTTACCTCCTCCCACTTCCACTCAGGGATAGGCAACGACTGCAACAGTCCACCCGGTCGCTGATGCTCTGCCTTCACCAACTGACAGGCTTCGCATCTCGACACAAACTCCGCCACATCCTTCTTCATCCCAGGCCACCAGAACAAAAGCTTCATATCAGCGTACATCTTACCACTGCCTGGATGAACAGTGTAGCCTGAATGATGAGATTCATACAGAATCTCCCGCCTCAAATCTCCAAACACAGGTACCCACAACCTGTTCTTACAGAAAATAGCACCAGAATCAGAAATTCGAAGTTCAGGAGTCTTACCAGATCCAATCTGAGCTAGCAACTTCGAATAATCAGAATCTGACTTCTGGGCTTCTTGAATCCTTGCTTCCAAAGAAGACTGAATACTCATCTGAGCCAACTCCAAATCACTGGAGGAAATCACCTCCAACTGCAATCTCTCCATGTCTCGAATCAGAAAGTCATCACAGGTAAGCTGAATACCTGAGAATCCAGAAGACTTCCTGCTCAAAGCATCTGCTACCACATTCGCCTTCCCAGGCTGATACTGAATAGTCAGGTCATAGTCCTTGATCAACTCGAGCCACCGCCTCTGTCTCAGATTCAGATCCTTCTGAGTAAAAATGTACTTCAGGCTCTTATGATCAGTAAACATCTCACATGTGACGCCATACAGGTAATGACGCCAAATCTTCAAAGCAAAAACAACTGCAGCTAACTCCAGATCATGTGTCGGGTAATTCTTCTCATGTGGTTTCAACTGTCTCGAAGCATAAGCAATTACCTGACCATGCTGCATCAGGACACAACCCAGTCCTTTCAGTGAAGCATCACTGAACACCTGAAAACCTTCCGTACCTGACGGAAGTGCCAACACTGGAGCTGAAGTCAAACAATCCTTCAATCTCTGAAAACTAGCTTCACACTCCGGTGTCCAAACAAAAGGAACTGACTTCTGAGTCAGTCTCGTCAGAGGAGTCGAAATCTGTGAAAATCCTTTCACAAACTTCCTGTAATACCCGGCCATGCCCAAGAAACTACGTACCTCAAATACCGTAGTCGGCCTTGGCCAATCAGCAACCGCCTGAATCTTCTGGGGATCTACAGAAATGCCTTCTCCGCTAATCACATGCCCCAGAAATGAAATGCTCTTCAGCCAGAATTCGCACTTGGAGAACTTGGCATACAGCTGATGCCTCCTCAGAGTCTCCAACACAATCCTCAAATGTCTGGCATGATCATCCTCAGATGCAGAATATACCAGAATATCGTCAATGAAGACGATCACAAACTGATCCAAATACTCCCTGAATACTCGGTTCATCAGATCCATGAAAATCGCAGGCGCATTGGTTACCCCAAAAGGCATAACCAAAAACTCGTAGTGCCCGTACCGAGTACTGAAAGCAGTCTTCACCACATCAGCTTCCTTCACCTTCACCTGATAATATCCGGATCGCAAATCAATCTTCGAAAACACCGAAGATCCGGAAAGCTGGTCAAACAAGTCGTCTATCCGAGGCAAAGGATACTTGTTCTTGATCGTGGCCTTGTTCAAATCTCTGTAATCAATACACATACGGAGTGTACCGTCCTTCTTCTTCACAAACAGAACAGGTGCTCCCCAAGGAGAAACACTAGGACGTACAAACCCTCTGTCAACCAACTCCTGAAGCTGAACTTTCAACTCAGAAAGTTCTTTCGGTGCCATCCTATACGGAGCTTTCGATATAGGAGCGGTACCCGGAAAAACATCGATAGAGAACTCCACATCTCTATCCGGAGGCAAACCAACCAACTCCTCAGGAAAAACATCAGCAAACTCCCGTACCACTGGGATCTCAGAAACAGAACCAATCTCCAGGTTCAGATCCCGCACCGAAGCCAAAAATACTTGATATCCTTTCTTCCACATTCTGCTCACCTCTAACGCAGAAATCAGACTGGAGAGAACACCTCGTAATCCCTGAAATACAACTCTCTCTCCAGCCACAAGCAAACTCACTTGCTTCTTCAGACAGTCAATCTGAGCCTCATACTGACTCAACCAATCCATTCCCAGAATCACATCATACGAAGAAATCGGCAATCGAATCAAACTCGATTTCCACTTCTTGCCAGAAATCTCGATCTCACACAAACAAAACTGTCGAGCAATCAATGGATTCTCAGCCGGTAAAATCACAGACAAAGAAACCGGTAAAACCATCGAATCCAAATATAAAAGCTCAAAACAATGCTCGGACAGAAAAGAATGACTCGCTCCAGAGTCAAACAAAACACGACAGGGCTGATCAGAAATGTAAACCGTACCTGTCACAACATCCGGAGCATCACGAGCCTCCTGCTGACTCAAGCTGTAAACTCGTGGCTGAACTGGAGCAGGAGCTGAAGCAACAGAACTACTCTGCTCCCTCTGAACAGTAGGTGGTCTCCGTGGTGCAGAACTAAAACCACCACCTCTACCAGCAAATCCCTCAGGGCGTGGAGGAACAGTCCTCGGTCTTCCTGCTGCTGAACCAACAGGTCTGACTAAGCCCTCAGATCGCTGATCATATCCCATCTGTGGACATTCTGCAATCCTATGTCCCGGCTGACCGCATCTGAAACAAAGACCAGCTATCCTGTAGCACTGGCCATAGTGTCGCCGTCCACAACTCTGGCACACAGGTGCCGTACTGACAGATCCAGAACTAGTCGTACTGGTAGCAGTACCAGACGATCCTCCGCTCCTTCTGGAATCTCCAGATCCAGAACCAGGAACAAATCTCCTCTTCCCAGAGGAACCACTGCCAGAAGTATCACCTCCAAACCTCCTCCTACTCGCAGTCCACCGCTGCTGAGTAGTCGTCATGTCGTTCTCAATCAGACGAGCTCGCTCCACAAGCTCAGAGAAATCAGAAATCCGGAACGGTATCAAAGGCTGCCTCAAAGTGTCTCGTAAGCCTCTCAGAAACCTGTAGCACCTCTCAGCAGACGTGCTAACCAGTTGCGGAGCGTACCTGGCTAATGCAGTAAACTCAGCCTCGTACTGCATCACCGTCTTGCTCCCCTGAACCAGCCTCAGAAAACTCTCCTGCATCTGCTGTCGTGCAGAAGGGGGAACAAACCAATCTCTGAACACTTCAGTGAACTCTTCCCAAGTGATCAAAGAGTTCAATCTGCCCTGAAATCTGGCTGCCTGCTGGCCATCCCACCAGTGCTCAGCCTCTCCGTCCAACAGAAAAACAGCCAACGGAACCTTCCTATCTGCAGGACACTGCATCCCGTCAAAAGTCTTTTCTAATCTCCTCAGCCACTCCTCAGCAGCTCTGGGCTCAACAGCGCCCTCAAATCTCGGAGGCTTCAACCTCAAAAATAACTGCAGGTGTCGATCAATGTCCTCAGATCTAACAGTCGACGCTCTGCTCTGAGTCTCGCTCATCATCTGAGCAACAAGTGACGCAAACTGTGAAAGCGTGTCAGCACCGACCACTGGGGCTGTACTCCCCACTGGTGCTGCCTGATCATCACTCTGACCGTCTGTCATGTCTGGGTCTGGCTGATCCATACAGAAAAATCCAGAAAATCCGGAAAACTATCACAAAAACAACACAAAATAACACAATAAAAAGCCAAACGACCCAAAACTACCTCCTAGACAGACTCACTGATCACTTCCTAAAGCTCTGTTTCACAATTCAACCTGTTTCCAAAACCAGTGCTCTGATACCACAAAGGCTTGTCACGACCCGACCCGACGGGGACGGATCCCGCCCGAGCCGGATCGCGACGAGAGCTAAACTAAACTTGCTTATCCAGGATCTGGCTTTGGATTAGGTTACTGAACTGATCTTCCAATTTCTTAACTCAACAAAACACACACAGAACAACAGAGCTACTAAAAACATCAAATGCAGCGGAACAAAACATCTATCTTTTCATTTCCTCAAAATAATCATCTACAGAACAGTACATGGCTTTCAACAGAAAGAAAGACAGAACAGGAAAGCCATGACTGTACAAAAAATCAAAAAGTACAAAAGTACCTAATCGGATCAGACTCTGAAACTAATCCTGGACCTCCTTGCCCTTCCCAGAACCTGAAAACCACCAGAAAGCAAGGGTGAGCTCGACAGCTCAGCAAAGCAACAAACCACCAATCTAAATTCTCAGAAACCAAAACCAAATTCATCAGACAGAAGTCAGATCAGAAATCGAAACAGAATCGGAAATCAGAACTTATACGGACAGATATCAAATCAGAATCGGAATCGTACAGATCATATCAGAACAAATCAACAGAGTCAGAATCAGAATTCAGAAATCAGAATCGTACGGAGCATATCGTATCAGAATCACAATTTCGTACAGAACAGAACAGATACAGAAAACAAAACAGATACACATAGCTAAATGCCCTGACACTGACGGAATCTCTACGGATTCCGGCCCCTTATGCCTCCCTTCCCAGACACTAACTGAATCTCACAGGATCCAGGCCCCTTATGTCTCCCTTTGTGCTCACGGCACCAAAACAGATGTGCTTATAGCACCAAAACAGAATTCATCGGATCCGGAACAGAACAGATATCAGATTTCAGATTTGAGCTCATTTCAGATTTCCCGTTTCACTAACTGAATCTCATAGGATTCAGGCCCCTTATAACTCCCTTTTTATAGCTTATACACATAGCATTTCAAATCAGAAGAAATCCGGACATTTCAGAAATTACCCGAAAATCGGGCAGCACAACGGCAGTATACAGAATTTACACAAAAATTCCTGCAAAGAAAATTTACCGAATTCGCACATAACATAGATAATCACATTCCAGAACATTTATTCTACGGCACAGAGAATTTACGATTTCACAGAAAATTCCGGTCGACTAAAAACACAGTCGAATCAAAAACACCCGGACGAAAATCTTCAAAATATAGTCAAAACGTGCACACCCGGCACGGCAACGATATACAGAAACTTACGCGGTAAAAACTGAATCAATCAAAAGTTACGGACGAAAAATCGTAACGAAAACAAAATCCGGACAGAAAAATACCGCCAACCGCGACGGAACTGAAAATTGAGAAAGACGGAATGTGCCTTACCTCGAGCACAGCAAATTCCTCAACAGTCACTTCGATCGAAAACGGCTCCGCGTCTTCCCGAAATCAACTTTTCCAAATTTCCTTTTTCTCTCTCTCCTCAGAACAGTAAAAATCAGATATTTTATAAAATCTTTTCTCTCTCTTCAAAATGACTCAATTCCCTTAAGTAATGCTCATATCGGCCCGGCCGATCGTCCAGATCGTCCTGGACGATCAGACCAAATCACATAGTCCTGGGACGATTTTTCAGGACGATCTTTACTGTTCATAGGCGATAAAAACCCCCATTCTCTGACTTGTGCCATCCACTGATCGTCCCGGGACGATACCTCGATCAGCCTGGACGATCCCTACAGGAAATCACCTGGAGCAATTCTGGGCAAAATCTGGAGCTGAATTCCACTAATCGTCCCAGGACGATCCAAAATCGGCCTGGACGATCCTGGAGCAGATTGTGATATTACAGTTGTGCTCTCTAAAGTTGGAAAAGCTATCAAGTTAGATGAATCAGCTGAAGTTTTGAATGCTAAAAGGTTAGAGCATTCATTGGTTGCTAAGGTTTTTGGAAAGGACATTTTGCCACATTTAGTTGCTTGGGAGTTGAGAAGACAATGGGCTCATTATGGACAATTTCATTTTACAACCTTAGGTATGGATTGGTATTTGTGCTCTTTTAAAACATTGGAAGCAATGGAAGGAGTTCTATC
Organism: Dendrobium huoshanense; assembly: GCA_016618105.1. NCBI lineage: Eukaryota > Viridiplantae > Streptophyta > Magnoliopsida > Asparagales > Orchidaceae > Dendrobium > Dendrobium huoshanense. Next base: position 8,989,955 of record CM028350.1, on the reverse strand, counting down.
AGGTGGGCCTTGGTTTGTTAATAACCACATTGTGGGAATGGAAAGGTGGTCAATGGAGTTTTCACTGAGCTCTATGAAAGGATTAACCTCTCCTATATGGATTAGAATGCCACAATTGCCTCTACATTGTTGGGATGAGAAAAATGTTGCTATGATAGCTTCTATGGTAGGTGATCCTTTAATGTTGGATGGGAACATGTTTCAATGGGGAAGGAGGGAGTTTGCTAGAGTTTGCGTTCTTATGGAGCTAGACAAACCTCTTCCCTTAAGGGTTTGGGTGGAAGGATTGGGAGGAAGATTCTTTCAAAAAATAGAGTAGAGAGAATCTCATCGTTTTTTTATGATTATGGCATAATTGGTCATGAAAAGAGCAAATGTAATAAGCCAATTATAGTGGAGAAGAGTAATTTCACTACAGAAAAATCACCCATTTCCGGTGGCTTTTTCCGGCGGAATTTGAGCCTTTTATGGCAGTTTTTTCATTTAGCGGCAGTTTTCCGACGACATTTTTGCCGCCGGTAAAAATGGCGTAGGAAAATAATTTTAGGCGGCTTTTTCTGGCGGCCAATAATGCCGACGGCTTGCCGGCGAACATAAACCGCCGGTTTAATTAAAAAAAAATAAAAAAAAATTCTCACACCCCAGCGCCCACTCCGGCAGTCGCGCCAGATAGCGGGTCGTGCCGGATCGTGCCCGCTCGCCGCACCAATCCGAGGTCGTGCCGGACCGCGCCAGACTGAGGTCACGCCTGACCGCGCTCGCGTGAGCCAGCCCGAGCCCAAGTGCGCCCAACTCGCTTGCTCCCGCATTTGTCTTCCCTGAGATTTGAACCCTTGACCTCCCTCTTCACCCGCAACCCCACCCGCGCGCAAGCTGACCAATGCGTCGATCCTGCAAAATGAATAAGTGCTAGAACTTTTTTATTTATATTAAAACATGTAAGATTTTTATTTTAATTGATAATTAAAATAAACTAGTTAAGTAACAATTAATTAAAATATGTTATTAAATTAATAAAAAATTTATTAAATAAATAAATAATTAAAATATACTATAAAATTATTAATGAATTAAATGTGTTATTAGTATCAAATTTTTTTATTTAAACTATCTTTTAACAGAAAATAAAATTAAATAAACCAACTAAATTAATTATAAAAGCTAAAAAAAATAAATAACAATTTAAATAATAATTTTAATTTAAATTCTTATACTTAAATTAAGGAAAAAATTAATATTATTTTTAGTCATTTCTTAAAAATCATTTAAATAGTTATAATTTTAATCAATTTAATAAAAAAAATTTACATTCCACCGGAAAACTTGAAAAGCCGTCGGAAAGCCGCCGGAAAGTTTTGTGAGAAATAAGCCGTTGGAAAGCCGCTGGAAATCCGCCGGAAAGCCGCCGGAAAACGGACCACCGGAAAGCCGCCGGAAGATTCCGCCTTTAATAAGTGATTTTCCTGTAGTGTTTGGATGCTTCTCATAATCAAGCCCAACATAAGGCTCAAGGGAAGGAGATAATAGATAATTATGGACCTTGGATCCATGTTAATTACAAATGGAATAAAAGGTTTAATAAAGAAGTAACCAAGGTGAGACAATTACAGTTGAAAGCTGATAGAAAATATCCTAGCAAAGCAAATACTTTTCAAGATGAAGGAGATTTTATGTTAAGGGATAAAGAAATAGCAGGGCTTAAGCCTACCAAACATCATGTAGTAGAAGATGAAATTAATTTGGATGCAGAAAAATGTAATATTAATTCAGCAAAAAATGATATCTGTTTAAATCCGGAAGAAATCTTGGAGAAAGAACTCTCGGTTTAGATTTCTGCTGAGTTAAATATGGAAAACAGCATAACACCGATTGAAGTATTAACTGGGAACAAATTTAATTTGCTGTCCCAGGTTTTTGCCAAAGAACTGGGTAGAATAGATGGTGAAGATTATGGAATGCTAGCAAAAGAGAGAAAGGTAGATCCAGAATCTCATTGCTCGGTGATAGAAGAGAAGATTAAAGATTCTGGATTGGTTAATTCTGAAACGGTACAACTAGAAGATGGGGGAATTAGTCCATATAATGTGCATGCTGGAATGGGAGAAGATGTGCAAGCTTGTTCTTTAAGTTTAGAACAAGAAGTGGTAGCCAATTCTGAGACTATCAGAGAACAAAAAAAAAAAAAAAAAAAAAAAAAGAATTTGAAATTCTGGATGGATTGCATAATTCTGTTACTCCTTTGACCAAGTTAAAAAAAGTGAAGAGAAAAGAAACTGTGATAGAGGATGGTAAATTCTTTATTCCTTCCAAGACAGGGATTCTGAAGAAAAATTTTAATAAAGATTTGAATGTGTTTGGTCCAATCAAAGGGAGTCTAAGAGGTAAGAAGATGAGTCTTGAGGATAGTGTTAGACACACTTCTTCATTTGCTTCAGGAAATGCTCATTGAATCGTCGAAATGAATTCATGGCCGGATTGTGGATTGGATTAAGATGTTGAAGATTGTGAATAACATAATGGATGAAGAAGTGAAGATTCAAGATTTCTTCTCAATGGATGATTATGATTATCTATTATTTTTTTTTTATTCTGTGTTTAGTTTTCCTGCTTTCTCTAGTTTTATTTTAAGCAATAGTTGGAATTTGGAAAAGGGAATTAGATTAATGGAATCTAGGCGTCTCTTTATTTTTTATTTTTTACCTAAATGAGAATTCTGGGATACTAATCAACCTTATGGGTTGTTTAATCTTTGGTATCCCCTCCACCCCAATTGGTTTAAAATGACTAGTAGAGGATCCTATTTTCATTATGATTTTTCCTGTTTTCTGAAGTTCTTCTATTTGCTTAAATTAAATCAAATAAAGGCTTCCTTTCTCTTTCAAAGGAATTCCATGGTTTTTTAGTTTATAATAGTTTCTTTTTAATTCTTTTATATATGTATCTTTAAAAAAAAAAAAGAAAAAAAAAGAAGGATGCTACTCTGGCAAATAAGTTTCAGGTTTTGCAAGAGCTGTAGGATCATTTAACTGGATCTCAAGCTAGTAAAGTCGGTGATTTTTTTGTAAGTATTCAAATGAATAATATTGACTTATTGAATGATATTGATAAAGTGCAACCTTGTTCTAAGGTTTCTTTAGCTTCAGGAAAGACTACTAGATCAAAAAATGTCAAAAATATAGCAAACTCTTCTTATAAATGTTAATGTAATGCCTTATATTGCTTCTTGGAATGTTAGAGGTTTTCATAACTTGGATAGGATTATTTCTAGCAAGAAAATGGTTAATAAATTTGATGTTGAGCTTTTTTATTTTCTTGAAGCTAAGGTTAATTTGGATCAGGTTAATGATGATTGGTTTGATGCTAAACATAAAATTTATCTTCATAAAGGCACTTGTCATAATTTTTTTGCGCTTTGTCTGTCATAATTTGGTTGAAATGGGATGCTTATCGTATTAATTTTAATTGCATTATTTACTTTAAACAATTTATTCATGGTTTGATTTTTTTTATATTCTTCTCTTTCTATTTTTATTATTATGGTTTATGCTGCTAATTCTATGGTTAAGAGAATTTCCCTTTGACTAGCACTACTAAAAAATAACACTTTTTTGCATCAGTTTTGTTGCAGCGGTTTTGAAACCGGTGCTAAAACATATCTTTTGCACCGGTTATAACCGGTGGAAGATTTTTAATTCAATTTAATGCCCAGCGAATCGGCCAATCCCGAATTCACTCTTTCGGAAAAAACCCTTCGTACTCTGTGCTCTAGAGCGATTCCGAAAGAGTGTCGGCGCGTGCTCAATAGCCATCGCAGCTCCGAAGGCTGTGAAAAGCTATTTTTTTGGTAGTGAAGATCTTCTTATTTTAGCAAATAAGATTTCTTCACCTTGGATTATTTTAGGGGATTTTAACTGTTGTGGATTTGCTAATGAATAGTTTGGTGGCAATTTAGTTAATAATGTTAAATAGTGCGGTTTAAACAATTTTTATAATTGGGCATTTTTTATCTAGTATAATCAGTAAGTTGATTCTCTTATTCATTTTAAATTAAATAGAGTTTTAGAAAATTGTAATTGGTTGAATGTTTTTCCCCATTCCTTTTATTATGTGGATAATCCTACGTGCTCAAATCATTCCCATCTTATTGTGTGTAAAAATAGTATGGTTTCTTATCATAAGATATTTCTTTTTAAGAATTATTTGTGTAAAAGGCCTAATTTTTTGGATTTACTTATTGATTTTTTTCTAAAGCTCCTTATGGTAAACTGGTAAATGATTTTTATGGTAAACTGCGCTCTATTAAATTGCTGATCAAAAAGCAGTGCTGGGCTTCTTTTAATATTATTTCTAATGACATTGCTTCTCTTTAAAAGCAGTTCGTGATCATGATATTAATATGACTCTTAAGAATGTTAATGATTTGCTCAATTTTAATGTCTTTATGGTATTATTAGATTGTCCAAAGAGCTAAAGCCAAATAACTTTCGAATGGAAAGGATGACTTGAGTTTTTCTTTATTCTAAAATCTGGCATAGACAAAACAAAAATAAAATTACAGTCATTCACACTCCTAATGGTGTTATTTCTGATTCCAAATTGAACCTTTTGTGAATCACTTTAAGAATTTCTTTAATTCTCCTAAGCCGGTTTTCTCTTCTTATTTTTCCAACCTAGTGGGAAACAAAATTCTTGATGTTAGTTTGACTTCTTTAGTAGCTCCAGTTACTATTTAAGAAATTAAAAAGGTGGTTTTTCGTGGCTCTTCTTCATCTACGCCGGTCCGGATGGTTTTACATTTGATTTCTTTAAGAAAAGTTGGGATATTATTGGTCCTAGTTTTTGCAATGTTGTTTTACATTTCTTTTGAAGAAGTTATTTATCTAGGGCGGGTAAAGCTACACCTATCACTCTCATTCTAAAAATGGTAATGCCCTTCAAATTTCTGTCTTCATCCTATTTCTTTTTCTTATGGTTTTTATAAAATGATTATGAAGATTTTAGCTATTAGAATGATTATGCTTCTTATTATTCATAATAGTCAATCCGAGCTTATTAAAAAGAGGATATCTACTCATAATATTATCCTTGCTGAAGGATTATTAAGAGGTTTTTTATAGCCTGAGTAAATAAACATTCTTTCTTTAAATTGGATATTCACAAAGCTTTTGACACTAGTTCGACAGATTTTGTTTTTAATAAAATGGCTAGAAAACATTTTCCCCAAGTCTTTATTATTACTAGTTGAAACAAGAATGATACCTCTTTGTTTTGAAATAAAGGTTTTTTCTTAAAAAAAATAGGAAGAAAAGAACAAAAAGCTATATTCAATAGAGCAACACTGTGAATTAAAGCACCAACTCTTTTATTTTAATTTTTTTTTAAAATTTGCACTAATCATTTTTCAGTTATCCACTCTTTTATTTTTTAAGAATATTAAAAATTTTATTTTCTTTATTGTGCCATAATTGATCACACATAATCTACCATTGGATAATAGAGTGAAACATCTTAGGTTTTATTTGGGACGACTTCGTTAGTGCTTCTTAAAGCAATTTTTTATAAAAAAAAAATTTAATTTTTGTATTAAAAAGCTGTTTTAAGAAGCAGTAAGAAAGTCATCCCAAACAAAGCCTATATATTTATTCAATTAAACATATGTGTGTGTGGCTGTGGATGACTCATCAGATATACATAGAAATATGTAAAGAAAAAATAAATTTATTTAATTAATAGAAACGTACACGTGTGGGCCTAATGAATATATATTGAATTCTCTAGACATATAGTTCTTTAAAATCAAGCACGGCCGGCCGTATTCAATCCACAAATAGGGCATAATTCCCGTCACAAAACATTAAATTTATATGGGCTTCTCTTTCATGACCAAATGATCTCTAAACCCTATACTATGAACAGGGATGCTATATATTATCCCCCCCCCCCCCCCCCCCCCCCAAAAAAAAAAAAAAAAAAAAGTTTCCAAGCATTTATTTTGATTTTTTGTGGCAAATTTTACCGCAGCAGTTCTAAAACATATATAAGTGAATTTATATCTTATGATATATGGGCCTTAATTTCATGTAGACTTTTAAAGATGATGATGGTCATTTGTTTGATTAAGGCAGCTGCGATTGTCTGTAGAAATTGTTAAATTATTATAAGAATATTTTATTTTATTTTATTTTTTCAAAATTATAACTAGAATTAATAGATTTTTTAATAAAAAATCTACAGCATCTTTCTTATAACTATAGATTTAATTATTAAAATAACTTAATTCCATAAAGATGTCCAAAATGCCTCTTCGTCTTTCCTTCTATTAGTTTTTTTTACTCTTTACATTTTGCATTTAAATTTATAACTTGGATTGGCTTTTTCCATTTTCTGCTTGTTGGGTCTCTTCTGCTTATTGTTTTTTTTTTCCTTCTAATTAGTCTTAAGCGGCTAACTCCATTCTCTTTCTATATTTTCTTACTGCTTGGTAAACTGTCAAAGAGAAAAAAAATATTTTTAAATTATTATGGAAAATGATTTTCTAGTACAATTTTTTGAAATCTAAGAACATAAATTGTGGTTGCAGTCTAGAAAAGCAAAACAGTAAGAAAACCGTTCGAATTAAAACCTTAGGCTTCATTTGGGACAGCTTTGGACCACTGCTTTTCGTAGCTTTCAAAAACATTTTATACTAAAAAACTGTTCTAGAAAGCAGTAAGAAAAGTGTCCCAAATGAAATCTTAGGGTTCGTTTGGGACGGCTTTTTTATTGCTTTCTAAAACGGAGTTTTAGTACAATTTTTTTTATTTTTGTACTAAAACTCCGTTTTAGTAAGCAATAAAAAAGCCGTCCCAAACGAAGCCTTAGTTGAAACTTTTTTTGTGGGTAATTGATAATATAAACTGTAATGCTCTATTAATTTAATCATAATTAAATAATAATTAATTTAATCATAATTAAATAAATGATTTTAAGCCATTTGTATAAAATTCATTAAAATTGGGTCATTAGATAAATAATGAAAATGATAATTAATTACAAGTAATAATAATTGCCTCTAAAAAAAAAAAGATTAAAGACATTATACTTTTTTTTTTTTTACCACGAGATTTCTTTATGTCGTTTGATTTATGTTGAGATGAACATAACATAAAATTTGATTTAATTCTTGTCTCAAAGCAAATATCTTATGACTTTGAGACTTATGGATAGATTAGTCATTTTTTTCTTTTTAAAAAAAATTTGATAAATTATTACTCTTATAAAGTTTTAAACTATTGTACATTTTCGAAAAAGGTCAAATGATAGTGAATTTTACACAAACGATCCAAAATAAATAAATAAATTTTGACATAGTAGTGTTTGTTATGCTCTCCTCATTAGTCTCTTTAATAATAAAAAATTAAATGTTAAAAATTAATAGAGATGAATACTGTCATTAATATATTTTATTTTGACTCTTATTTCATTATTAATTTTTTTATTATTTCTAATTTACATCTAATAACTTATTATGTAGTATGACTCGGTCTATAAGCAGCACAAGTTTATACTAATCAAGCAGTTCACACCAAGTATATACCTCAACTAGTTAATACTACTGAGGAAAAAATTATAGATTTCTAATAGGATTGAAGGATGAGCTGATGCATCATTTAGTTCAAGTAAGAATTCAAAAAAAAATAGAGTTAGTGGAGAGAACGAGACTGGAAGAAAATGATTTTGTTATTCCTAGTATAGATAGGATGTGAGTTGGAAGAGAGAAGGGAAAGAGGTGACTAGAGGAGAGAATAATAAAAATAGAAGAAGATTTATTGATATTAGGAGATGACCCATGGTACCAATTAGTATTATAGGGGAGCGTCCCCTATATGGAAGGAGATATAAAAGATAATGTTAGCAGCTCCCTGGAGATTACTTTTGATGTGGTCAGTACAAGCACAAAATGATAAACTGCCAATAGAGAGGATTGGGGAAGAGATATGGGTCTAGGACAGATTAGTCTAGAAAAACATATTGCCAAAAACTTACAGGGTCAAGAATTTTAAGTTAAGGCTCTATACAACAACAACAACAATAACATCAAGCCTTTGTCCCACTACGTGGGGTCGGCTACATGAATCCTTTTTCAAGATTGTGTCATGTTAAAAGTCAAATTCTTTTTAAAATCCAAGTTAAGGCTCTATGAGCATAATAAATGGAATACATGTGAGTGAGAGAAATAGGCAGATTGCATAGTCAGCAATGACACCACCTCTAATACAGTCGAGCGCATACATTTCAAGTCACTAGAAAGTGAAAGATACTATAGAGAGGCTCACTAGTATAAGTTCTCTTTTGAATTTCATTATTTTAATTAAAACGCATTGAGCTTATTTTATTTACATTCATATGATTGAATGATTTACATACATATTGATTTGATTGAATTGATAATTGACAATATTGATGATTGATATGAATGATGGATATGGTCAATGATTTGTAGTGAGAAATGTTGAGGGCGGTGTTTTTCTAAGTTGGGGAGATTATAATAGTTGAAATTTTGTAACACTCAAATACTTTTTTAAGAGTCATTATAAGTCAAATTTGTAAACCATCTTTGTCATAATAAAAATATTATTGAGCTTTAATTATAATAATTTAAAACTAATTTTAGGTGCATTATAAAAAATTTACAGTAATCATATAAGTAGGATTTTGGAACTGTTAGGTGTCTTTTTTATAAGCCAATTTCACCAAAGTTTTTCCAAACATGATAGGCTATTTTATGAATATTTTTTAAAATAATTTTTAGAGCTTGAGATTTCAAGATACAAAAAAAAAAAAAAATATATATATATATATATATATATATATATATATATATATATATATATATATATATATATATATATATATATATATATATATATAAATTTAAACAAAAAAGTTGAGTAATTAACATAATTACCTATACGCGCGTCTTTAAGATATTTATTATAAAATATATTCATTCATTACATAAATTCATTTTATTTTATCTTTATTTATTTCAAGAGCCAGAGATATAAAGGGAGAAAAAAGAGAGGAGAGAGAAAAGAAAATTTTGTATTTGGAGGTCATAGAGCGATTTTTGCCAATCTGTCTAGTTGAAAAAATAGTCCATCCTAAGGTAGACTGCCATAACCCTTCCTCTTATTTTAATGATTTTATGTTTTTTCTTAATTTTATGAACTTTCATTTTATCAAATCTTGCAGAAGTTTTGATATCTTGATTTTTAGAAAACTTTTATGACTGCGTAACTTTTGGTACATGTTAGATATAATCAACATGAGCATTTTTATTGGAATATATTAAAATTTTATTGAATATTTTTTGTATTTTTTAGGAATATACTAATTTGGATTATTTAAATAAATTTAGAAATTTGAAAAATGATTATTAAAATATTTTTATATACATATATGACATGCATACTTATTATAATATAGCTATTGTGTATATACTCATATGAAAAAAAAAAAATAACAATATATTTTCTTATGAAGTTCAATAATTCTAGTTTTTATGAAAATTTTACATGCATTAATATGATATATTGAATTGAGAATGTATTATTATATGTTTATTATATTATATATATGATGTGAAATATATGTATGTAAGAAAGATTGGTCAGAAATGATTGAATGATTTAGGTTAGTTGGAGACATGTTATCCTATATAGGAGGATTGAATGACAAGTTTTTCTTTAAAATAAGATGTATGATGTAATCCTAAGTGATATGTAAAGGGGGGCATAAGGAGAAAGATTTTTATTATATGATATATCGACGTGCAGAAAATGACGACTTCAGATATGAAAGCCATCTAACATAAAGGACTTGTAAGCTCACAGATTTCTGTAGGGTTGGTCTATATGATATGATATAAAAAAAATTCCAAAGAGAGTTGAATATACTTACATAATTTACATAAGATACAGGCTATAACTGATATAATCATTTAAAAGGATAAATAAAACTAAGATATAGTCTTTTGATATATATATGAATCACATGATTCACATTCAATGTAATGATTTGTCTCCTAGCTTCTTTACATGAATTTTGAGGGATGAATATAGTTTTATATTTTAATGTATATAATTTTTAGTTGTTTCTACTGAATTGTCTTATATTCATGAATTTATAGAAGTTTTGGTTGATTTGTTAAGAGATTAAAATATGTAATTTTTTCATAATTTGATGGGCATTACAAGTGATTTATGTGCATGAAAAAGCTCTACATGTATTTTAGAGTAGGTTCCAAGTGTCTAAATGCATGTTTGTAAAATAAAAAATTTTCTCCTAGAGCACCACGATGTTGTGCTTTGTGGTGCCCCGACATTGGAGCTATTGAACCTAAGTGTTGGGCTAATTTTTGAACTTTGAAATATTACAATCAATTATTCCACCAATATGTTCCATGTGAGTAGCCACCTAGTGAGAGTGGAGGATTTTCTAGTTAGTGAAACTTCATTTTGAGCTACTTCAGGTCATTTTTAGCCGTATACCGAGTTAGGAAAAGTAACGGGTTGAAGAAGGTTACATTTTACTTGTCTCAATTTTGAATAATTCACAGTTTTTGAGATTATTTTGATAAAAATTATAACTTTATTCAAAAGCACAATTTTCTCAGATTCTAGCATTTTATATGCACAACCTTTCATATACTATTAGTATGATTATTCTTAAAGTATTTATTTGAGATTTTTTATCGGGTGATTTTGAAAAATAATATTTTTAATTAATTTAAAATTTTATTTTGACATCATTAAACAGTACTTTACTTCAGTTAAAGCTTTATAATATTATTATATATGATCTCTAATACTTTGGTTAATTTCCAAAAATAAATTTTTGCTCAGTAGGGTTTTCTATTGCCTACCCTTAAGGCGTTTTGTTAAGTTTTAAATTTATTTCAATTATATTTTACTTACTGTAATGCATTAAAATATGCATATATTAATTGAAATATGGAATTCTTTTGTAAAGAAAAAGGATACTATTGGTAGCAAGAAGGGATTTTATTAGCAATGAGAAGAGATTTTGTTATCTATTATATATTAAAAATTCTAGGGCCTTGGAGTTATATTTATAAAGAAGGGATTCTCTTGATGGTTAGAATGGATTATGTTAATTATTATACATAAAAAATTGGGGTCTAAGCACCATTCTAATAATAATAAAAATAAAATATTTATTTATTTTTTAGTTTGTCTTAATATGATTTTAATATTTATTTAAATGATAAAAAACTTAGTATCATTATTTATTTCAATTTTAGTTTTTTTTATAAAAAAACTTCATATTGTTTCTAATAATTTTCAGTTATTTTGGTTGGGGTTATTGATTCTTATTATAAATAATGATAGCCTACTGAGTCATGTTAGCTCACTCCTACTTCCGCATTCATTTTTAGGCCAATAAAAGGATAACGAGTAAGCTGAGTAATTTCAATATTGTGTTTTTATATTTGTTTTAGGTATGCTTTTGGGCTAGTTTTCTTTTTTGCAGTCTTAGCTTTAGCTTTTATTATTATTATATTTTTCTATTGTCAAGTACAATTATAGGTAGACCTAAGATTATAAACATATTTTTTGATGTTAAAGGCTCTGTGTATTATGGTTAGTAACGGCTCTGAGTTGTAATAAATCTAAAATTTAATTTCTTAGCACTTCTTTGACTAGATATTGGAGTCAATTCTTTCTTCTTGCCGCTACCAAGTTTGGTATGACTTAAGAGGTTGGGTTGGGCCATATCAGGTCGGGTCATGATAAGAGTTTTTGTATCATAGCATAAATTGGAGAAGTGAATCATATTAAAGTCATAAATTTAATTTGTACAAGAGTGAGATGATTTTGGGTAGTTTATGAGATCATATTAATTTTTTTATGTGTATGTGTCACATATAGTTGTGTATAGTGTTTTTGAGAAGGATTGGTCAGATCAAGATATAATCAATTGTTAGAGCTTTAGTTAAGTAGCTTAGGTTTAGGGTACAGCTCTTGTGATTAATTTCTAAGGTAGTTTCCTGGATTATAGGACTTAAAGTATAGTTAGTAGCTAAGGCTTATACATATATTTCTAGTATTCTACCTGATGACATGGATGGGTATTTATAGAATTTTATATAGTTATAACCTCCTAGACTTGCATATGTTATTGAGCCTAAGGAAACTGAAGATTGGCTGATGAGGAACAAGAAGAATATGAATGGGATGAATTATCCTCCTGAGAGGAGAGTTATATTTACTACATTTCTATTAGCTGATGAGGTACTGTGAGCTTTATTGCTCTGGCCCTAATATAGTCAAGGGTTTACTATGATGCACCAACACGGACACGACACGAGACAGACACGGGACACGATAATTTTTAAAAATATAGGACACGAGTGCGGCGTGGACACAACATAATAATTTTTTAATATAATATATAAAAATTAAGGTGACATTATAGTAAAAATGTCAAGCAATAATAAATCAATTTCATGATAACTTGTTTAGCTTATGACATAATGATGTTTAGTACAAAATGTCTAGTACAAACACAAAAATATAAGCAAAAAACCATTTAATACAACATGAAGGTCTAACTACTTAATAGAGGGAATGATAAAATTAGATTCAGATGTTGGTCTTTGGCCTTCAATATCATCATCATTGAATATCATTACTTCAAAACTATGCTTCATCTAGAGAAAGATTTGCAACCTCCAATAATCTCATATCATCAAGGCACTCGAACCCATCTCCAGCAACATCCCACATCTTGTTATCACCTGTCATATAAAGTGGGGTTTTCCTTGATAGAAGATGAAAATTTGTATGCATATTAACTAAATCTTCAGCATGTTGTGGAGTTATTTTATTCCTCTTCATTGATTGAAGAAATGAGTATGTGCTCCAATTTCTCTCACAACAGGAAGAGGATGATACTTGACCAAAATGTTTTATTGCTATTATTTGAAGAAGCGGTGCTGAAGCTCTATGAATCAACCATCACATTTTTGGATCCATCCTCCATCTATCAACCAAAGATTCTTGATCACCAAAATTCTCTAAATATCCAAAGAACTTTGCAAGTTCTATATTAATTTTTCTTCTCTCTTCCTTATTTGGAAAATATCTTTTCAAGCATATCTTTCTCATATTTGAAACTTCTAAATCTTTTTGTGGTGAGACACGTTGAGGATCTTCTTGAAGCCATTCTTTACTTGAATACCATCAAATAATACAAAACAAATAAAATTATATGTTCATTTACCAATAAATTTAAATTAATTTATAAGATAAATATAAATATACCTTGGATTTAATGAATGAGCCAAACAATGCAAAGGTGTGTTGCTTTTGCTCCACCTATCTTCAAGAATAGTATAAACAATGCTCCAAAAACTCAAGTCTTCATCATGTGACTTTCTTTTATGTATGTATAAAATTTCTTTCACTTTTGCTAACATAGAGTCCCACATCTTATAAATCAAATATAGACATGATTGTTGTCTGCCATCAAGCACAATTTTGATGTCTCATCTTCTGGTTCTGTCTCTGATGAATCTGATGCTGAATCCGCCCAAAATGCTCTTTGTACTCTCATCTTGTCCTTCCTTAGCTTAGGTTTCTCCTCACCCTTTCCTTTGCTTGAGTGGTCTTTAAGTGTAGGGCAGTCAGTTTTCACGTGTCCTGGTTTCTTGCAATTATAGCAAACAACATCAGAAGATTTTTTAACATGTTTATGATCCTTACATTTTCTCCAATTTTGATGATGCTTTTGTTTCTTCCTTAGAAAGCTTTTGAATTGCCTTGTGATGAAGGCAACTTCATCGCTTTCAGACCCGGAAGATTCAGAATCTGATTTGTGCGCCTTTAATGCAACAATTTTTCTCCTTCTTCTTCTCACCTGCATCAAGATTTCTTTGATTCACCCCTTGCTCGTAAGCAATGAGTGAGCCAAGTAAGTTATCAATAGAATAAGTGTTCAAATCCTTAGATTCAGTGATTACAGTGATTTTAGCATCATACGACGAAGGCAAACATCTCAAAATCTTGTTATCTTTTTCATAGTTTGAAAGTTTTGTTCCTAGTGCATGCAGTGAAGTAACTATCTGAGTAAACCTTGTGTACATGTTAAAAATTGATTCATAAGGTTTCATACAAAAAAGTTCGTAGTCATGCAAGAGAATGTTCAAACGAGATTGTTTAACCTCATTAGTACCTTCATATGTGATGCACAATTTATCCCAAATCTCCCTACCAGTTTTGCAAGTGGAGACACGCATGTAATCCTCAGATTTTAAAGCACAGAAAAAGCAGTTCAAACATTTTGCATTCAATTGAGCTAAATCTCGTTCATCCAAAATTCATTCAGTAAAAGCAACTTCAGTTTTAACACCATTAATTTTACGAGAATGTGGAGAATAACCTTCTTTGATAAGCATCCACATGCGATAATCAGTAGATTGTAAAAACGTTGACATGCGGGTTTTTCAAAAATCAAAAGGTAGGTTATCGAACAGGGGAGGTCGGGTAATGGAATACCAGTTAGAATAATTGCTATTTGAATGCTTTATATTTTTGCAACTTATGTAGTTTTGATGATTCCAAATATTATTGTTAAAATGTGTAGTTATCGCCTAACAATTTTAGAAGATTTGCATTTGCTCTTGTGTGTACTAACATTTCAGGAAAATCAGACTCCAGGCTACGATAACTTCAAATCAAATTCAACATGAGATACTTTGTTAATTTTAAGTTTGTATTTTTTCTTTGAATTAATTTTGAAAGGAAGTGATTGTAATTGAGTGAATAAAAAACATACACACACACACACATAAGGAGATCATAAAATTTTATACTGATCGTACGGGACGATATCCTATCGTACGGGACGATCGGACATTTATCTCCTATAGAGCACATGGAACGAATAGGAACTTGCTTGAAAATTTTTTTTTCTAAGTCCTATTCGTCCAGGACAAAATTAATTGTCGTCCCGGACGATTGGTTCTCTGTAAAATTTGCGTCCAGATGAATTTTATTATCGTACATGGCGACTGGACCTCTGGAAAATTTTCGTACAGACGAAATTAAATATCGTCCAAGATGATCGGGTCTCTGGAAAATTTTCGTCCAAACGAAAATAAATTATCGTCCGTGGCGATTGGTCCTCTGAAATATTTTCGTCCAGACGAAGTAAATAATCGTCCAAGACGATCGGGTCTCTGGAAAATTTTTGTCCAGACGAAAATATTCTCGTCCAAACGATTAACCGACTTATAATAGTTTTCTGCAGTTTCTAGAACCGACCTTGTAATAACCGTTCGTACTGGACGAACCTAGTTCGTACAGGTCGATCATCTGTACGAAGATATTTCATACACATATTCAAATAGGGTCGATTCAGATCGTTTAAGTAAAATCGTCCAGGACGATCCATGATCGTACGGGACAATCCACTGCGTACAGAATTGAAAAATTGCAGTTTTTGGGCGGTTTTTCTTATCTTTTGTATAAAAGGTCCAAATTAGACTGCCATCCAATCTTTTTGTCATTTGATCTTCGTGCCTCTTGAGAGAATAGCCAAGGAGAGAGTGGAAGAGAGCATTCAAAGGAGGATTCCTACCACTGAAGCGAGAAAGCTTCACTTGGATTTCAAAGGTAAGAGTCTCTACTTGTGAATTTGGATTACTTCACTCTTTTCCTTCTTCCTTCTAGATTCTTGTGAGAAGATCAGTAAAGAAGCTCCGGTTCTCTGCCGACACTTGGAGAGTGTGAACAGCCGAAGGGTTCTCTGCCTACACTTGGAGAGTGTGAACCTGAAAGGTTTTCTGCCTACACTTGGAGAGTGTGAACAGCCGTAGGGTTCTCTGCCCACACTAGGAGAGTGTAAAAGGATGACGGTTCTCTGCCAGCACTGTGGATTGTGTAAAAGGATGTCGGTTCTCTGCCGCACCGGGTAGTGGTGAAAAGAGTGTGTTGTAAAGGCTTCTCCGCCTTGCTGTGGGTGCTAAAGGAGAGTCACTATTGGTTTTAGTGCAATACTCAGAGGGTGCCTCTGAGGAGTGGATGTAGGTCTGGTTATAGACCGAACCACTATAAATCTGGTGTCATTTACTTTATTGTTTTTACGTTTCCGCACTTTAAATTTCAGTTTTAACAACTCTGTGGTTGAAAAATATTTTTCTACAAACTTTAAAAGAAAATTTTATTTCGGTTCAATTTATTCTTCTAAGAGGGTTTAAAATTTTCAAAACTACCAATTCACCCCCCTCTTGGTAGCCTTGGGACATTTACTTATGCTTAACAACCTAATTACTGGACTCAACAAGTGGTATCAGAGCATTGTTTCAAAATCATAAGTTTGAACTACTTTTTGATTAACTTAGATGGCTATATTTTGAAACCGAAACACACCTGAGGGTTACTCTATCACTAGACCTCCACTGTTTGACAATATTCCTTTTGATTTTTAGAAAACACGCATGTCTACTTTCTTACAGTCACTTGATTATCGCATGTGAATGCTAGTCCAGGAAGGTTACTCAAAACCAACTAGATTAGTTGATGGAATTAGGGTAGAAACACCCTATGCAGATTGGACTATTGAAGAACGTGATTTAGCACAATTAAATGCGAAATGTTTAAATACCTTCTTTTGTGCTTTAAAATCTGAAGACTACATGCGAGTTTCCACTTGTAAAAGCGGAAAGGACATATGGGATAGACTTTGTATAACTTATGAAGGGATAAATGAGGTTAAGCAATCAAGACTCAATATCTTGTTACATGACTACGAATTATTTCGCATGAAACCTAATGAATCTATTTCAGACATGTACACAAGATTCACTCAAATTGTCACCTCTTTGCATGCACTTGGTAGGGAATTAACTAATGCTAAAATGGTCAATAAGATTCTTTGTTGTTTACCTACTGCATACGATGCTAAAATTACTGCAATTACAGAGTCTAAAGATCTGAACATTTATTCCATTGATAATCTTCTTGGTTCACTCATTGCTTATGAGCAAGGAGTAAGTCAAAGAAAGATTGATGCAGGTGAACCTAGAAAGGACAAGAATATTGCACTAAATGTGGAAGAGTCAGAAAGTGAACACTCACAACCTGAGGATGAAGACGATATTGCATTGATGACTAGACAATTCAGAAGCTTTTTAAAGAGGAAGCAGAAGAGACGTTAGCAATGGAATAGAGGTAAGTATAACAGAAATGGCAAGGTTTCTAATGAAGTGATTTGTTATGAATACAGGAAACCAGGTCATATAAAGACTGATTGTCCAAAACTTAAAGCCACTCCTAGCAAGGAAAAGGTAGAGGAGAAACCAATGGTAAAGAAGGGCAAGAAGAAGTTTCAAAAGGCTTTTTGGGCGGACTCAGCTTCAGACTCATCTGAGACTGAAAAAGAAGAAGAAGTCACCAACCTTTGCTTGATGGAAGACAATGCTGAATAATCAGATCAAGAAGAGGTATGTGATTTAACCTATAATGAATTGTTTGAAGTTTCTGAACACATGCATGATGCATATAGGAAAATGAAAAAGATGCATGCTAGTTTAGTTTTAGAATTGGAAAAGCTTAATAAGGAACACGAAATTCTTAGAAAAGATCATGCTTTAATTGATAACAACCACATGAAACTACTTGATGAATATGATGACTTGAATAAAAATTTTGAGAATTTAAAATCATCCTATGCTGAACTTGAAAAAGAATTTAAGAATTTTAAGGATGAATCTGAGAGCAAGACATATAGAATCAATTATACCAATCGAATCTTGGAAGATATGAATTCATTTTACAAGCTCACTATAAGAGCTCTCGAGGATAATAGGAACCCCCCTAAACTTGAAGATTTTACAAATCCTAAATATTATCCTAAATTCATGAAATCCCTTAGAAGACAATCATATGAAAGAAAACATAGGAATATTTTTCCTAATGTTAAATGTAATAATTGAGGATTTTTGGGACATATATCTCACACTTGTACTTTAAAGATGAAAACTAATTTGGTGTGGAGAACTAAGATGCATAAACCTAGTTATATCATACATGCATCTGATTATAAATTTCATAAAGGTGAACCCAAACTTGTTTGGGTTCCCAGGTCTAACATTTGAGAATTTTGCAGGAATACTCTCACACAAGACCTCGTGAGAGTATATGGTACCTGGACAGCGGATGTTCAAAGCACATGACTGGAGATACTGCTCAATTCTTAACACTGGAAGCCAGGAGTGGAGGCAAGGTTACACTTGGAGATAATACCACAAAGAAAGTGGTTGGATCAGGTATGTTTGGAAATTTAAAAAACTTTTTCATAGAAAATGTGTTATTAGTTGAAGGCTTAAAACATAATTTGATTAGCATAAGTCAGCTATGTGATAAGGGCTATAATGTAAAATATTTACCTACTAGCTGCACAATTAGCCTAAATGGGAAAATTGTTTTAAATGGAAAAAGGGTAAACAATGTCTACATGCTAGATTTAAATTGTATTCAATCTCTTACTGCTTTTTGTTTGAAAACTGTTTCTGATGAATCATGGCTTTGGCATAGGAGACTTTGTCATTCTAGTATGAAAAATTTTAGAAGAATTACCCAAAAGAATTTGGTGAGAGGTATACCTAAACTAGACTTTAACAAGGACCATCTTTGCGATGCATGTCAATTAGGAAAACAAGTGAAGTCCTCTTTTAAGTCCAATAAAGATCTAAGGACCAGTAAACCTTTAGAAATTCTACACATGGATCTTTTTGGACCTGTAGACACTGTAAGTCTAGGAGGAAAGGTTTATGGATTTGTTATAGTAGATGATTTTTCAAGATTCAGTTGGGTTAAATTTCTTTTTTATAAGAGTGAATCATTTGAGGAATTCAGAAATTTTTCAACTTGGATAGAAAGAAAACTAGGATGTGAAATAATTTCTATACAAAGTGATCATGGAGGAGAATTTGAAAATGAAAGATTTGAAATTTTCTGTAAAGAAAAGGGGATTGATTACAATTTTTCTGCACCTAGAACTCCTCAACAAAATGGGGTAGTTGAAAGAAAGAACAGAACATTAATAGAAGCCGCCCGAGCAATGTTAGCAGAATACTTGCTTCCTAGATATTTTTGAGCTGAGGCGGTTAGCACTGCATGCTATGTTCTGAATAGGGTGAATGTGAGATCAAATTTGAATAAAACACTCTATGAGTTGCTAAAAGGTAGAACACCAAATTTGTCTCATTTGCATGTATTTGGTTGCAAGGTGTTCATACATAATAATGGAAAATCTACCTTAGGAAAATTTGATCTAAAATCAGATGAAGGAATCTTTGTTGGATATTCAAGTGTTAGAAAATCTTATAGGCTATTCAACAAAAGAACTTTAGTCATTGAAGAAACCACACATGTTGTATTTGATGAAAGTGGAAACATGGAAAAGCCAAATGTTGTTGAAGAAGAAATTGAAGAAAACTCCCAAAAGATTGATAGATTAAATTTGGAAGAAAATGTAGAAGAAAATTTGGAAAGAGAAAACCCTTTGCATAGAGATTTGAGATTTTCTAAAAACCACCCAAAGGAATTGATTATAGGTGAACCAAGTGAGGGTGTTAGAACTAGGCGTGGATTAAACAAGGAAGTCAATCATTCAGCCTTTATTTCAACTATTGAACCCACTAACATTGATCAAGCACTTTCTCATGAATTTTGGATATTGGCCATGCAAGAAGAGTTAAATCAATTTGTAAGAAATAAAGTTTGAGAATTAACTACAAGACCAAAAGATCAAAGTGTTGTTGGAACCAAGTGGGTGTTCAAAAATAAAATGAATGACTCAGGAGTAGTCATTAGAAATAAGGCTAGATTAGTAGCTAAGGGGTATAATAAATTGAAGGAATTGATTTTGAGGAAACTTTTGCCCCTGTAGCTAGACTTGAAGCAATTAGGGTTTTACTAGCCTTTGCCTGTTTTAAAGGTTTTAAATTATTTCAAATGGATGTCAAAAGTGCCTTTTTAAATGGGGTAATTGAGGAAGATGTTTTTGTAGAACAACCTCCAGGTTTTGAAAATTTTAAATTTCCAAATCATGTTTTCAAATTAAAAAAGGCATTATATGGATTGAAACAGGCACCTAGGGCTTGGTATGAGAGGTTGAGCACCTTCCTACTTGAAAGAACTTTTGAAAAAGGAAGTGTGGATACAACTCTTTTTTTAAGGAAAATTGGAAAGGATATACTTATTGTTCAAATTTATGTGGATGACATCATCTTTGGATCTTCAAATAAACATCTTTGTGATGATTTTTCTAAAACAATGAGTAGTGAATTTGAAATGAGTCTAATGGGAGATTTAAATTACTTTCTAGGTTTTAGCATTAAGCAACTTGAGGAAGGTACTTTTCTTAGTCAAACTAAATATATTAAGGACATCCTCAAAAAATATGAAATGGACAATGCTAAACCTGTTAGTACACCAATGAGTTCCTCAGTTCAGTTGGATAAGGACCTTAAGGGAAAATCTGTTGATCAAAAGAAATTTAGAGGGATAATTGGATCTTTACTTTACTTGATTGCTAGCCGACCAGATATTATGTTCAGTGTTTGCTTATGTGCTACATTTCAATCAGATCCAAAAAAATCACATTTGACAGCAGTGAAAAGGATTTTAAGATATCTACTAGGAACTCAAAACTTAAGGATTTGGTATCCTAAGTTTAGCTCTTCATTTGAAATTATTGGTTACTCAGATTCTGACTTTGCAGGATGTAGAGTGGATAGGAAAAGCACTTCTGGAATATGTCAATTCATTGGAAATTCATTAGTTTTGTGGTCTAGTAGAAAACAAAATTCAGTGGCACTATCTACTGCAGAAGCAGAATACATTGCATTAGGAAGTTGTGTGGCACAAGTACTTTGGTTAAAACAACAGGTGATTGATTTAGGATTAACTATAAGTACTATTCTAATTTATTGTGACAATACTAGTGCTATTTGCATTTCCAAAAATCCTATTCAATATTCTAGAACCAAACACATTGATATAAGGCATCATTTCATAAGGGATCATGTATCCAAAGGAGAAATTGAACTCATACATGTTTCAACTTAAAATCAACTTGCAGACATTTTTACAAAATCTTTAGCCTTTGATACTTTCAGTACTTTAAGAACAAGGCTTGGTGTTATTGATTTGAATGCTTAAACAAAATGTCTTTGCAACATTGATATTCGTTTTGTTTTGTTTTTGATTTTGTGAAATTTTGTGTGTTTTGAATGAATTGTTTTTGGGTCAATTTTTTTGTTTTCTGTGTTTTTGAATGTTTAGTTTGTTTTTCTTATTTAAAAAAAAAAATCAAAATTAAAAATTTTGGAGGAAATCGTCCGGGACGAATATGGTTTCGTACGGGACGATATGTGAAAGAACAGTTTGCGCGAATTTTAACCATTTTTTAGAGCAGTTTTTAATTAGATCGTCTGTACGATCGGACGATCGTCTAGGACGAAAATATTTTTTTCTTTTCTCAAACGTCGGGACGATTGAATGGAGCGGTTGAGTGGATAAGACAGTTTTTAATATGGACTTCGTCTGTACGAAGTTTTCGTTCGTCAGAACGAACAGGTGTCGGTTCATTGTAGGGGCCGGTTTTCAAAAGACATTAAACGATTTAATTTTTGATCGTCCGTACGAAACTTTTTCGTCTGTACGATCGGTCAAGTCAAAAAGCCTGTACAAAGGGACGCATCGTAAGTAGTGTTGATTACGAAAAGCCGTTACATTTTGGACGAATTGGATCGTCTGTACGAAATTATTTCGTCCAGACGAACGATGATTTTTGTCCAGGAAGAATATTTTTGTCCAGGACGAACGTATCATTTTTCTTTAAATATGAAGGCTTTCTAACTTAACAATCACACTTTCAAACTTCATTTTCAATCCCTTTCTACTTCAAATCGACAATGGCCTCCTCAAGCAAGAGACAAAAGGTGTTGGTGAAGAAACCAAATAGGAATGCCCCAGAAAACTTTCTTTCTAAGGCGAATGAGGAATCTTTTCCTCGTTTTGCATCCGCCAAAATAACTCCCTCTCGCATTCTAATTCAAACTGAGTTAAAATTTCGGGTAATGCACCTCTTTGCCTCAACCCAATTTTATTTCATTCTTTCTCTCGTATACTTCTACAACAAGTAAACCTACCACTATTTCCTAGCGAACATGAGTTTTAATTCTGACCACTCCTCCATTAGTTCTTATGTCTTTAAGCAAAAAGTTGAGATCACCAAGCATGACCTTGGTGCATTTTTGAACTTAAGAACTGAGGGATATAGAGCTCACACCCTAATGTCAGAAACCTCCTTCAAATGGTATCATGTCAATAGGGTAATTAGAGAAAATGGTATTGACAATCATGTTCCTAGAGTCTCCGGTATTACCAAAAATGCCCGAATCATCCAGCATATCCTTCGATCCTCAATCATTCCTAAAGCTGGTGATAGGATTAATATTACCCCTCTCCTTTCTTCTCTAACTTTTTTAATTATGGAAGGTCATCCTATTGACGAAGCCCAACTTATCATAGACCATATCTATGGGCTTTCAGAAATAGGACATGCAAATCAGAAGAGGAAGAAGAACATTTTATTAGGACACTTAATTACTTATATTTTGGAAAAGAAATACAACATAGTGCATCCTGATGAAGAATACGAAGAGCCAGTTTACTATAGTGATGCTTCATTCAGATTGCTCTTCAAGGAGGAAAAAGGAAAAGCACATGCCAGTGCTTCAGAAGAGGAGGAAGAAGAAGGAGAGCAAACTTCTGCTCCTCAATCGGATTATCAGAATCTGATTGAAAGATTTGATAGATTAGAGACTCACATTGATCAAAGGTTTGATCAATTTGATGCTCAACTTACGCAGCAGCAACAAGACTTTGGTAATATTAGAAATGAAGTACATGAAATTAATACCAATGTAATGTTGATGGCCTCCTACTTCAACCTTTTTGGCGGCATTCCTCCTCCTCCAGAACAGTAGAGATGATTTTCTGTGTATTTGTTGTATTCGTATTTTATGTTTTTATTGTGTCTGTTTCAATGTTAAGTGTTTGGTTTATGTTAGTTTTTCTTTTTAAGTTCGATGTATTTTCCTCTTGTTTTTTTTAGATATTATGTAATCCGTTCATTAATATCAATGGATGTTGTACTATTTTTCAAATTTGATTTGTTTTTTGGAATGTGGTTAATGTTTATGAATTTTATTAGTATTATTTAATCTTCATAGTGCTTAAATTAGATTGTAATTTGAGATTATCTATATTAGAAAATCTAGTCTTTCTAAAATTAAAAGTTGTTTATAACTTGTTGTAATTAGAACTTTTAAAATTCATGTCTATTCATTTAGACTACATAAAAATTAATA
Organism: Dendrobium huoshanense; assembly: GCA_016618105.1. NCBI lineage: Eukaryota > Viridiplantae > Streptophyta > Magnoliopsida > Asparagales > Orchidaceae > Dendrobium > Dendrobium huoshanense. The sequence goes on along the minus strand of CM028350.1, from coordinate 8,966,506 downwards.
TTACTATTGCAATTTAGATGTTTTCTTATTTTGTATTTCTATGCTCAAGTGATATTTATGCACTTAGAAATATTTGAAATTTTAGATTATAGATTTTGGAAAGAATTGGTCTCAATTACTCTTGAAAATTGTACAAAAAGTACAAAAATCAAAAGGAATTCACAAAGATTTGCAAAGTGAAAAAGCGGCACAAAATAAGTCCAACAAAGAAAAATTGCACAAAAATGTGCCCCAAAAATTTTGAAAAAGATGCGCAAAGCGCCACATGTGATAATTCTCTTCTTTCTAAATTCTTTCAATCTCTTAATTCAAATTAATCTTATGTTCATTTATATTCTATTGAACTTTGAAATATAGAATTTTTATACATCTCTCTTGTAATGATTTTCTATAGTCAAATGTCTAAATTGAATCATGTCTTTGATAAATTCTTCTTACTTACAATGTTATATCACTTCTTAAATTTTATGAATTTCTATGATTGACCTAATATTTTTAGTTTAAAATTGCATACCCTATGTCAATCACCATTTAGATTAAATTTTAAAATGAATTTCATATAATTACTTGCATTTCTTGTCTATTTCTTCTTCACTTTTTGTTGCTGTCAAAAAGGGGGAGAAATTATTGTGTTTTCTATTTTGATTATTCTGTTTGCAAGTTTTTGACTTTGTGGTTGTTTGTGTTAAAATTTTTGAAAAACAAAAATATTGTTCTTTATGCATCCTTATTTTAATGTACTTATCAATTCAGGGGGAGTTTAGGAGATAGGAGAATTGTTTAACTTGAAACCATACAAATAATAATTGTTTTGCCATCATCAAAAAGGGAGAGATTGTTAGAATAATTGCTATTTGAATGCTTTACATTTTTGCAACTTATGTAGTTTTGATGATTCCAAACATTATTATTAAAATGTGTAGTTATCTCCTAATAATTTTAGAAGATTTGCATTTGCTCTTGTGTGTACTAACATTTCAGGAAAATCAGACTCCAGGCTACGATAACTTCAAATCAAATTCAACATGAGATACTTTGTAAATTTGAAGTTTGCATTTTTTCTTTGAATTAATTTTGAAAGGGAGTGATTGTAATTGAGTGAATAAAAAACATAAACACACACACACATAAGGAGATCATAAAATTTTATACTGATCGTACGGGACGATATCCTATCGTACGGGACGATCGGACAGTTATCTCCTATAGAGCACATGGAACAAATATGAACTTGCTCGAAATTTTTTTTTCTAAGTCCTATTCGTCCAGGACAAAATTAATTATCATCCCGGATGATTGGTTCTCCGTAAAATTTGCGTCCAGACGAATTTTATTATCGTACATGGCGATTGGTCCTCTGGAAAATTTTCGTACAAACGAAATTAAATATCGTCTAGGACGATCGGGTCTCTGGAAAATTTTTGTCCAAACGAAAATAAATTATCGTCCGTGGCGATTGGTCCTCTGAAATATTTTCATCCAGACGAAGTAAATAATCGTCCAGGACGATCGGGTCTCTAGAAAATTTTCGTCCAGACGAAAATATTCTCGTCCAAACGATTAACCGACTTAGAACAGTTTTCTGCAGTTTCTAGAACCGACCTTGTAATAACTGTTCGTACTGGACGAACCTAGTTCGTACAGGACGATCATCTGTACGAAGACATTTCATACACATAATCAAATAGGGTCGTTTCAGATCATTTAAGTAAAATCATCCAGGACGATCCATGATCGTACGGGACGATCCACTGCATACAGAATTGAAAAATTGCAGTTTTTGGGCAGTTTTTCTTATCTTTTATATAAAAGGTCCAAATTAGACTGCCATCCAATCTTTTTGTCATTTGATCTTCGTGCCTCTTGAGAGAATAGCCAAGGAGAGAGTGGAAGAGAGCATTCAAAGGAGGATTCCTACCACTGAAGCGAGAAAGCTTCACTTGGATTTCAAAGGTAAGAGTCTCTACTTGTGAATTTGGATTACTTCACTCTTTTCCTTCTTCCTTCTAGATTCTTGTGAGAAGATCAGTCAAGGAGATCCGGTTCTCTGCCGACACTTGGAGAGTGTGAACAGCCGAAGGGTTCTCTACCTACACTTGGAGAGTGTGAACAGCGGAAAGGTTCTCTACCTACATTTGGAGAGTGTGAACAGCCATAGGGTTCTCTGCCCACACTAGGAGAGTGTAAAAGGACGACGGTTCTCTGCCAGCACTGTTGATTGTGTAAAAGGACATCGGTTCTCTGCCGCACCAGGTAGTGGTGAAACGAGTGTGTTGTAAAGGCTTCTCCGCCTTGCTGTGGGTGCTAAAGGAGAGTCACTATTGGTTTTAGTGCAATACTCAGAGGGTGCCTCTGAGGAGTGGATGTAGGTCTGGTTATAGACCGAACCACTATAAATCTGGTGTCATTTACTTTATTGTTTTTACGTTTCCGCACTTTAAATTTCAGTTTTAACAACTCTGTGGTTGAAAAATATTTTTCTACAAACTTTAAAAGAAAATTTTATTTCGGTTCAATTTAATCTTCTAAGAGGGTTTAAAATTTTCAAAACTACTAATTCACCCCCCTCTTGGTAGCCTTGGAACATTTACTTAGGCTTAACAACCTAATTACTGGACTCAACAATACCCTTCCATAGTGTTACGATTCCTAAGGTTAGCCATGGATCAAATTCAAAAAGTTTTCAAACTTAAATTTTTGAATCTCGCTCTGATACCACTTGAAAGTTCGTTAGGGATGTTAAGCCCTAACCAAGAGGGTGGGGGGTGAATTGGTTTTTTAAAAACTTCTTTTCACAAAGAATAAAAATCACATAAACCAAAATCACACCACAAAAATAAATAAGGAAATAAAAGTGCGGAAGCAAGAAAACAAGAATACATAAATTTATAGTGGTTCGGTCAACTTGACCTACGTCCACTCTCTGGAGGCGCCCTCCGAGTATTACACTAAAAATGTGACTCTCAATTAGCCCCCACAGCTAGGCGGAGAAGCCTTTACGAAGCACCTCCTTTTTGCCACCCCGACAAGGCAGAGAACCTACCTCCTTTTGCTTCCTCCTAAAGCTGGTAGAGAACCACAACCAAAAGCTAACTCCTTACCTCTATCGACCCTTCCATGGATGAGAAACTCTAGACGAAGAATAAGCAGAGCAATCCTTAAAGCAACCATTGTGAATCCCCTCACAAACTCCCCCCTCACAAGATCCTCTCTCTCTCCCTCTCTCTCTTTCTCTCCTCAAGGCCTTCTTAGGTCAAGGAAGCAGCCAAAGGTCTTCCAAAATGTTAAACAAGAGCTCTTAAATAGAAGAGCTTCAAATGAGCTCATTAATTGAAAGTTGCCGACAATATCGTCTAGGCCGATATGGACATCGGCCTGGCCGATCAGTACAAATCTCAGAAGATCGGCCAGAGCATCGCCCTGAATGCAAACTGGATGATTTAAAATTAGCTTAATCAACCAGGCCGATCTTACAATCGTCCCTGCCTATTAGTTCAAATTAGAGGTAAATCATCAAGAGCATCGCCCTGAATACGAGCTGGCCGATATTTATCATCCTGAAGTAACTTAAGGTTTTTGAATGGATCATCCTAGATGATCCTGCGATCATCCAGGACGATATGATCGTATCAATCATCCTTAATTACTCCCTTGATTTCCTGATCAATTAAGGTATAATTTGAGAATTTTGTCCAGACAGATCAATGATCATCCTGGCCGATAATTTAAAAATATAGTATACCTTAATTATTTATGGCGGCAACTTCTTTCTGTTTTGAGCTTATTATCCTGGCCGATACACGTATCGTTCAGGCCGATATGTTAATGATGGCTGTCTTAATTAAGAATCCTTATTTAGACTTTCTGTTTTAAGCCTGATCGTCCAGGACGATGTAAATATCATCCTGGTCGATATGAGTAAAAATAGAAATTCTAAGTCTCTTAAGTGTGTGTGTGTGTAGGGTTACTTAGCATCAGTCTCTTTGACCATTACAAGTAGACTCAAGAAGTGAAAAACAAAAGTACAGACCGACTCAATCCTAAACCTATGCAATCCTGAACTGGCTTCGTCTGTTCGTCCGATCTTCGATTCCTAAAAAGTTAGAAGAAACAAGTAGTCCAAGAGAATCAATAGTGTTTGTAAATCATCAAAACACAGGTCATGAAAATAGGTTTGCAACACTATGATCATCCCGGATGATGTGATCGTATCAATCAGCCATTAATACTTTCCAAAGATACCGGATCAATTTAGGCATAATTGTGTTAGATCATCCTGGACGATATTTATATCATCCTGGCTAATTTCCTAAAATAAAGAACACCTAAACTGATTATGGCGGATGATTCTTTCTGAATTGATACCATCGTCCTGGCCGATACATGTATCATCCTTGCCGATCAGCTAATGATGGCTGCCTTAATAAGGATGCCCTAATTAGAGTTTCTATTTTTGGACAGATCATCCAGGCTAATATAAATATCGTCCCGGATGATGTTACCAAGAATAAAAAACTTTAGGGAACAACATAACATCTTCCAAGGTACAAAACATCAGGAGCCACACCAAATATAACAGACTCAATAAAGGAAAAAGAGTACAAACATACTCAGATCTAGTCTACCCAATCTTGAGCTGGTTCCAATTGCAATCTGATCGTGTGGACCTGAAATGTCAGTACTTAAGGCAGTCGTAGAGAAATAAGAATGTTTGCTATCATCAAAATTATAAACCATAAATCCGTAACAATCTTTCCCTTTTTGATGATGGCAAAATATTTCAAATTAAATTTTCAAAAAAGTAAATACTCCTAATCTCCCCCTCACTAGAATAAACCTTTTTAAAAAGTAGGGGAGATAAAAAAGATTTTTGTTATTTTTAATTTTTTGAAAGAAAATCAATAGTACAAAAAATTCAACAATACATTCTCCCCCTTTGACATTATCAAAAAGAGAGGAGGAACAAACAAAAAATAAAATGAACAAAAGACAAAAATGCTCCATGATCTAGTGAAAAAATAAATATTCTTAAAATGAGAAAGTTACCTCTTAGTTTTAATCAAAAAGCTTAGAAGATTTGGATTGAAAAATGCATAGCCCAGAAAAGGTTAGAAATTTAGAATTTGATAATCCAAACTCAAGTTCATTAAAAAGGCTCAAAAACTTTTTAATTCAATATCTAAATCAAGGAATAAATTAGAGAAAGAAATAATCATTTTTCAAAAACTCCTTCCATAAAATATATCTAATAGAAGATCAATGCACGAATTGTTGAATCAAGAATCAAGATTTTCAAACTCAAGTATCAAAAGTATCAAGGGTTTTCTTATGCTTTTAAGAAGTACAAGAATGGTAAGCATTAAATTTGTGGGCTTATTTTGTGCCTCTTGACAATTGGTTGGCGCACTGCGCATCTTTTGATACACTTTGTGTATTCTATATATTTTCAATTTGGCGCTTTGTGCGTCATTTATTTTTGCCATTATTGGCCAATGTTTTGACCATGCTACCTTTCTGAAATCTTAAATATCAAAAGTAAACCCATACTATTGATAAAGTGAATTTCTTGATTAAGAAAATTTTGAATTAGATTCAACAACTTGCAAAAGATTTCTATGCGATAAAAAAAATGTAGGGAGATAAAAAATGTTAATTTTAAAAACTAATTTAAAATATGAAATGGGTTTTAAATCAAAAGTAGAATAACCTCTTTTAGGAAATAGAGATTGAGAGTCAAAAATATGAGTTTTCTTCCTTTAACTATTTTTAGAGAAGTCAAACACAATTTAATAAGAATTCAAGAAAAAGCAGGAGGTAGGATTTTCATTTTCAGAAAGGTGAACGTGTGTGTTGATTAGAGAGAACTTTACAAAACAAAAAAAAAATTCAAAGCAATAAAGAAAAGAAAAAAAAAACACAGAAAAAATAACTAAAAACAAAACATAACAAAGAAAATACAAACGAGACTTTTAACCATTATCTCTCTCCTAGTCCGATGCTTTAGAAACCAGGTCTGCCCATGAGACTTCGCTTTTCATTATTTCCCCAGTTTAAATTTTTCTTCGCCTTACCCTTTTCTTTCGTAGGAAGAATTCATAAATTAGGGCACTGATTTTTCATATGTCCAGGCTTCGTACATCGAAAGCAAATAACGTTAGAAGAAATTTGAACATCCTTACCATTTTAACCTTTTTTCCACTTTTGCTTATGCTTTGACAAGCTTTGTGATTTGTTTGACAAGTCATTGCGTTCGTCACCAACTAAGCAACTTTTTCTGTATCTTCAGCTTTTAGAATAATCATTTCACCTGCATCCAAAGTCTTTGACCCAAACCTTGCTCGTAGGCAATGAGTGAGCCAATCAAATTATCAATAGAATATTCATTCAAATCTTTTAATTCACAAATAGCAACTACTTTAGCATTAAACTTATCCAGTAGACAACGAAGAATTTTGTTAACTTTTCAAAATTTGAAAATTCTTTTCCTAAAGCATACAATGATGTCACAATTTTAATAAACATAGTATACATGTCTAAGATTGTCTCATACGGTTTCATGGAAAACAGTTCAAAATCATGCATTAACATATTCAACTTGGATTGCTTTATTTCATAAGTGCCTTCGTATATGGTGTGTAGTTTATTCCAAATTTTCTTACCAGTAGTGCATGTGGATACTAACATAAAATCTTAAAATTTAAAGCACAAAAAAAGTAATTTAATGATTTTACATTCAATTGAGCATCGATTCATTCATCTTTATTCCATTGACTAAAAGGAATGTTAGTTTTAATTCCATTAACAGTACGTGACGGTGATGAATAACCAGTTAAAATCATATGCGACATGTGAAAATCAATCGATTGCAAGAAAGTAGACATATGAATTTTCCAAAAATCAAAAAGTAATATTTTCAAATAAAGGTGGTCTGGTGATTGAATAACCTTCCGCAAATATACGATTACCAAAATTAGTCATGGATCAAAATTCAAAAACATTTTCAAACTTAGTTTTTATGAACCTGGCTCTAATACCACTTGAAAGTGCTCTGATGGCACTAGAAAGTTCGTTAGGGATGTTAGGACCTTATAAACTGGCCCAAGGCTAATAAAGAGAGAGGTGATATGGTTGTTAAAGATCTTTTAAAACAAAACTACAAACCAAAACACCACAAAAAAAATCAAATGCGGAAATTAAAATGCGAAAGCAATAATAAGAAAAGAACACACCGGATTTATAGTGGTTCCGTCAAACCTTGACCTACGTCCACTCCTTGGAGGCACCCTCTAATTATTGCACTAAAACAAGTGTATCTCCTTTAGCCCTCACAGCTAGGCGGAGAAGCCTTTACAAAATCACGTCCACTTTCCCTGGTGTGGTGGAGTCGCCGGGTCCTTTGAACCAAAGAGATATTCTTCTTTGGTGAACTTTCCTCGAGACAAGCCTTGAATCCGACAGTATTCAGGTGCGAGCTTGCCAGAGCAACCGTGTGGAACCCCCTCCATACTCCCTTGAGTCCCCCCTCACAGGATCTTCTCCCTCTCTCAAACTCCACCATTTTCTCACCACCTTTCAAGCTCTCTCTTTAAGTTTCCCCCTAAAGAATGAAGCTACAATGGCTGCCAAAGACACTTATAAAGTGTCATGCCAAGCTTAAATAGAAAAGCTCAAAATGAGCTCATTAATGCAAGTTGCCGACATTATCATCCAGAACGATAGTTATATCATCCTAATCGATCAGTACAAATTCAGCTCATCAGCCCGGGACGATCAGAAGAAAATTGGTTACATCATCCTGGCCGATATCACGATCGTCCCAGCCTATTTGTTTAAAACCGATTTCAATCATCCTGATCATCGCCCGTAATAGATGCTGGCCGATGTAAATCATCCAAGACATCGGCCCGGCCGATCCTATGATCATCCTGGACGATGTGATCGTATCAATCAACCATTAATGCTTTCCAAAGATACCAGATCAATTTAGGCATAATTGAGTTAGATCATCCTGGACGATATTTATATCGTCCTGGCCTATTTCTTAAAATAAAAAATACCTAAACAGATTATGGTGGCTGATTCTTTCTGAATTGAGACTATCTTTCTGGCTGATAAAGGTATCGTCCAAGCCGATCAGCTAACGACGGATGCCCTAATTAGGGTTTCTATTTTTGGATAGATCGTCCAGGCCGATATAAATATCATCCTGGACGATGTTACCAAGAATAGAAATCTTTAGGGAACAATAGAACCTCTTCCAAGTTACAAAACATCAAGAGCCACACCAAATACAACAGACTCAAGAAAGGAAAAAAGAGTACAAACTGACTCAGACCTTGTCTACCCAATCTTGAGCTGGTTCCAAATTGCAGTCTGATCGTGTGGACCTGAAATGTCAGTACTTAAGGCAGTCGTAAAGAAATAAGAATGTTTGCTATCATCAAAATTATAAACCATAGATCCGCAACAAAGAACAAGTTCGAGGCTAACCAAGAGGGGGGGGGGGGGTGAATTGGTTATTAAAAAATCACTCAAAGAAAAAAAGGAAGGTCTTGTTTATCTTCTTAAATATTTTAAAAAAATTAGTTTATCCCACAATGCAGAAGAAGATTAAGTTCAAAATAACCTGAAATTTCAACCACGTAAAAATAATAAATGAGCTATAAAATTAAAATACAAAAAAGTAAAAGAATAAATACATCAGATTTTGTAGTGGTTCGATCAAATCAGACCTACATCCACTCCCCGGAGGCCTCCTCTGAGTATTACACTAAACCTTTTAGTGTCTCTTCTTTATCCCCCAAAGCTAAGTCGAGAAGCCCTTACAAAACCTTTTCTACTAATGTAGTGAGATAGAGTACCCTGAATCTTTTTCACCCTTCTGGTGAAGGTAGAGAACCTGAATCTTTTTACTCCCTCATGGAGTAAGCAAAGAACTTGAATCTCTAAACTCTCTCTTGGAGTAAGAAAAGAACCTGAATTTGATGCTAAAGAATGTCTCCCTGAAGCTTCCAAGGAATCAAGAAAGCAACTTGACGAAGATAATAAAAACCTTACTTAGAGTAAACTCTATGAATCGCTCACAACTTCCCCTCACAAGAATGTCACACTTTGTTCTTTCCCGAAGCTCTTCTTCTATTCCTCTATGCTCTCTCTCAAAATAAGACAACAACAAAAGATATCTCTTACAAGAATATGAGAGGCTTAGATAGAGGGCTTCAAGAAATTTTAATTTTTAAGAGATCCATCTATTTGTACTGTATGATACAAACATTGTATAATATGATCAGTACAAAATTAGACTTGTCCAGTATCATGTGAATAATCATTTAGACAAATTGTTCAAACCTCATAACACTTCGTATTGTATGATCATAAGATTATTTTGTATGAACAGTTTAAATTACTTCTATTCATTTGGGATAACTTCTAGGATGGCCAATTTGGTACATTATTGATCGTTTAATACTGTGGACATTGTACCATAAGATCAATACCAAAATCATGGCTTTTGTTTGGTATGATCTTTGGGAAGACAAATTTCATATTCTATCGATCTTTTTATATGAACAATATCGTAAAATATGATTGACCGATTGTAATTGTTCATAATTTGATTGCCTAATTTTTAGGATGAAATTAAGCAAGATATTAATATGGTCATACATTACAATTATAGTCGTACCGTATAATCAGTATAAAAAAAGTAGCTTTCTTAACTCTGGAGGCTAAGGTTTTACAGAGTGAACTTAATCATACAGTACTAGTTAAAATCCTGCAGTATGATCTAAAATTGTATGGTACAAAAATATAAAATCTAAGATTATATTTTTGACTCTTCCACTATGTTTGTGTGTGCATGGTTACTCAGTAATAGTATCCACCAAATTATATTATGTTGAGTCTAGTAATTAGGTTGTTAAGCCTAAGTTAATGTCCCAAGGCTACCAAGAGGGGGGGTGAATTGGTAGTTTAAAATTTTTAAACTCTCTTTGAAGATTAAGTTGAACCGAAATAAAAATTTCTATTAAAGTTTGTAGAAAAATATTTTTCAACCACAGAGTTATTAAAACAAAAATTTAAAGTGTGGAAACGTAAAAACAATAAAGTAAATGACACCAGATTTATAGTGGTTCGGTCTATAACCAGACCTACATCCACTCCTCAGAGGCACCCTCTAAGTATTGCACTAAAACCAATAGTGACTCTCATTTTGCACCTACAGCAAGGCGGAGAAGCCTTTACAACACACTCTTTTCACCACTACCCGGTGCGGTAGAGAACCGTTCTTCCTTTTACATTATCCCCAGTGTTGACAGAGAACCGTCCGTCCTTTTACACAATCCCCAGTGCTGGCAGAGAACCGTCATCCTTTTACACAATTCCTAGTGCTGGCAGAGAACCGTCGTCCTTTCACAACATTCCCAGTGCTGGCAGAGAACCGTCGTCCTTTTACACAATTCCCAGTGCTGGCAGAGAACCGTCGTCCTTTCACACTCTCCTAGTATGGGCAGAGAACCCTACGGCTGTTTACACTCTCCAAGTGTAGGCAGAGAACCCTTCGGCTGTTCACACTCTCCAAGTGTCGGCAGAGAACTGGATCTCCTTGACTGATCTTCTCACAAGAATCTAGAAAGAAAAAGGAAAAGAGTGAAGTAATCTCAATTCACAAGTAGAGACTCTTACCTTTGCAATCCAAGTGAAGCCTTCTCGCTCCAGTGGTAGGAATCCTCCCTTGAATGCTCTCTTCCACTCTCTCCTTGGTTATTCTCTCAAGAGGCACGAAGATCAAATGACAAAAAGATTGGGTGACAGTCTAATTTGGACTATTTATATAAAAGACAAAAAAAACCGCCCAAAAACTGCAAGTTTTCAATTCTGTACGCAGTGGATCATCCTGTACGATCGTGGATCGTCTTGGACGATTTTACTTAAACGATCTGAAATGACCCTATTTGAATATGTGTATGAAATGTCTTCGTACAGCTGATTTTCCTATACGAATTTTGGTTCGTACAGTACGAACAGTTATTACAAGGTTAGTTCTAGAAACTGCTGAAAATTGTTATAAGT